>JAHLSL010000075.1:3059085-3115486 GCA_025920805.1 Petroica traversi | reverse complement strand
CTTTCTTTCTTTCTTTCTTTCTTTCTTTCTTTCTTTCTTTCTTTCTTCTTTCTTTCTTTCTTTCTTTCTTTCTCTCTTTCTCTTTCTCTCACTTTCTCTCCCTTTCTCTCCCTTTCTCTCTCTCTCACTTTCTTTCTGTCTGTTTTTCTTTCCCAAGTGTTTTCCCAAGTGTTAAAATCATGGAATCTCTGGTTTGGGTAGGAAGGGATGTAAAGGATCATCTGGTCCCAACCCTGCTGTCATGGGGAGGGACCCTCCCCATGTAAATCAGGTTACTCAGGCTTTGGACACTTCCAGGGATGGGGCAGCCACAGCTCCTCGGGCATCCTGTTCCAGTGCTCCACCATCCTCACAGTACAGAATTTATTCCTAATATCAATTTAAACCTACTCTCTTTGAGTTTGGATCCATTCTGCACATGAACCAGTTATTTTTTGAGTCTGTTGAACCCAACCCAGGCCTTTTTCCATTGGAGACCCCTCCTTTTTCCACTCCTGGGATGACACAATTTCCACCACGAGCTCCAGCCCACCTTGGTTCCTCTTTTCTTGTGTCCCAGGTGTCATGCAGCATCACCTGGAGGCTTCCTTCCTGCTGGGTTCACTAATTTTCATTTAGAAAATCGCTCAAACTACTCTGTGATCCTGTAGCTGCCCTTAAAACCTCTCAGATTTAGCTTCCACTAAGCTCTTTCATTACCTCTAATGAAGCACAGGAATTATGTTTAGCTCAGCAAACAGATGAATAAAATCCCGCAGGAGGAGTTCCATATAGGAGCTACAGCCCGAGTGGGGCTTTTGCATTCCTCCCAGGACACTCCTGAAAGCTGGAAATGCTTCCAGTCCATAGAGAGAGGTGTTTCTTGTCCTTGTCTGTGAGGGGTAAATTATAATATCCTATAAATTGCAGGTGAAACCGAAGGGAGTAATTGCTGCTGCTTATTTTCAAATGTGCTGGAGCTTGCAAATGAAAAAGCAACGTCCCATAAAACCTGGGCATGTGAATAATTGAAGAGGTAACATAGGACAAATAAAATTAAAGAATGAAAAGCATTGGACAGAAAGGGAAAAAGAGTTATGAGAGGGCAAGAGGAAGTTAAGGACAATACAAGTCTGGCATACTTTTCAAAATATGCAATTATTTCTGCAGGAGGTGTTATCCTGCAAGTTGGCACACCAGAAAATGACATCTCTGATAATAAATGATTGAAACTGTTGAAGACTACACTTCTAGCCCTTAAAGTAACAATAATCCAGCTCCAAACCCAAAACACTGGGTGGTAACCAAGTGAATGACTATTTTTATTAAAGCAAAGAATATTAACTAGGACTTGGGATAATTTGATTTTGAAATAAATTTATTGTATGTGCAGTGATGGGTCACAGATTCCATAGGGAAAAATATTAAGCCCGTAGGAACTTTGTCACCACCTCAATATGGCGAAAAAACCACTTCACTGGCCATCAGTGCCTATTGGAAAAAAATGCAATTTTACCTGCTTTTACCCACGAGAAAAGTGTAGCAGGTTACTTTTCCTTAGTGCCTAAACTACATGGAACTACACCCAGGCATTTGGTAGAAGTCCCGGTTTGCTGGCTTGCCAAATCCCAGGAATCCAGTGGCTGAGGGGATTTTAAGTGCCCAAGGATGAGGAAACCCCAAAAATGTTTTACTTCAGGGATTTCAGGTATTTTGTATCTGCAAACAACCAAGTGACGCTGTTCTTTCTTCAGTGATTAATCGAAGATGTGGGGTGCAGAACCCTTGTGATTTTTGTGCAGAACCATTTCTGATTTTTTCCTGCAAACATTCATTCTCCAATGAGAAAAAACCTAATCTGCACTCAGCTCCTGTGAGGCTGTAAGACCCTTTGGTGACAAGCAGGACAGGAAATCCACTCAGGAAACAAATGCCACTGAATGGAGCAGGTGAATGCATCTACAGGGTCCTATTCTTGTCTTACCACAACAAAATCCAGTCAGCAGAGGAAGTTTATGGCCTAACACAGCTAAAACAACACCAGAGCCAGTTCCTGCTTGCCCTTTGAGCCGCGGCAGCAGCAAAGAGATTTTCTGCATCCACCCCACCTGACTAATAAATGAGCAAAGTGTCATTGCAGCCCTTACAGGAATTCAATTTACATGTCTTCTGCTCGCCCACAAATGGCCAGCAGTGGATTTCCAATCCTGCTAGGGCGAGTTGAAAGAATTTAATTATTTAAAACAGAGGTGGAGTTTGCAAAGCAGGAAGAGAACGCTGGACCAGATCTTTGCTTGTGGAGCTCATAGGAAGTTAAAAAATAGACCTCATACATAAAATGTGCAACTGATGTCTGATTTTACCATAGACAGTGTGCCTATGCCATAATTTAACTCACCCATAATTCACCATGTGTCTGTGCCATAATTTAACTCACCCATAATTCTCCATGTGCCTGAGCCATAATTCAGGTAGAAACTCAGCATCCTCTCTGGTGGTGACATGAAGGAGAATAAGGAGAAATAGAGATGTGAATGTGTATTGTAATAAAATTATTGTTGATTTTTGGTTTTTTTTTCTGTTTTTTTGATTGGTTCCCCCCACCCCCCCGTTTTTTTTCCTTTTTTTTTTTTTTTCCTGGTACACCCTGACTGTCTTTATGAAACCCAGGAGCAAATACTTAGAACAAGATGAGAGCTTTTACATGCTTCTTTTGTGGATATAAAGGATTAAAGTCACCTCCCCCAAGATATGCAAAAAAAAGGATCGTTTAACAAAGGGCAAAAAGCCAGCATTGATTACTTTGAGCTGATAAACTGGATAACTTGCAAAGCTTGTGACTCTGGGACATTGCTGGCCTGGTAAACAACACAAAGGTGGAGCTAATTTGTGTGGTTTTCTTCTGCTTTGTTAACCCAGAGGAACATGTGGAAAATATATTTAATTGCACTTTATCCAGATAGAAGATGGATACGTCAGAAGTCAAAAATAAATCAGCAGTTAACCGTAATTCCTGAAACCACTAGCCTAGAGAATGTTCAAGCTGTCAAACAATAAAAAGAATCTCATACAGCAAGAATACAGAAAGCTGAAAGTAATGTTAAATTTACAATTATGAAGCACTCAAGGGAAAAGTAAATAGTATTCCTACTCATAGTACTTCAAAACAATTCTGGGTGCATGAAAAGAGAGAATCTGAAGAGTCTCAATACCTTGTTTATTCATAGAAAGGAGTCTTAATCTAGCAAACAGCTATAAAAATCCAATACTCTAATATTTGTGAAGGCACTGGCAGCACAGGTCCCTGTATTCTTTACAATAACCTGTATTTCTTGGGAGATGCTATTGAATTCTCTAGACAAACAGATGATGAGTCAGGGTACAGGCAAGTGGTACTTGTCAGCCTCTGGGAGAAAAAAAAATAGAACCCACAAGCCATTTATTTTTAAAGAGTTTGTTTTGGTGGAGAAAGGGGAGAATAGTTAATGTTTACTGTTTAAGTGGCCACCAGAATTACACATTGTCCTGGAAAATTACACCAAGCACTTGAATTGTCAACCTTCACGTATTTGTGTACACTTCACTGTCATTATCAAAAAAAGCTAAATTGCAATAAATTCTTACTTTTGTGTTTCACGCACCAACTTAGAGGCTGTTTTATTTAAAAGGCCAGTTTTCACGGGCAAAGATGAGCAGGAGAAGTGTGAATGAGCAGTTTTACAGCTGAGAATTGAGTGAGCCGGCAGTCCCGAGGGTGCTCTGAAGATGTGGCCATTTCAAGACTGCTAAGAGAAGTTTTAGGCACAAGGAAAAGAATGAAAAGTGGTGAGCAGAGCTGTGTAAAATAATAGGATCATGGAACGGTTTGGATTGGAAGGGACCTTAAAGATAATCCAGTTCCAACTCCCTGCCATGGGCAGGAAAATCTTTCCCTATCCCAGGGTACTCCAAGCCCCAATGTCCAACCTGGCCTTGGGCACTGCCAGGGACCCAGGGGCAGCCACAGCTTCTCTGGGCAACCTGCGCCAGTAATGGAGAGACTTGCTGAATACCAGGACAGAAATAAGCAAAACCTGCCAGCTTTGAAGAAGAATGTCAAGCAGTTGCTGCCACTCCGCATTACTTGACTGGTGCCCTAAATTTCCCACACACACAATAAACTCACTGTGCTGCCTTTAAAAAGCTCAGGCCTTAAAAGAATGGACTTTTAAAAGAGGCTTTTATGCGGAAGGGAGAGGGAGATGACATGCGATCAGAAGACCCTAAGCTAAAGACCTTTGAGATCGGATATTTAGAAAAGAAAATGAAAGTACTTTTAAGGAAATTCGGGATTAAAAAAACACCAGAAAGTGCTGAAAGGGCTCCAAGAGTTGGCGAACGCCCCTTGGGCTCCACCTGGCGAGTAAAGAGTGCGGAGCAGGGATTGGGGACCGGGACAGGGATTTGTGTCCCTTCCCCATCCGCATCCCAGGGCAGGAACAGCCCGAAGTCTGACCCGAATCCACGCCAAACATCGGCAGCTTCACCTGCTCAGCTTCACCTGCTCAGCTTCACCTGCTCAGCTTCACCTGCTCAGCTTCACCTGCTCAGCTTCACGTTTTCTTCTGCTCGATCCTGCCCCACACTGACATGAGAAGTTGAAGCAGGAATTTCTGTAATTCGGGAAAATACAGGAAAAAAAAAAAATCACCTTGGAGCTGAATTTGCCCGCCTCCCCCTCCTGCCAGGGTCAGATGGGATCTAAAGCAGCTCTGCCTTCCCCGCAGAGCTACAGCCAGGAGCTGGAATTGAGAGTCACAGGAGGAATTTGGATGGATATAATTCGTCAGCTTTGAAGTTCAACTTAACAAGATTTAAAAAGACACGCAGAGTAGGTTGAAAGAATTAATCATTTATTTTACGCAGCATAAAATCTGATGTTTTCTTAAACATAGTGTTTATCTGAAAATGGCAAGACCTGAAAGTACAAAGTATCAATTTTTTGGAAAACTGAGTGATGAGGCTTGGCAGGAAACGGGACAGAGATCCCAACATAACCTGAAGATTAAATTAGAAAGACTATACTCCTCTTTTGATCCCATTTTTTTTTTTCAGTCAATATTAAAAACATTGTCTATTAAAAAACCAAACCAAACCAAATCAACAGGTGAAGAAATGCCTTTATAAATTGGAATAATTTCCTTAATGATGAAATCCTCTCCACACTTCCTGAATAACTATCAAATAACAGTTAATGTAGTGTTAAAAGCCTTAAAAGATCTCTGCATCTCCATATAAAAATTTTCAATAAAAAATGTGAACTGCCTGTTTCAGATGAGTCTTAAACACTGAATTTTGTATAGTTTATGTCGACACAGAGTATTGGCTACCAAAACAATTTTTCCCAGCACATATTGCAGTAATCCACACCTTTGTGCTATCAAGAAATTGTAAGTTGTCTTTTTATTAACTCGTCAACATTCTCAACTCCATTCTTTTGCCACAGAATTTTCCAAAGGACAACCATGCTGCAAATACAGCCATTTAAACATTCAGCTTTGTAATCCCTCTCAGAAAACACAGGAATAAACCTTCGCAGGTTTGACTTGGCCCTGTGAAAATTTCCCTCATCAGAGGGGTCAGGATGAGAGGATTGTTACAAACAATGTCATTTATTCAAGTGTTTTGCCTAAATACACCTTGCTGTAAAATCAGAGCAAACGCAGTTGCTCAGCTGGAGTCATTTTCAGGACAAAAAATTTCATGGATGGAGCTCTCACAGCTCCTTGTGGTCCTTCTCTCCACACCTGTAATTCCCAAGAGCAGAGAAAAAGGAGAATAAACAGAACCAGGGAGTATTTCCAGCTGGGAAGTGAAAGAAATCCAGGGAATGTAGTCAAATGCACAAAGGAGGTCTTGGTACACAGAAAAATTCAGGGAGCATTGGCACAGGTAAAGTTCTGGCTGCAATTCTCCTAATGGCACTGCAGGCATTTTCAACCTACAGTTAATTTTTAAAGTGTTAAGGAACTACTTTAAAACAGGTCTGCAAATGGTAAACAAGAAAAACATATCTTCTGTTAGAAGACTGAATTTGGAAAACGGAGATCTTAATCTTTGAGAAACTTTTTTGGGGGAGGGCAGAATGAGAGGGGATGAATGGGCTAGAAGACAAATCAGAAAAATCAGATTTACAACCAGCAAATTAGTAGGACAGCAACTATACTAAAATACATTTATTTTAAGTGATTGTTATCGATTAAAAAAAAACCGAAAACCACTTATTGAGGGCTAGTTCTTTTTAAATTCTGAAAATTACCTTCGGTGTTTTACTTTTTGTCTTGCTCAAAAGAAATTCTGCGTGCGCCCCCAGTCTGATCTAAAATTCCCATTATTTCAAAGACCACCTGAGCTCAAAGATCCAGCCAAACACAAACCATTCTTACATCAATCCTGCACAGCCACTGATGCCAGCATGTTTTATGATTTTCTGTCCTGCTGGGGGTGAGGAACAGCATCCTGTGCCTTGTTAAATGGAGAGGGGAATATTCAGCAGCTGGGCAGTGATCCTACCCAAAAATGATTGTGCCTCTTGTTCACCTGGGAGTGGATCATTCCCAGTAGCACCAACAGGAACTTTTGAGTTTCCAAAAATTCAGGCAAGTAGAGCCTGGCCAGAGGAAATGGGGACTGATTGATGCTGCACCTTCAGCAGCTGCTGTGGCTCTGTGGCTTTTGTGTTTTGGATCCGTCTCACCCGGGGGTTTGGGTTTGGCTGAAGCCAAGCATTCCTGCCAGCATTCCCAAGGAGCCATAAGCAGGATGCTGGATTACTCACAAGCCTGGATTAGCATCTAATTAGGCCTCAAAAGCCAGCAAGTCCAACTGGCTCAGAAAGTTGCTCGTATCTCATTACCAGCCTGTCTTCACTTCTCTCAACAGCAGCAAGAAATGAACAATTTATCAATCAGAGAGTCAAGTCTGACAGGAATTAATGTCCTGGTGAAAAGTATAGCCCCTTCTGAAAAGGATCAATCTGTTATGCTCTTGCAATTTTTAATGAAGCTAAAGGCATCCTATTTATTTTTCTTTCCATAATTTCCCTTTCTTGTGTCCCCACAGGTCACTGTACCAACACCCTTCATTACACAGCTCATATTGCTATTTGTATTCATGTCTGAGATGAGGATTTGACAACCAACACCAGCCCAATTGTTGGAAACCCCTCCAGAAATCAAAGAAACTTCCAGCAGCACAATCATTTTGTAATACTGGAAAATTTAAGGATTTCTCTTTCTCTCTCTGGAAATGTGCTGTGCGAAACAACTCTCACAAGCCTTTTAATATTTAAAAGGAAAAGGTTCATCCTTCAGTGAGACAAACCAGCCAATACAAAACAAGGAGCTGGGTAGGGTGCTATAGGTTGATTTTAACTGATAAATTTTACAGTTTTTGAGGACAAGAGATACCAAACCCCCTTGATACATCGCATTTAGGTGGATCCAGCATGCACATCCTAGGCACAATCCTTCACCCTAAAAACGGAACAGTCCCCTCCACCTAACTCCTTTTACAGCACCTGAACAAAAGCCTTATTAAAATGCTCCATCTATTTCCCTCAGTATTTAAATTGCACCAAAAACCACCATGATAATATTTCTAAAATTTGTGAAGGCAGTGGGATAGAATTAACCCATTCCCAGGGCTGGGCTCAGGTTTAACCACTCGAACCCAACCCACAGCCCCTCAAACCCCTGGCGATCGCACCGATGGTATCGAATTACCCGCAGGGCACCTCTGGCACTTCCCTGGGACCTGGTGTTACATTCCCGTCACAGCACAGCTAGCTCAGCAAGAAATACTGAGATTTCTTACAAGGGATGCTTTAGAGTGCTGTGATTTGGAGCATCCTGTCTTCCATAATAAATAAAGGGCATTTTCCAGTATCATAATTACTCAGTGCTCTGGGGTTTTTTTTTCATTCTTCTTCCCTCCTTTTTTTTTGTCTTTTTTTTTAAAGGTGTGGTTTATTCTTACACCTAAAGTTGGTTAACAGGAGCATAAAATATCTCACAACATATATATTTTTTGAAATATACCAGGGAAAGAGATCCCTATGAGTTACCAAGTGACTACACTTGGTTATTATGCAGTCTATCACTGTGTTTCATCTTCCATACAAAACTACTCAGGAGCATTGTTTTTCTTAATGTGTTGTAGGCTAAAAATGAACCCTCAAAGGTTTCTATTGCTCTCCTTGTTGCCAGAGCAACAAACGCTCACCTGAATATCTGCCAGTGTAAGTATCAATTCACAAGCCCAGATGAAGTTTGTGTCACTCACAGCATTTTTACTACGAGCCACATTTTTAGTGTGAAGGAATGCCAGGAAAACTCAAGAATGTATCAGGGTTTCATTTGTGCTGCTTGGTTATAGCTCTTCTTCTTTCAAGTGTTTCCCTTAAAATATCTTGACCAGTGACACTCAAAGGGAAAGGGTAATACTCAAATCTCTTCTATGAAATTCAGTGCACTAAGAAGACTTTGTTCACCAACTCAGAAGAAATCTCAGTTGTCACTTAAAAGCCTTCTCAGAACCTTTCCCAATAAATTCCTCCCTCAAACTCTTTGTGGAGAGAAGAGAAGAGGTTCTGGGGTGAGGGGAGCAGTGAGGAAACTTTTTCAGAGCATACAAGCTGTTTTTTACTTTCTGAATTGAGTGTTTATTGTTTAACACTGTATCCATCCAAAATCCATACCCTGTTTCTGTTTGAAACAAGTGACAGAAGCATAACTACTGCCATACTGTAGAAAAAGAAGGAATACAATGCTGAAGTTATTTGTTATGTGTAAAACAAAACCCAGGAGGATGACATGGAACTCTTTAATTAAAAAATATTAAGAAAGAGATATGGAAAATAGAACGCTGAGAAAACAGTTAAGCTCTATGGCTTATTTAAAGTAATTCACAAATTTTCTCCTCTTAAAAACTAAGAGGCAGAGGAAGGAGGAGACTAACTCAAAATTCCTTCCTGTTTCCATCTCTAAATTCCAAGAGAAACCATTTTCAGGCATTGGATCACAGCATCAATTATTTTACTCTACTGAGCCACGCAATCTGAAAGTGCAAGAATTGAAAAGAAAACCACAGGCACTTCCAGTTATGATGTGAAAGACACAAGTTAGTTAAAAAAAACCCCACAGTGTTTTATTTTCACACAAATGACGTGCACCTCTGTGAATGCACCACTCCTGAAAAAAAAAATAAAAATCTTTCCTTATTCCATGCAGAGTCAGATGCAGAGGCAGTGTGAATCACTGAGCTATATGAAGGGATTTTGGGCAGAAAATTGTCTAGGCAAGGGACTGGGAAATTCAGAGCTAAGCTTCATTTTTTTCCCCTCTCATTTCCCATAGAGATATGCAAACTGCTCTGCTATCAAAATGCAAAGGAATTTTTTTTTTCCTTTTTTAATATAAGTATATATATAAAAAATCCTCAGCCATGCCTTGTTTATCTTTCCCATCCAAACACTTAGGCCAGCGTTACAGAGAAGCCATGGAGGCCCTGCAGCTGGAGAAAAGAAAAGAAAAATTGTCCTATCAGCAAAGAAAACACCTTGTTCTGACCTCAGCATAAAAATCTGCACTTGCAGAATGGAAGCCTGGTCAAACACATTCTGCCCTGCTCTCTCCCATTGTTTCTTCCCGTCCCACCACGTGTTTGTTTTTGTTTTCAGCCAGGCAGGACACACAGACTTTTCATTTGATTGATGCCAAAAAGAACACCTCAGACTGCTGCTCAAGCTGAAAAACAAGCCAGCATAAAGACTTTCACTTCACAACCTGTCCATGAAGACAGGCAGGTACTTCTCCTTTGAATTTCTAGGTTGCTGAGCTCAGCCAAATTAAAACAAACAAAAAAAAAAGAAGTTGTCTTTCTTATTTTGTTTCCTTTCCGTTATATGTTCTCTAGAAATACAGCACCATACAGACTTCGCTTTTTTGTCTGTCCATACACATGCAGATCAGCCTTTTCTAAATATCAAACTCAGAAAAAAATCAACAAACCCCACATGAGGGACAGGAACTGAAAGATTTCTTTTCTTTTTTTTTTTTTTTTTTTTGTGCACCAAAGTGGAAAGTCAATGAAGTATTAATTTTATAAAATCCAAAAAATTCAAAGCCAAGCAGTTCCATTTGGTTGCATGGAGCATCTTTGTGCTTCAAGACCAGTTCTAATCCACACACTCACCAGTGGTAGCATCCTTGTAAATTAAGAGAGGTAGTCTTGTTTTACTCTAAGGCTGAACAAGTTTTTTTCCCAGTTCTCACCACCTTGGACTATTTTGTTACAACTCTCAGGGAGGGTGACCTCTCAAGTGGCAGCAGTGATGTTGAGGGAAAGAAACCACAAACCAACATGTCTTCTTGAACTCACTTGCTTTTTCTCTGCTGCTTAAGTCTGACTTTTCTCCCTCCCCCATGCCATAAGCACAGTTTCAAATAAACTGATGTAAACAGAAAGCAGTATTCATTTAATGCAATTAATAAGAAAGATTATTAATTTTTTTCTCTTTTTCTACAGTCAGGGGCTCGATTAGTTAGAAAATACTGACAGCTCCTTTTTTGTTTTTTTTGTGAAAGAGAGATGGACAATTTTGTTCAGACAGTGGAAGAACATCGCGGTGTGGTTTTTTATCTTTTTTTTTTTTTTACGTTTTTTAGTTTAGTTTAGTTTTGTTTTTTTTTTAAAGAAGGTACTGTAGAGAGCATAAAGGCTCCTTGTACTGCAGTAGCGAATCCAGTACCGTAGCACTTGAGAGGTGGCTAACAGTGCTTTGGTTCAGAACTGGTGTTAGAAAATAAAGCTATAAAAGTCACGATGCAGGATATTTGGTGGGGTTTTTAACAGCGACTTTGTGAGGAACGTAGGAAGGACTGAGAAGGCCTTGGCTTCTTCCCCTTGGCAGAGCTCTTTGCCCTCGGTCCCGTTCCAAGTCAGTTTTTGGGACCCAGCCCCTCACTTCCACCGGTGGCGCACCAGGGAGGACTCATCATTGACCACGTCGTTGTCCGTGTAGCGGTGCTGGCAGCGGGGAGGGATGAGCAGCAGCACCACCAGCACCAGCAGGATGACCCCACACAGGCTCATCAGGGCGTAGGAGGCGATCCAGAGCACGGGCTCGTGGAAGGACACGCTGGAAACGCAGTTGCTGGCGACGTCTGTTGTGGTGAAAGGGCCCTCAATCTCAGACACGGGGGAGCCGTCAGCTTCTGGGGGTGACAGGAAGGGAAGGGTCAGGTCTAGGCAGCTTTTAAAAAGTGCTTGTGCATCCCTCTCCCTCTGTCATCTCTCATCTCAGCATGCTCGTGTCTTACTGCATTTCTCATTGCAATAAAAATGCAAGAATCCCATGTTTATAAAAAGGGACTGTGAAGCATAAACACACTGTGGCTCTCCCACATCTCCACAGGCTGCCTGGGAGAGAACATTTCAATCAGTCAAAGCCCAAACCACTGCGTCACTTTCTTCTCTCTGGACTTTCAGAAATGTCTGTTTGAATATCCTACAACATCCACCCTGGTGTAGGGCAGGGCCTGGGCAGATTTTGTTTGTTTCTGGCATTTCCAACAACAGGGAAAGCAACTCAGATAATTCTTTTCTTGTTTATGTCTGCTGTCTTCCAGGGTCTTAGGGAGCAGCAGGAAGGTTCATTAGTTTCTTATATACCTTAAAGGACTTTAGGCTAAACACAAAGTGCAGCAAGGAGAGCAGCACAGACACTCTTGTGGGTGAAAATCCAGAAGGAAGGGGAGAGCTGGGTGACAGCTGTCCACAAAAGTGGAGCAGAGGAGAGGAAGGTCGGTGTCAGGAGAGAAAGGTCAGTGTCAGGAGTGAGGAATGGGGACACGAAGGAGCAATGGTGTTGGGCAGGGAGAACTAAGCCAGAAGCTCAAAAAATGATGACAAAGTTAAAGCAAGAAGCAGTCGTAATTCGTTTCTCTAGTCAGCCACTTCCAAGACACATCTGAGGATTTTTTCATGAAGGCCTCAGTTTTAGCTGTCCTGCTCAATTTCTCACACATTTTACATACAGGCACACTCTTGCCTGACTGGAAGAGATCCCATCTACTAAAAACTGTATCTCTTATTTTCACATGTCTTAGTCACAACTGCTGAAACCATGTTTAGAGAGATTATCATAAAATACCCTTTGGAAGGAGGAAGGGAGCCTGGATTTTGAAAAGGCAGGAAGGTGGACTTCAAGGTTCTTTGGGGACAAAAAACAAAATGCAGAATATGTTGGTTGCTTTATCTGCACAGATTTTGGTCGTCATTCAGTCCCTGGCCTCACAAGACCTCGGATTATTTTGAGATTTAGGTTTTGTTAGACTTAATTCAACTTCATTGTGGGCTGGTGTTGAAAGGGACAATCCTGCGCCCTCACTCCTGTCCCTCACAGCCCCTTTTGTGTTGGTGGAGGGAATGGGAGGCAACTCGCAGATCAGATGGGAAACCAACCTTCACAACAAACAAAATGCCCAAACAAGGAATTTTCTGTGGAATCACCCATCTGAACCAACCCCTTCTCCACCCCTAAGTGTGGGAAGACTCCTTTAGCAGGAATACACTGTGAGAGCAAACTGGGGGAACCCAAGGCTGCACCCACGGGGACCCTGGCACTGGTGAACAGCCAAACACCCACTCCCTAACCTCACTAGATGGTAAAATTCTGCCTAGAAGCTCTGTGGCCAAAATCCTTTTTGCCCAGAGCCCCAGGATTTCACTTTGCCATGCAATTATTTCTTCTGGACCCCCTCTGTTTGTCTCTACAAAGTTCTGCAGCAGCACCAAACTCAACCACATTTTACACCAATACTTCAAGGCCTAAGTATCATTACTTAGTAGTATTTTGAAGAAGTGGGGGGAAAAGAAAAAGCAATACAATTTTCCACCTTAGAAATAGCTTTGAAAATAAACAGTCTCTAATTACTCATTATTTGGCTCGAGAACAATAATTCCTCCTATTAAAGAAGACAATACAAAACTGTTGCCATAGTGGCTGGCATTTTAAATTGCATTTTGAGAATGCTTGATAGCAGCACATCCTCTGCTTTTTTCCCACCAAAAGGGAAAAAAGTTTTCCCTCACACTCTTCCACACCTAGAGAAATTGAGAGGAAATTTGCCTAAATTGTTCAAAGAAGCCCTTAACACAAACTAACAGTCACACACACTCAGCATCTTACACATGAACTGAATTAGAGTGTTTTGGTGTATTATTTTAGCATATCTGGTGGTACCTAACTACAATACCTTCATAAACTTGAATAAATGAGATTTTCTTCATTGTTGATGACCACAGGACAAAAAAGGTGCCTCTGGAAAACTGCTATTTTCTAGCATTTGTGTAGAACTCAACACACACTAGCTCACCCACCTGGGTGGTTACAAAGGAAGTAAAGTTAATTAATAAAAATTAATAAAAAATTAATAAAAAAATTGTAAAGTACAGTTTGAAAAGGCCCCTGGAAGTCACCTAGACCAAGATTCTATTTAGAGTAGGATTGTCAGGATTAATAGATCAGTTCTGCTGCAGATTTATCCAGACAGGCTCTGTAAAACTCTGAAGACGGGGACCCTGTTTCAGTGCTGTACCACCTTCCTGGTGAAGAAAAAGCTCCTCATGTCCAACATTCCTGAATGTCCCTGCTGGATGTTGCTTTTTGTTACACAATTTTACTTTCACTTACCTTGGCTTGCTTTCAATTCAGGGCCTACCAAAACCCCAGTTATTTGCCTGCAGGGCTGTTTTTTTTTTTTTGTTTGGTGGTTTTTTGTTTTTTGTGTTTTTTTGTTTTGTTTTGTTTTTGTTGGTTTTTTTTTTTTAATTTGGATTGGAAGGAAACTTAAAAATTATCTAGTTTTCACCCCATGCTATTAGCAGGGAACTTTCCATTAGACCAGGCTGATCAAAGCCCCATCCAACCCGGCCTTGAATATTTCCAGGTTGCTTCACCAAAAACAACTTGTTGATCTGAACATCCTGGGAGCTAATCCAGAAACCTGTCCTAGTCATCCTGTAGACAGTAGGTTATTAACAGGCAACTCAAAATTATTTGAATAAGTCTCAAAGGGTTTCATGTAATGAGGAAAAGGCAAATTTCCTGCTGCAATGGAATAGCTTCATGCAGCCATCTCACTTTCCTTATTCATGGTACATCTTGGAGAATGAAAACAGTCCAAGGAATTTGTGGGATAAGCCAGTTCTCATCTCTAGCCAAGTCTGAAAAGTAACCTGGAAGGTCAGTGAAATTAAGGCTTTCAGTCCTGTTCCCATAATTTTTGTGTTCATCACGCACAGCTCTAACACCTTATAAAGACACGGATTTAATTTAATCCTCAGGAAGCAAAGGTCATCATAAAGCCACACCAAAAACATTCCTCTGTTTCTGAAGGCTCAAGCCACCAGTAATTCAGTTTAATTTATGCCCAGGAACAGCCTGGAAGGCTCCAAAAAAGTGACATTAACAGAGTTGCCACGAAGGGCATGGCTGGCCTCCATGGGGAGCCAGTTAGGCAACTTAATCCCTCATCCTGCACTGCAGCCTCTCTGATCCAAGTGCTGTTAAATACGGAAACCACAAGCTGTGAAGAAGTGAAACTCAGCAGAACTGGCACAATCCAGAGAAATGTCATCTGCCCCATGTGAGTGGAATCTGACAACTCTGTGCATCTCATCCCAGCCACTCAGCTGATTCCTCAGGAAGCCGAGTTCCCGTGATTTTCAGTCAAGACATTTGCAGAAAATGTGGACAAAGAGACAAGGAGGAAATGCCTTGGAGCACCAGCTGGGTGTAATCACCAGTCCAAGCTCCTGTAAATTCCAGTGGCAGCTCTGTTCAGCAAAGCTCAGTTCTTCCTCTCTGGCAGAACCCCGTGAAGTGGCCAAACCATGCTTGCAGGTGGCAGTATTAACACCAAGGTGTTGCTTTTATGGTTTCCTGGTTATTTTTCTCAACAAAGAAGGGCTGGCAAAGCAGCTCTCATGCACAGCAGCTGCCTCATGTCCCCTGCTGACCACACGTGGTCGATGTGTTCTGTCCAACTCCCCTCCCTCCACTGATGGCTGCAGCAGGAGGCAGCTCCACATTCGCTCCAGCTGCAGTCAGGAGGCACCAGGAAGAATGAAAGGCAGGAGAACCTGGCCTGGAAGTGTTTGTCCAGTTACACCCTCCTGCCAGATGCATTCATAAAGTGTCTTTCATGGCACCTCAGAGAGGTGTCCATTAAGCAGCTCATATCAATATCCAGATTTTCTCCAGGAGTGAGCTCAAAGCTGACAAGTCTGAGCTTGTTAACAATGGAGAGATTTAAAAAATATAAAAAGAGCTTTAAAATTGCCCTAAAAGTACAATTTAGCCTGCCAGTGTCTCTCTTTCCCCTCTCTATGATTGCATTAAGCACTCCATTCCTAACTACCTTCTATATGACCTTAAAGAGGCACTGTCAGTTCCAGTTCTTTTCTAATGCAAATCTCAGGTGAGACAATGTTTTTCAGGGCACACACCACTCCTGTTTGGGACAGAGACCTGGGCATGGGTGCAAATCCTTCCCCTCCTCTCCCACTTGGATGTTCTTGTGCTGTCCAAGCAATGTCTGAACAACAAGGGGAGGAAGACACAAACTTTTGGTTTTACCTTCCCTTGGTGAGAAAAAAGAAATAATGAAAGTTAACCAGCAGAGTAAAATCAGCCAAAAATTATGAGCTCTTACACGTCTCCTCAGCAGCTAGTTAATAAATTAATGGCTTTCTGCTTACACTGAGAAAAGTATTTGTTTAGACACTACAAGTCTTAATGTGAGTTCCATTTTCACCTCAACTCGTTCTTAGCCAATTTCCACAGGCTCAATTTACCTAAAGAGAAAGGTGTGAGAAAGGCACTGCACTGCACACTGCAAGAGCTGGCTGAAAATCCATTTATGCACAGCTTTGAGCAGGAACTAGCCCAAAATGAAGCTGCATTAAAAACAGGGACTCATCTGATGTAACTGTTGGGGAAAATGCACACACAGACAGATGTCCCAGAAAGATCATTGCTGTGAGAGGGAAGAACCCAGCACAGATCCTCAGAGCTGAGGCTGATTCACTTCATGCCAAAAGATGTTGTAATACAGTTTTGGGTTTTCTTTTTTTTTTCCTTACTTTGAAATGTGAATAACTTGCAATCTTTTTAAAACACACCCTTCACACCATAGGAATAACACACTTTTCCCCAGCAGATAAGTGGCAAAGGTGTTTCTCTGATTTTCCTCACTCAAGTCCTGAGCAATGTTTCTCTTACCTGCACAGGGACTCACTGCAAAGCCCACTCTCCTCTGGGCTCTGTCAAAGATAACATAAAATCCTTCCATGACTGTAGCACCAATGACCAGAGCGTTTGTGGAGGAGGAGATGCCGAACCGGTAGCACTGCAAATTATCTCCTATCACAAGGATGGGTTGAATATAAAGCTGTTAAAAAAGAAGATTTTTTAAAAAAATCAATTAAAAGAAATAAAGGAAGCCAGAGTTTAAAAAGCAACACCTCACAGCAGGCAGAAGTTGAGACTTTTTCATTTTTATAGTTCAAGCACGCAAATTCCACTGGAAATAGAGAATTGAGAGGGGCAATGGATTTCTGTGCATGACTTAAAATTGGTCAAAGCTTACAGGCAGGTAAAGAGGTAAAGCTCATGATTCTAACATAAATTTGAACACAGTTACTACATGCAGGTCCAGCAGATTCTTGAGATTCTCACTTTTTAACATATTTTCCATAAGGGAAGGATGGCTGAGGAAGAACTTGGGATATGAACTCAAATTAGAGAGTAATTTAGTTAATAACAATATTATTATGACGGAGTTGATTGAGAGTGCATTCAGTGTCAGCTTCAAGGCTCTAGACTTTATGAATTCAAGTCACATTTCACCCCTTGTCTCCTCGGGGAAGATGAATGATTGCCAAGCTACATGATCAATACAGAAAAAGCTTATCATAAGGCTTTACTATATTTCAAGTTAAAATGTACTTAATAGGCTCATTCTTTCCTTTGCTCCTGCCTGTCCCTTGAGGTGAAAGAATGTATTAGTAATGTTAGAGGATAACAGCCTTACTGCAACTCATACTGGGAGGAGAAGCCAGAGAAGAAAAACAAAAGTGGCACATTATATTCCAAAAGTTGGGATGGAATATTAATAAAAGATAAAGCAAGCGAGTTACAGAAACTGGTGAAGAGCCCACAAAGGGTCATTGCCAAGATTTTCATATTCAGAAGAAGTGCTCCAACTCAAAATGCCACGAGAAACAAATCAATTCCCTTCCCAAAACGAGAAGATCAAAACGAGCAGAGACATTCTGTATTGACATCTGATGTGGCCAAAGCTCATGAAAACAAAACAAAACCTTGCCTGTTTATCCTGACAAATTGAAAAAAAATATTCCCAACTAGAAAGACTGCAGTGAGAGGGAAAGTGTGCTTTGTACTTTTCTTTTTTGCTTTTAGATTTGACAAGTTTGTTATTTTTCTTATTTAAAAACCAATTAAAAAAAAGTTGATTAAAAAAGGTTTCCCTTGCATGCAATAAACCAGTCCCCTATGACTGCTAAAAACAGCTCCTATTTTTTAAGAGCATGGCTTTGTAACACTGAAAATAAATGCACTGATGAATAAACAAAGAAGGTTGAGACCTGTGGTAGGATAGAGATCCGAAACGACCTACTGGAGTTTTCATCCCTCAGGTAAATGGAGAGTTTGGGAAATAAGCCCCAGGGTTTTTCAGTTCTATCCCAGCATGCAAGCTGTGAACCAGTCCAGAAACCAGAGGAGAATTCTTGTATCTGTAAAACAAACCAACCAAACAAAATTACACTTAGATATTACAGCCATTTCGATAGATTTTTTAAATGATCACTGCCAGTATTGGGTATTTCTTTGATTCCCATGAAGAAATTCAAGCATGAACACAAATCTCAGCTGCTTCTTTAAGGAACAAAGCAAAAACCCAAACTCCATCATCCAAATCAAGGTGTGTTATAACCCATCATGACTTGGAGAAGGGGGAAGAGCAAAAAGCCAGTTTAATTCTTCCTTCCCCCCTCATTTGTGTCTCATTTGTCTCCTCTGCTGCAATGAACACATATGGCTTCCCTGAGCAATCACTTCCAAAGCACCTATGGGATTTTACTGCCTCCCTCCTCTCTGACCAAAACCCAAAACTTTGAAGCAGCTTTTTAAAAAATACTCAATTCAAAATATAAACCACGTGAATATATAATGAGATAATGAGGTCACCTCCCTTCTTTGTGTACCTACAGCTTCTTACTGAGCTTCAGAGTTTTGAAACCAAGGGCTAAGCCAAAAATCTCCTGGCATCTAAAAGAATCAAGGTTTGCTGTAATGGAAAGAAACACATCCCTCTGTCTCTTTTACTGCCCTCTCCCTCCCTTCCACTGCAACCTGCCATGCTTTAGAAATAAAACTGATTAACAGCACTTTGTAAAATATCCACGGAACTAACAAAACAAAAAGCAAACCCCTACAGAGCTTGTTTGGCTAAGACAAACATCTTGCTCAATGTTCCTGCTCCCTGAAGCTGACCTGCTGCCAGATCTGAGCAAAAACCTTCCTTGTTCCACTGCATTACTTTGGCTGGCTGTTGCTCCCCCATGAAGCAGCATTCAAGGGAGGGGCTTGCTCTGAGGCTGCCAAAGCCTCCCATTTGGGTGAAGGAAAAGATGGAATCCTGCCTCTGCACTGTCCTCATTTGTATTTATCTGCAAAATTGATTATTCTGTGAGCTTCAGCTCATTCATTAATATTTGGCATTTTACAGGTGACAGGCACTCACCACACACCTGCCAATGAGGTTTGCTAGGGCTGCACAGAGACTGCTTCGTATTTGCAAGTGCTCTGCTCTGTTCTTGAGCCAGCAGCCCCAGACTCATGAGAAAAGGAGATTTAGCAGCACAAACAGGCCTTTCACCCTTCACTCTCAGCTCAAGCTCAAGTGCATCCCTTGGCATGGGGCAGAACACTCTTCCCTCACAGCTGAGTCCCAGGCCAGACAAGCTGAGGAATGCATTTCCTCTTTCCATTTGGTCTTGAAAATCAATTCTGAGAAAAACTGCAAGATATCACCCAGCCAGGTCAGGCCAAGCCTATAAAGTGCTCTGTTTTTTTTAAAGTATTCTGTTCTGCTTGAATTTCCCAGAAAGATTGCTTAATGCATTGCATTTCTTTCTTCTGCACACTGTAGCAATGCACGGGGGAGATTTGAATGCATGACATCTAAAATACAATTAAAATAAAGATTTTAGATTATTTGTGCCTTTCTTTATACAACTTTGAAACTCAGCATTGTACTAATGCTGTCCTGACTTCAGCCCAGTGAGGTGCAGTAGGTGCCCCCCCCTTCCCTAGCCCATCTGCCAAAATCACCACCCTTCAACACCAAACTGGAGCTTACCAGCTGCTCCCTGAAAGAATTCAGCCCAAATAAGTGAGGTTTAAAAACCCATTTGCACCACTGAAGAGCACAGAGCTCCCAGCCTTGTTTTTTAACAGGGCTGAGCAAAGGAATGTGTCACACACAGTTATCCCTGTGTACCTGAGGGCAAATAACATCTGGCTGGGGTGCTCATAACAAGCTAAGAGGAGCAGGAACTTGTTACCCTGGCTCACCTGTGGTCAGAAAAGTGTCTGACTGCAGCAGGTGATTTTTTTTCAGAGGTACATCCCCTGCCAGAAGCTCAGAGCTGCAGTACAATTGCTGAAAATACCCATTTTCCTGACATTGCTCCTGCACAGCTGGAATCCCATCCTTGCACCTTGTAACTACTTTCTTATTTAGCAGATTATCTCCTTTGTTTAGAGCTGTCAAAGGAAATTTTGGGGTGTGTGGAGGGAATGGGGTACAGCAGGAAGGTCCTTGAGATTGAAAAGAACTCAGAGAAAAAGCTACTTTATGCATTTTTAATAGAAAGAAATAAAAAAAAAATAAGCAGAGTGAGTGGCTCCCCTCTAATACCTTATTGATCTTTCCACTATTTCCTTGTCAGGTGGAAGGCGCCAGTTCAAATGTCCTGACCAGTATCAGAGGGGAGTGTGCACACTGTGCCCCACTTCCCAGGAGGATTCCTCATCCACAGGGTGACATCACCAGAGCTCTCGGGGTGACTCCTTTCAGTTCCACCCCCATGGACTGAAATTGTTCCAGCCAACACTTAAGTGTTGTGCAAGGAGAAGAACTCGTAACTGGTACATTTATTTCAGATACTGGACATCTGCAGGCAGTGAAGAACACTTCATGCCAAATCTCTGCTCTCAATCAAGTAGGGAAAAGGATCTCAATCTTGAATTATCAGCACACAGGCAAATTTTCTGTTTTTGGGGCAGCTGCTTACTGTGTTTCCTATGATTGGCATCAACAACCACTGTCTGACTGTGAACCCATGACAAAAATACCAAGTTTGTTCACACTGAAATAGCTGGTATTTATTCTCCCTCTTTAACCTTCTTGGTGCTGTTCCTTGTATTGAACAAAAATTTATGAATAGCTTTTATTAACCAGAAAATGCTGCTTCAGCCACTCTACGTACAGAGAACTCCACCATCCCCATGCCTTACTTCTAAAGCCCACTCTATTTCCAAAGAAAGATGCTTTTGAACATAAATAATTCAATAATGAAGGTCAAAAGCAGCTTTATTGATATGAATAATCCTAATGAATGGCATTTATTCTAGACAGCAGTAAGAGTTATACTTGGAAAGGAACTGCTTGCAGCAGCAGGTTCTCCTACTTTATAAACACTCAGTTTTGAATGAAAAAGACTGATTTTTGCACTCTTAATACTTTGAATCAGAGCATCAGGGATTATGTCCATGTTTCTGAAATGCCTGGACTAAAACACTCCATCTCTGCCCTATTTCTGATGCATCTCCATACACACACTTCTTGTCTGCACTTGCTCCCCTCATCCCTTTTTTTACACCTCTTCCTTTTCATCAAAGTAATTTCTCCCTTATTAACAGGGCTAGACCAGGGAAGGTTCTGCTCCCCTCAGGTGAAAAGCCCACGACTTGCAAGGCAGGGATGTCCTTTCCAAGGCCCTGCCATCACTTCACAGGAATTTCCCATTTCTGAGCAGGTTTCAGGACATTGTCTTACCAGGGACGTGCGAGCTATTGCCTGCACCACAGCACTGAAGACTTTCTCTGGCAGTCGAAGGAGAGTGGTTCCACTGTCTACTATGGCTTTATCAGCATTGTACTGGGGAGGGGAGAGAAGAAAGAAAGAAAAAACAAAAAGAAAATTACAACTGTAATGCACATCCCACTGTCTCTTAAGCTGAACAAAGCTGCTCCTTTTTGGCAGCTGCCTCCCCAGAACTGCATGTCATACTTGTCAGCAGCTCTCTCCAGCTGACAGCTTCAGTCCCAATGAAATCTGAGAGCAAAAAAAAAAAAAAAAAAGCGAGATACCATCAGCCTAGACACAGGAGTGGGTTTATCTGCAGCAGTCAGGAAATTACTGTGTCACCACAGTTGGTGCAAATGGTCACACTGCTGTAAAAAACGTGAAGCTTGCCCCCTCTCAGAGGGGGAAAAAGCACTTTAATGGTCAGTAGAGAGGGGCTGAAAATCCTGATGCAGCTTCCAAGCCCTGAATCAAGGTCTCTGGAAGCATGGGTGCAACTCTAGTTTAAACACAGCAGCCTCTTTTAATGGCATATCTTATGTAAGAATAACCAGAAAAAATTAGGCCTCGTTACGTCTGTACAAATGCCACACCTTTATCCCTTGACTGCTGAAAATCACTAAAACACACACACAAAAAAAACAACAAATACAAAGAAACTTGAAGTTGCAGTCTTGCTACCTTAAAATCTGCACCAAAAAAACCCCTAAGCAAACAGTGTTCTTATTATTAAAACTTCAACTCTCAAATTAAGAGATTTCAGAAAACTTCAGATACAGCAAATGAGGTATAAACTTCTTAAAGGGTAAATCTTTTTCCATGAACTCTTTAAAAACTATGATTAACTGTAGGGGGGGGAAAAAAGGCAAGTAGCAGTGGCAGCTATTTGCATTAACTACTTTTGCTGCCAGCTTAGGCAGCAGGATTAATTTAACTGAACTGTGACATGTTTATGGCATAATCATAAGACACAGGATGATATACAGCCTAAGCTACTTAGGAAGAGGTCAAACAGCAAGGGAATTTAAAATACATTGGTTTAGATGGCATCAAGTCACATGGAGTCCCTTCAGCGCAGTGACAAAAATAAAACCCACCAAAAAAAAGTAAAAAAGTAACTCTGACAGTTATTTCTACATTTCTTAATGAAAGAATTGCTATGGGGCTGCCATACAGAGCTGACAGAAAAGCAAACAGGAAACCATTTATTACACACTTGGAAATACTTCTAAAGAGTGGAGAGAAACATCAACGCATTTTGGAGTCCATTTTAACAGATTTTTACTACAAAATACACAATCACTGGCACCCTGGAATGCCACCTTTGGAAAAAAGGGTTGAGCATTAATATCAGCCTGTGCAAAAATCTGGGAGTAGTGGGATTGCTCACACTGAGATTGAACACCTGGTTTGGCTTCTTGGCTTTCCTGGTTAATATTTACAGTGCAAAGTGCATTCCTGGCAGCTCCAGAGTGCCAGGCCCGGGGCCACAGCTGTGGTGGAGCTCTGGACACATTCCCAGCATTGAAGCAAGGGGACAACTTTTCCCTGGCAAGGAAAGGAGCAGTCCCTGGTGAAGGCTGCGGAAAAAAATGTCCCATTTCCTAGAAAACAACTGAGAGGAGAGAGAGGGCACAGAGCTCCTCATCCTAGAGTGAATCACGCATCCTCTGCGAGCTCCTCACCAGCCAAACTTTAATTGTACTGCTCCCATTTTACTGCTCTTCCTCTGAATTTCTGTGGGAAGGTCTCCTTTGATGCAGGAAGGCTCAGTCCTTCTGCACCAGTGAAAGCAGCCCCTGGCTCAGAAAAGAGCAACAATTACAGGAAACTTTCCTAACACAGCACTGAATTTTTCAGTGAGTTGTTTTCTGGCAGCAGCGTGTGTTAAACCACTGAAGGGCTCCCCTTCAAAAACACGGTGACTGTTTTTTAAGGCAAGGAAGAAAAGCAAACATTTGTTTTAAAGGACCAGGAGTTTTGCTTTCCTAGCAGCACAATAGAGAGAGGCATTTAAACAGACCTTGTTTTGCTTGTTGAGTTGAAAGATGCTGCGACTCATTTTAAATAATTTATACTGCAATATGATTTCAATATTTTTGCATTGAAATATAATATTTATGCATATGTAATATTGTAATCATGAATTTCACTTAATTTATATGAACTGCAGAAACTTTAAACTTATCACTTCCCATTGATCTCCAACTAAGAGCATGAGTGTAAAATGAAATTAGGATGTCTGAAGAAATTGGGGCATAAAAATTACAGAACTAAAATCAAAACATGAATAGCAACAAGCAGCAGTAAGAAAGAGATAAAATACACACACACACATCTATCCTCCGCAAAAAAAAAAAGATAAAGAAATGGCTTTGGAATAAAAATTGCAACAGCACAGTCTCATTAGACTCATCCAGATACAGCAGAACATTATTCCTAATAAAAACAGAAAGCTTATCCATCAGGAATAATAACTGCCAACCAGAAGAGAGTAAAAGTTGATTGCAAAAACATAAAATCAAAAAGGAGGCGTAGGATGAGAACTTTATGAAGCAACCCAGGGTGACACCAATCCCTGCCATCATGAGTTGTGAGCTCAGACAGCTCCAGTCAATCCAAAATCTCCCATTTCCTTTTTTTTTTTTGTCCAGAATTGCTTCAATTCTCAGGAGACTGCAAGGCACATCTCCTTGCCAAGACAAAACTGGCCAATTAGGGATTATTTTTTCTCTCAGCCAAAGTTGCATTTCCCAGTGACAGGAAGGGCCAATACCTCTCTGCAGTCCAGCTCGAGGTTCTGTCCCCCCACCTCCAGCTTGAGGATTTCCACCTGGTAGTACCACTCCTCCTTGATGGGTGTGTACCAGATGTCCCCCCTGTACAGACTCGGCTCAATTCCACCCAGCACCTAAGAGAGTGGAGGAAAAAGTCACATACTTTAAAATCCCACATGTTCAGTGAAAAGGGGAAATGTTTAATTGTGATGCTCAGGGCATTGAAGTTTTAATTTAGCATCATTTATAAGGATTTTGCTGTCAGTTCTCTGTCAGAAATAGAGCAATGTGAAACATCTAGATATTAAGCAAACTGTCCTTCAAACAGAATTCCCCTACTGGGCCAAATCAGCAGCATTTTCACCTACAGTCTCACACTGAATCTATTATGAAAACTCCACTGTTGAAAATCAAAACAGAATCTTTGGTAGTTAAATCTAGGCAATGCATAAAAATGGGACAGAATATTAAACTTACAGGTGAAAGATTTCCTCTATCAGATCAGAAAAGCTTTAATACTTTCCAAGAACATTTCATTTTTTCTTACACACCTCCAAAATGGAATCCCATCCTGTCATTGCTGTCACTATTCCCTTCCATCAGAACTTTAGCTGAGGATGGCTGGGAGCATTTGTGGAGTCTCAGACTCTGAACTAAACATAAGAAAGTTCTCTTTTGGTCTTCAGTTACATGGATAACATTTATAACATGTGAATTCTCTTCATAATAAGTATTTGTGATCAGCTCGTGTGCTGAGATTCTTATTTCAGCATCATTTAGGAACAGTCATTCCACGTCCCAATTCCAGATTCATGGTCCCACTAAAGCTGTTGGAAAGACTGTCCACAGCAACAACAAGCAAGATATCTGATCTATAGATTTTTCCCTTTGATATGTTGTTGACAAAAAAAGAAAAGCCCCTTGATTCCTCTCCCCCTTTTCACATCATGTAAAAAAAAAATTGCTGTAGCATTTTGATGAGATTGAATGAATTTATCAGCTGAATAAGGGACTACTCAGTTTGAGAACTACAGCAGAATCTGCCCTGAGGAAACACCACAACATTCATGTTTTCCTTTGTTAAAAGATGAAAAGTTTACTCAAACTTGAAAGAGGAAAAAAAGAATTGAGAATGAAAATAAGTAACAGTCCAATTTTGCCTAAGGGCTTAGCTTTTCTTTTAAAAAACCAGCAAACATATTTAAAATACGAAAATATATTTAAACACTAAAAATTTGGCAGAAGCAGGAGAGTCAGAGAAAAGAGGGAGAGAGATGAACAGAGATACATCTTCCCTCTCCTATTGACAGATACCCACAAGACTACCTCCGTTGGTACCACTTCCAGAAACAGGGAGTCCAGCACCACACATCTGCAGGGAGAAAATGTTGGGGATCTTTGCCTGCCTCACGAGGGAATCAAAGAATGTCTCCACTGAACTCGAAGGCTTGAAGGTGTTGAAAAGCAAAACAAACAAACAAACAAACAAACACACAAAAGAATTGCAGGCTTCATTAGAAAGTTTCTTTGGAGAAATTCAGCAAATCATTCAAACAAGACCACTTTTCATGAGTAAACTGAATTTCTGACAAACAGCTGATGAAAGTTCTAAACATAATAAGTCATTAAACCCCCAATATCTGTAATTTTTCTGTTTCTGTTGTTTTTAAAAACATTTTTACTCTGGACTATTGTCAGCACTGCTGCCTCCAAATCCCTCAAGCACAGGAGTAATTTTCAATTGCAATTTCCAAACTCAAACACCAGTTTCAGGCAGAAACTCTCACTGATAATTTCTGTTTGGAAAAAGCTTTGTGTTATTAGAACACTTAAATGTAACTTGCCTTTCACACCTTCCCATAGTTAAAAAGCAGAATTTAAAGTCAAGATTTTCAGTTTTTCAACACTACTGAATTCTAATGAACTTTGAGTTCAGTGGCTGTTATTTCCTCTCCCTTCTCTTTAAGAATTTCTTATCCAAGCGCACTCTCTTCAGCTGGTTACTGGCCAACAGGTTCTTCCTGGCCCTGCAGGTCCTGTTTTCCTCTGCAGTTATTGGAGTGCTGCAACTTCCCTGTAATTCAGATTTCTGCACAGAGGTCTGAGGGGCCAAGTGCTCTCCACTACACAAAGCCCAGAGCAGCCTCAGAAGCCAACAACCCTTAAGTCCTTGTAAGAAAGGAAGATCAAATTCCCTGAGTGCTCTGTCGAAAGCAGAGTTTGAAAAGTATCTTTCCTCTCCTCTCCTCTCCTCTCCTCTCCTCTCCTCTCCTCTCCTCTCCTCTCCTCTCCTCTCCTCTCCTCTCCTCTCCTCTCCTACTTCTGGCAGTCCATGAAGCCAATAAATACAATGCTTACACAGCTCTGGAGTAAAAGCAGACTCATCAGGCAGTGTTGAATCATTTTTTTTGTCTGGGTAGGTCTCAACTTTGGGATGTGAAGGTGGGAAATTGTAACTGTGTAGTTTTCCAATCATATTTTCAGTTTTAGATTTTAAGGGTATACATTTTTGACTATAAATTTCAGGTTTTGATTGAAACTTCTACCTGAATTTCCTGCCTCCAGAGGAGCAGGATGTGCTTGGCTCTATGTTCCTTGAAACTCTGTAGCTATTACTTGCTCTGAAATTATCCATCCATCTCAATTTTCACTTGATGAATGGAGAATCTCCTACAATGACCAGCCTTGAGAAATGCCATCAGAGCTCTAAGACCTCCCTCCAGACACATCCCACAACCACACCCTGGTAATACAAGCTCTGTAAAAGTTTATTCATTCCAGAAGAGCTAAAATCAGCATTTCCATCACTAGGAAAGCCAAAATCCTCACGTGGGATTGTGGCACCATCACAACCCAATTTGTTCTTCCTGCAACACAGACAGATCTGCAGGAAAGAGAGGCTGGAAGGGTGGAGTCCAATGCTGACATTTCAGCTGCTGCCTTTATTTCAACAGTCAGATTTCTATTTATTGTCCCTGTGAAAGACAACCAGCAGGGATGGTTTACCTTGGCTAAGGCATCGTAGGCAAGACCAAGGATCCCGTGCCATTTCACCCCTGGCAGGAAGAAGTTCTCAGAGTCGAGGATGGTGGCAATATTGATGATGTAGCTACCATAGAGTCCTTTGGGCATGGTGATGACATCTGTGCCCAGCACTCCAGTCCAGCTGCCCTGGCTGTACTTCACTGTGACCTCAATCCCTTCAGAGCTGTATGTGCTTGACCTTTAAAAGGAAAGGACATGGGGATGCACGAGCTGTTCATTTACAATGCAAGACAACAGAATATATTTGAGCTGAGTTTTGCCCACAGAGGGAAAAAAACATAATTTAAGTATGCAAAATGTGTATTCATGCTGCTTGTGAAAGCAGGAAAAAGCAGAAATTAAAACCCCCCAAAACTCAAGGCCTCATTTTTATCCAGAAGCTATCAATTACTCAAATCTTCACAATGTGCATTTAAAAAAAATACATAATCTAAGGTATTATGTCCCCTAGTGCAGCATCCCTGACTCAGACTGGTCCATCACAACAGGAGCGCCACTATTTTTACTGGAGAAGGAATGTATTAAATGGGACTAGGAAATGAAAAGCTGCTGAATTCAAATCTAAAATTGAAATGCCAAGTTAACTGAATAGCTGTAGACTAATACCTCATTAATATTCCTAAATGATCCATTTTGGGTAAATTGGAATATTATTGTGAGTATAAGCAGTAAGATAGAGGTTTCCTAAATCTGCTGTTTGACCTATCTGTGACCAAGAAAGTAGAATTTGATATTATTAACAAATGATTCACTGACTTGGAGGAGGAAGGGAACAAAGCTTTTCTAGACCAGGGAAGCAAAGGAAAAGGAGCAGTTAAGGATGGCAAGCAAAGGAAGGATCAAAATCCTGATTAAAGGGCTTAACAAAAACATTAGTGAAAGCTTCAACAGATTTTTCATTTTAACTACCTGTAATCCATAAGTAATCACATCCCACCCACATCTCTACTGAAGAGCTAACAAAAGTTCTGGATCCCTCACAATTTACTTTGGATCCTCTCCCTGGCACACTGCTTCCCCTTTTGGAGAGAAGATGATCACACTCAGTTCACCTCGAAACTTTTCTCTTCATAGGTTTTTGAAGTAAATAAAGAAAAAAACCCAAAAAATAAATGTATAAGAGCACCTTTACATGTGTGTAAAACAACAGAAAGTGCAAGGGTTTGCCAGGTGCAGATACTTTGTTCAATCCAGCTTTAATCTATAATCTAAGGGTTCCACAGCCCCTGTACCTGAGCTCACCAACATGAATTTGGGCTGATTTTCATTATTATGAGGAACAACCTTCAGATGGCAACATGGACCAGTCCCATAATTCAGGCACTTTCTCCTGAGGGACACTTTGGCCACATGGATCATAGAACTGACTCTTCCTAGCTGAGGGAGGGAGGGAGTACTAAAAGCCCAGGTTCTAACCCCAAGCAGTTCCTGATACTCCCAAGACCTAATTCTTCAAGGGTTAACATCCAAGGCAGCAGAAATACCTGAGATAATATTTCCAAATGCAGGAGTTCCAGAGATACTGCTATTACCTGCATCTGATCACTTCCACTGCTGCTGTGTAATTCTGCATTTGTCTGACACTCACACAAAGGAACATCTCTGCTCAGGCAGGGTCTCCAGGACACCCCTGTGACACTGGCAGTGCGTTTGATAAATCAAAATAGAGTCTGACTAATTAGTGACATAAGGGAAACTGGGGGGCAGGAGATGAAAGGGAGAATACAGGTTTCTTCATGTAGAAAAGTGTCTGGCTGGGCAGCAGAAGAGGAAACATCTAAAATCAGAGAGAAAATTGAGTGCTGAGAGAATAAAGAGAAGCAAATCTGCAAATACAAGCAGTGCATGACCAGAAGAGCAGCAGCTCACAGCTCTTCTTCCATAAGCAGGAAGAGCCTGATGGATTGTCCTGTGGACCAGGACACACAAAATGACTGGATTCATTTTCCAGCACAGCTGGTGACCTTTCTTGTGGAAAGGCAAGGCAAGTCCCTTCCTCACCATCTGTGCCTCAGCTTCCCCACCTGTAGAAATGAAGACAATCATCTCATTTGTAAGGCTCACAAATGTCATATTGAAGAGAAGATTTTATTACTTCCTGCAAGGAGTAAAATTGGTAATATGGGAAGGGATCTCTCAGTAAATGATATTCTGTTCTGCAAAACCACTTCCTGTAATCAGACACTCTGTTTTCTTTTTGCCTTTCCACCTCAGTGATCTAAAGGAAGAAAACTTTAGAGGTCAAAACTACAGACTTGTTGTAATTCATGGGCCGAGTGTTTTAAAACAAACACACAGCACAGAATGAAAAAATATAAACAAGATGTTTTGGCCGTGATGAGATAAGAAGAAATTCACATATTCCAGCAGGACAAAGTGATCTTAGCCAAAGGCAAGGAATAAGGGCTCCTAGATCATGGTGCTGTAGTTATCCTGCTCCCTTCTCCATCCCCTTCCCATTCCTATCTTCTCTCCAAAGCAGCCACCAGAAACCTAGTCCTCAAACCTCACTGGATCTCAAAGCTCAGCTGAGCAAACCAGCAATGGGGTAATTTTCTCCTGCAGGGTTATTCCTCATTACCAGCACACCGAACAAATGACAACCAGAATCTTATTTCTCAATGTCAGTGATCCCTTGGCAGCAAGCTCAACATGGCAACAGCAAACCCACCACAGGCAGGAAGCCCTGAGTAACACCAACCTCACCAAGCAACTCTAAGACAAAGCAAACAGGAAAATAAAACAGAAATCACAGATTTCTAGCCAAGAAGTCCCGTCTAATCTGCAGGGCTTCCACAAAAAATTTATAATTCACCTCAAACCACAACCTGTACAGTGCACACATCCAACCTCACAGGACCACACTGCAAAAGCAGCAGGGTTTTTTTTGTTTGCTGGTATGTAACTTACTGTATTACTTCCATTTATTGCCTATATTTCTCTTACCTCCCTATCTCTTGGAAAGATCAACTCTTGAGCAGTTTGCTTTTGAACCTTCAGATGGTGAGGCAGTAGTATCTTCATTTATTTACTGAAATAAAACTGAATATTGTTCCTGAATACTGAAAGCCCTGAGCATGTCATATTTACATATTGCTGCAGAGCCATCACTGATCACTTGGGTTCAAGTGTAAAAATCCCTTTATATGTCTGTTTAAGTAGCTCTTTTATCATAAGTAGAGTGAGTACTCAACAAAACTACTTGGTATTTTGAACAGCATGAGAAACAAAACACCGTGATTTCCTTTCAGTTCAGGACAAATCAGGTCATTTTGCAAAACCTTATTCATAGTGGTGACTTGTAGAGCATGATTATCCCAGCAAACTCAGAACTTTTCACAGCAAAGGTTTGTCAGAGCCACTCAAAAGCCCAGGCTGTGAAAGAGTGCATGGTAACAGATTTATTCACTTTGAACAGAAAGAGCCAGATAATTAAACAGCAGGATTGTATCACATAGATTACATGATACACAGCATCATTTAACAAGTTAGTTCTGGAATTTCTCCAGGAGGGCTCTTCCTGAAAAAAAAAAACACTCTCTGGGTCCTTTGAAACAAAGACAATACCTTTCCCATGCCTCCCTCTCAATTTCAGTCAAAAAAGAATCATGCATTCAATTTCTGATTTTGATCATCTGAATAAAATTAAACTAAGAGTGTGGCATCAGGAAATTAAGACCCATCACTCTCTCCAACACAACATGAATATTCTAATAAGCACACATCTATAACTCATAACCCATTAATTTAACAAATTACTAATCTTTCTTTCCCCTTGTCTTCAACTTGCAGTTTAAGATGTCGGAAGCACTCCATGACAATATAGGGAAAAACTGCGGGAGTGATTACCAGATGAGAGGCAACCTCTTTATCTAATCTTAAAGTGTTCCACCTAGGAAGGAAGAAAAGTGCCCATAGGTCGTTTTTCTCATTTACACATGGGCAAAGGTTGCTCCTGGGTAATTTTACAGATCCAGCTGATGTGATATCGATGCCCCTGTTTACCATCCCTGCAAAATTATGACAACCAAGCATGCTGGTTTGGGCTGGGGATGGAGTTAATTTTCTTCACAGCAGCTAGCACAGGCTGTGTTTTGGATTTGTGCTGAAAATGGTGTTGAAATATAGAGATGTTTTTGTTATTGCTGAGCAGCTCCTGCCCAGAGCTGAGGCCTTTTCTCCCTCTCATCCCATCCCATCCCACCCCACATTTGCCAGGCTTGGTGTGCGTGAGAATTTGGGAGGAGACACAGCCACGACAGCTGACCCCAACTGACCCCAGGGATATCCCACACCATGGTGACATGCTCAGCATATGGAGCTGGGGAAAGCAGGGGGAAATGTTTGGGATTTTGGTGTCAGAGTCAGTGAGTGGCTGTATGGGGTTGGGTTGCCATCAAAATTTAAACCACGATGCCAGGGAAGGTGTTCTGACTGCTGGGAAAAGTCTGCCCTAGGGCCAGTCTGAAAGAGAGACAAGCAGCAGCACTCAAAGAAGTCAAGGCGACTGGGCTTCACCTCCAGTCAGGAAAAGTCTCCAATAAAACCTCCTGGAATCTGTCTTCAAGCACCTGAAGGACAGTCATGCAGCCACAGACACCCAGTGAGGAATTTCACTGGCACATCACACCTGAGCAGCTCACTGCAACAAGACTGGATGCACAGATGAGGAAAACAGTGGCTGTTGCACATCTTGGCTGCAGTCAGGCTTTGGACACCCCTTCCCATGGCATTCCCACCTGGAAGCTGAGGATGTGGGACTGAACAAACTGCCCACTGTGTGGGCTGAAGATGGGCTGCACCCCTGCGTCCAAAGGGGTCACTGACAGGTGACAAGCAGAGATTGTGAGTGGAGGTAAAATTGTTCCACAGCCTGAAGAAAAGGAGGCTCAGGAGAGACTTTCTCACCCTTTACAACTCCCTGACAAGAGGTTATACTCAGATGAGAGTCAGCCTTTCCTCCCAGGCAACAGCAACAGGACAAGTGGACACAGCATCAAGCTGGGCTAGGAGAGGCTCAGGATGGACATCAGGAGGAATTCCTTCATGGGAAGGGTTGTTAAACCTGGAACAGGCTGCCCTGGGAGGTGGTGGGCTCACCCTCCCTGGAGGTGACCAGGAAGGCTTGGATGTGGCACTCAGTGCTCTGGGCTGGGGACAGGGTGGGGAGCTGTCACAGGCTGGACTTGATGGTCTTGGAGGGCTCTTCCATCCTAAATGATTCTGGGGTTTTGTGAATGTCCTCATAAAGGACCTACATGATTGACAAGCTGCTCACTCAGATTTGCACAGGATGCACATCAAAGGGAGCAATTGTCATGCTGACTGCAGCCACAAATTATTTTTTTTTGAGGTTCAGGGTGGACAACAGGAAATAATTCCTCCCCAGGAGAGTGTGGCACAGCACTGAACACACTGCCTGGACAGAGCATGGATTCTCCATTGTCAGAGGTTCCCAGGACGTGGCTGGGCTCAGCCATGGCTCACCTGCTCTGGGGACAGCCCTGCCTGCTTTAGGATGTGTGCTAGGTGATCTACAAAGCTTTCTTGCAACCAATATTTTTGAAATATCGATATCTACCTGATTTCACTGGGGACAGGATCCTTCAAATTAATTTATTTAAATGTAGTTAAAATGTTTAAAATGGAAGAAGCATGGTGCAACCCAGGAGTCTGCTAAGATTTGTGTTCTGAGCACACTGCAGGACTCCATCAATGCAACCCAAAGCAGAAACTGTTACTGGAATTGCTCTGGACTGCAAGGACTTGATTTTGAGTAATTTTACAAAACACCCTTAACTAACTCTTCAGGCCCTAAAGTTCAAGGTTTCATTACTAACTTTATATTAAAGTTCTCAAAACACAGTCCACAGAGAACACTGACCAGAGGCTGTGACCTTCCCATGATTTCACAGTCTGTGTTTCTCCACACACAAGCTCTGCTGTTGCCGTTTCTAGTGGTTTATGTTCCTGATGAGAGAGGCCTTGTCCTTCCAGTCTCAATAACAGCAATTAAAAGACAAGGGAGAAAGAATGATTGTGCTTTTAATTCCTTGAAATTAAGTTTTCTCTAGCCACTGTTCATGGAAAACTCTGCAGTAGTGCAGAAATACCTATCAAGTGCAAGTTCTGGATTCTCCAGACCTGTACCATATCAGTGTGATATGAAGTATCTCTGTTAATATCTAAGTATGACAGGAGGAGGGGCTATTCTATGGAAATAATGGATTTCCCTCCATCACCAGTGCATCTTATTGGGAAAAAACATGTAAAACCCCATGTTAAAACACATCTGAAGTAGTGAGAAGGGTATACTCTCCAGCTTTCCAGCCCTCTCAGTATTTTTATCTAGCTAAAGATAGACACTGCATTTTGGAGAAGTTTACCTGAAATAATTGAAAGCAGAGAAAGGCAGAAAGGAAGGAAGAGAGAGAGTGATTCAGACAGACAAAACTGTGCTTGGCTGTGATTAATGTCAGCTTATGCTAAATAGAGCACATTTAGTGCATAACAAACACCAGAACCACCAAGTTGTATTTTATAAATAACCAGATTCATCAGGGTCTGTCCGGATCACTGACTGATTGAGGCTTGTGGCCAAACTAAACAACAAATTTTGTTTTGACTATGTAATTTTGCTTCTGGATGAAATGTCAAGTAACCGATACAATTTCCGGGTTTTAGTTCTTGCTTTCAAACAAAGGCAAAGCATACTGAAACTTTTAATTCCTTGCGAGTCTATTCAGGTAAGAAATTGTCTGGAATTGGTGTGATTTTGCGAGCGATTACCCTGTAATCACATTCTTTTTTCTCCAGCTCTAGTGCTGCTGATATTCACTGTGAGCTCAGCTGCGCTGCCATCAGTGGGGCTGCTCATGGTGTCAGGCAGGAATTTGCATCAGGCAAGGCCAAAATTCCCATCAGACCACCAACACTCCCCACTCCCATGGGATGTCCCAGGAGCCCCAGGAACTGCCCTATCATCCTGTCTTGCATGGAGGAACCACCACCCAAAAGATCCCCTAATTTCCCTCACAGGTGCAGAACAGGTACTTACAGTTCAGGATTGAAGTGGGCTGTGACATCAGGATCAGGCACACCTGCTACAGCAAAATTGCTGCTCCCAGTGTCAACCAGAATATTTAACTGCCAAAAAAAAAAAAGGAGAGGTGATTTGCATATCCAATTAAGCAAAAGAACAAAAAAAATCATTACAGTTTTGTCTAAACTACCTTCAGTTTTAAAATCATGATGAGCATTGTGCTGAGAAATAAATTTAGTGTCACTTTTGGGAAAGATATGCTGCTGCAGCCCCTTCAAAACAGCTGATTGTGCTGAAAAGCTTTAAAATAGTCCTGCTACTGGAAGGGGGAACACCCGCCAAGCCCACATTTGCACAGCAGATGAATTCCTGATCATCTCAAATTTCATTCTGGCCCAAGCCCACATTTGCACAGCAGATGAATTCCTGATCATCTCAGATTTCTTTTTGGCCCAACCCTGGCAGCCTGTCCAGAACCCAGGCTGAATCACAGAGTGCTTAAAGCACTGTCTGCCGTAGAGCTTGTGAGATTTCAAGGTAGGGGCTGAGTGCAGGTCTGGACAGAAATGAGTGGAAGCACAAAGCTGCCTCGTGGCTTGGAAACCATGGGAGCAATGCCCAGCTCTTCCTGAGCAGCAGCAACCTTCCACAGCCTTCACCACCTTTAGAAATGAGGATGGCAGATTTATTGAAAGGTGGCCTAAGAGGGTTAACTTGGTTGGTTAATTGGGAGGGTGATTTAGTCTGAAAATTGCCACATGGATAAAATGGGACCCCTCCTTTCCCCATCTGGCTCAGGTAAGCTGGGCTGGTTCATCACAGCTGCACCATAGCAAAGCTGAAGGAAACTGCAGCTGGTTGCAGGACCACTTCTTTCAGTGAGACCTGGAAACTACATTAGGTATAAAGGCTTTATATTAGGTATTAAATTATAAGTTTAAGTCAGTCAGAGACTCTGCTGCTACCAAAAGCAATGGTCACACTTCTCCCCCGCTCTTGGCTGGATGCTTCCCAGGGTTCCCTGGTATAGTAACAGGGCTGTGATGCAAATCGGATCAGGTTCCTCATCTACGGGTACCAAAAAAAACCCCCCAAAAACCCCCAAAAAAGCAATCTGCCATATCAGACAGCTTCTCAAATGGAAATGGTAGGAGCAGACACCAGAAAAGGGTGATTCCCTCCTTTGATGACAATACGGTCCCAGACTGGCTTAAAACACCTGCTCCTCAGAAAAATATTAAGGAATTAGAATTTTCTTGTAGGAGGGAGAGAGACGCAAAAATTTGGCTTAAAGTCAGTTTAAAACAGCTCCTTGATGAGGGTGGCCCTCATCACTCCTTAAAATGTGATTTAGCTTGGGATCTAGAATGGGAAGGGGATGTGGGAAGGGCGAGAGAGAACGATCAGGGAAACACGTTTGGTGTTGACAAAGGAAGTGGAGAAGCAGGGCTGAGCTGAGAAATGAGTGTAAACACAAAGGAAGACAAAGGATTTGAAAAAGATGTGCTGAATCCTCTAATAAGGATAAGACTGAGCATAGATGGAAAGTGTGAGTCAATGTTTAAAAACATCTTGGTTTGCTCATAGAGGGGAAGGGAGTGATGGTTACCCTTGTTCTACCCCTTTAGTACAGTTTGGGGCTGGGAATACCAATGACAGGGTGTGCGTGCAGCTCAGAAGAGATTCCCAGAAATTACTGCTTGGTGTTGTGTTCTTATTTAAATTTCAGAGTTCCTCAGCCCCAATCTTGCAGAAATTTTAAGACTAAAAAGAAACAAACCTCCAACCTTAGCCAAGTGCCTCGCTGCATCCCAGATTTTAGATTAAGCAAAGACAATACATTAAAATTTATTTTTCAACTACACGAGCTAGAAAGAGACATCTAAAACCAAAAGGACATCCACAAGTTCACCTGGCTCCAGGAGCTGAGGCTTTAAAAGAAAATAAGAACCTCTGAGGCACTGCAATAAAATCCAAAGTTTGCTACATACTTAATTTCAATGACATCAAAAGCCTAATATTTTTTCAACTACCTAACAAAGTACGAACTATTCATTTCCCCCCCCCTTCTCTGGCATAGAAGTCATAATAAAAATAAACAACAAAGAGCAGCTACAACGAGTGCATCTATCAGGACCGACACAATTTGCCTCAAAGGGGTGCTGCAAGGCTTAAATTAATTAGCCTTTCTGAGGTAGTGTGTGATGCTTGAGTAATGGGCACTATACATCAGCTGCATAAATACATGTAGGTGTTGCCTTAGCCTCAGTGATACACATGGCACCATGCACGGAGGAGGACTTGGGGGGAAAAAAGAACCAAACAAAACCAATCAAAAATCACTAAATATGACACACACGAAAGATATTTTACCCCCGCACCTTAAATACAATGTTATCATCACAGAATTCACCAGCCATGGAAGGAAAGGGCAAAATTACTACCCACAGGACAGAGCAAATCAAGATTTCCAGAGGAGAATGGGTATCCCCCACAAAGAGAGAGGGCAAGCACAAAGCTGGCTGGCCACGCAGGCTGCAGCCCACTCGGACACAGCAGTGCTCACATGACAGAGGCAATTGAGGCTGACATTCTCCATCCACATGTTTGTGCATAATGAGATGCAGGCAGACACTGATTTATTGTAGTCCCCACAATAGCGCCAGTGATCAGCAGCTCATTTTGGGGTGGGTATAACTGACTGAGTTCTCTTTCTCTCGTGGCCACCCTTCGGGGCTGAATTTTCTTTAGTGCCTTCACATCTCATTAAGAGCCACTTTCATGTTGTCCCCACTGGAGCCTGCCTCATTCCCTGGTGCTGCTTGGGCAGCTTCAGGCAAGCTCTGGAGAGTCACAAGGTGGCCACTGAAGAAGACACGGTCCAGGGCTGTCCCTCCTGACTCAACCATGGAGAGCAGCCCTGCTGAGAGGGACTCGGGGGTGCTAGAGGGTAAGAGGTTGGATATGTCCTAGGAAATGTCAAGGTGCAGCCCAGAAAGCCAAAAGTGTCCTTGGCTGCATCAAGAGCAGTGAGGGCAGCAGGAAAAGGGGGGATTCTGTCCCTGAGCCCCCTCAGGTGAGACCCCACCTGCAGAGCTGCCCCAGATCAGGATCCCAGCCCAGGGAGGAGCTGGAGCTGCTGGAGAGAGCCCAGAGGAGGCAGCAGGATGAGCAGAGGGCTGGAGCAGCTCTGCTGGGAGGAAAGGCTGGCACAGCTGGGATTGTTCAGCCTGGAGAGGAGAAGCTTTGGGCTGAGCTCAGGGTGGCCTTGCAGGGCCTGAAGGAGCTGCAGGAAACATGGACAGAGACAATTCCCAAGGGCTGCAGGGACAGGACACAGGCAATGGCTGCAAACTGACAGAGAGTAGGGTTAGACAAGATGTTAGGAAAGAAATTCTTGATTGTGAGGTTGATGAGGACCTGGCACAGGTTGCCCAAGGAAGTGGTGGCTGCCCTATCCCTGCAAGTGTTCAAGGCCAGATTGTTGGAGCCCTGAGCAACCCAGGATAGTGAAAGGTAGCCCTGGCCATGGCTGGAGCTTTGGAACTGGATGATCTTTAAGGTCCCTTCCAACCCAAACCATTCTATGCTTCTGTGATCTCCAGAGGACAGCCCTGCCCTCTCCTAAAACACGAAGCCAAACACACTCTGTGCTCACTCCCCAGCTGCTGCCCAGCTCACAGAGTCTGAATTCCATGGCACCTCAGCCTGACTCCCTGAGCACAGTGACAGCTGGAGGGTGGCCACAGCTCTGTGCCTTCAGCATTGTCCCTCGGGGACACAGGACCCTGATGCCGAGGCAGAGCCAGCAGTGGTGGCACGGTTGGTAAATCTGAGCTCTCCTGGGCAGGCAGAGCAGCTCCCGTGGGTTCATCACGGACACCGCAAGTGAAACACTTCTGTCACCCAGAGCCGGTTGTTGAGTGATCCCTCAGTCAGAGATTGTCAGATGAAACCAAGTTTTGCAAAGGGCAAGTTCTCAGAGACTTGTCTGAATGAGGCTTTGAAGGAAAAACTGCACAAAGACTGCTGACTGATCATGTGTCCAGCATTAAAACCAATCAAAAGCTTCTTTCGTTTTGCTTTTGGAAGAAGCGAAGCCTTTTTGGGATTTTTTGGGTTTTTTTTTTTGTGGTTTCCAAGTTCAGTTTCAGACCTACACAACTGACATTGAGAGCAAATGAACTAAATTGTTTCTTCCCCCCAAAGGCCACCTTAACCACAGCTCTGGGACCTGAAATCTACACCGAGTAAAGTACCTGGAGATTATTTTGCAGTCTGCATTTCCTATATGCTAACAGTGTTGTTATTACTAACAGGACGTTCACAAAGATCCCTATTTCACAGCAAGCAAGACAGAACATCCACCTCTGCCATGACAAACTTAGAGGCAATCTGACACTATCTATATGCCATTAATTTGAGGTTATAAAAAGAAGCAAATCCCAGCTTGTTTACTGAAAATCATGAGAAGCCTCTGAGGTCATGCATTTTACATTTTTTCTGCTCTGAAGGGGTAGAGACACTAAAAAAAACCCCAGTCCCAGTTGACTGGAAGTCAAACACTTTGTCAATACTTCAAGATCTCTTAAACTTTCCACTGCTTGATTTAGCACCAGCATCAAATAACACTTACTGCCTGCTATGCAGCTTCAATAATTTAACTTACCACTGTGTCTTTAATATTTCTAAGCCTTCCATTGCTAAATAACATTGTATTTTGCTATCAGAAAAAACCAAAAATTGCCTATTGATGTGTTATCTTTTTTTCATTCAGCAAAGCTTTGACTGTCTGTGGTTCAGGCACCTGCCCTGGTACAGCAGGTGATGTCAATGTGACGACATCCACACCAGACTGGTTGTTATTCATGCCTCATTTAACTGCCTGGTGTAAAACAATCTGCACTTATCCACCATGCATTCAGAAAGTGACTTCCTTCACATTTTCAAGGGGAAGTGAGAGCAGTCATCATTTATATTTTTTTTGTTGCATAGAGATTCATATCCCTTAGCTGGGACAGAAGGTGCCTCTGTTCTGGTACACACCCTGCTCAGACTTTGTAGAAGTTTCTCTTCCCTGTTTTAGTTTGAGGCTGGGAGGTTTTGGTAACGTCCAGGTAAATACACAAAACAAATCCTACAGGCTGAAAGTGCTTTTCTTTGAAGCAGCTCTCTGTGTGATTTAGCATCCACAGCCTTTTTGGTGTGGAATCCTAGGGCTTGCATGCAAACCTGTTGCTTTTGATGTGATTCCCCAGGCCACCCACACTGAACTAGGGATACTCTTCATTCCCACTAAAAGGCTGGTCCATAGAAAAATCCACTAAATTTTTTCTTTCCCCAAGTTCACAGGTCTGACCCTTTCAGGTCAAGCAATAAAGTTTTACCACTGGCTACAGTCTCTACAACTATTTGAAAGGAGGTTGTAATGAGATGGAGTCAGTCTTTTCTCCCAGATAACAAATGACAGGGTGAGAGGGAATGGCCCCAAGCTGGACCAGGAGAGTTCAGACCGGATATTAGGAAAAAACTTCCCTCTGAAACTGTTGAAAAGCACTGGACCAGACTGACCAGAGAAGTGGCAGAGTCACCATCCCTGGAAGTGTTCAAAAAACATGTGGATATGCACTTGAGAACATGGTTTAGGGGTGAACTTGGTGGTGGTGCTCTGTTGATGGTTAGACTTGATTATCTGAAAGGTCTTTCCCAGCCTTAACTATTCCATGATTCTGTAAAGAAACCAGATTGCAAAAACGTATTTGGCTCTTCATTCCTGTTTCAGCTGAAGCATAGGGGGTGAGGAAAAAATAATAATAAAAAAACCCCTAAAAAAAAAGGAGTAGGATTTATACAGATAGGGCCATAAATACAATAAACCATCTCATTCATTCCTGCGTTTACTCTGGGGTTCGGTCAAAACCTTAATGATAATTGATAGTTTCCTTCTCAGGGCAGCAGAGCAAAGAACCTGGCTCTGTAAGAATTCACAGAATCACAGAATGGTTTGGGTTGGAAAGGACCACAAAGATCATCCCCTGCCATAGGCAGGGACACCTTCCACTGTCCCAAGTGGATCCAAGCCCTATCCAAACCAGCCTTGGGCACTGCCAGGGATCCAGGGGCAGCCACAGCAAATCTGGAAACCTGTGCCAGGGCCTCTCCACCATCCTGGAAGAAGAATATTTTTCTAATATCTAATATAAATCTACTCTTTTAGCAATGATATCTCTTTTCATGATGAGAACTAGAAGCAATCATGTCTCCTCCGGGATTTTAACTCGACCCAAGGGCACCCCTTTCTTTTCCCTTTCCTCTCGTCCTCAGTGAAGAGCAACCATTCCCCACCAGTGACATTCATGTGCCATTCAAAATCATGTCCTGCTGTGCTTTCATGATTTCTCCCAAAGCACCCACTTAAAACATGGCTTGTAATGCTACTCTGCTTGCTGGAGCATGTCACACAGTGAACTAGGACAAAGTCAAAGTTTTTATCCCCATGTAGAGACCAGAAATAGGAATTATTCCATTACCTGCCCAGGAGTGTTACCACACATTACAATGTACTGGCTTAGTAGAAGTCCACCCCATCTCACCCCTGAGCTTGTACCAACTCTTAACTTTCTTATTTTGTCCCACGCATAATAAACCCTCCAGAAAATAATCTGCTAGACAGTGTTTAAAACAAAAAAAATAGGGTTCAAAGAAGCGCTGTTTCTTGTAGGGATTAGCAGCTAGAAATCATTTGTGTAACAGCTCTTCTTTTGCAAGCTGGTTAATAGATAGGAAAATTAGTTGGCAATTTAAATGCTGCCTCATTTAACACAACGATTCCTAATTACATTATCAGCCCATCTGGCAAGAATTGCTTACAACCATCACAGAGAAAAGAAAACACCAGTAACTATATGCTGTGTTTGCCCACAGTCATTACGTGTTATTATTGGCACTGACTGTCAGTCAGGTTATTTCAGCAATTTGTTTCTACAAATTAGTAATGTTACAATATACAGTGGCTTTTTAAGCACAGACATACTGTATGGTTTTTTTCCCCTCTGTGTTACTTAGAGTTAGCATTTACAGCCTACTTTCTAATAAAAAAAAAATCAGAAGGCTAGGTTTTAATATAGATTCCTCATCTGTTCCTCTGAAGATGCAGAAATAAAAGCAATTTAAAAGATGAGTTAGAGAAAATTTTGGAAGCATTTCTAGATGTAGAGGACTGCAAAGTCAGACATAAACTTAAAATGCCTCCACAAAGACACATTTCTGCTTGCAGAATAAGATGTACTTTGTTTAAAAGGTAAGACTGAAAACAAACATAGGTAAATTCATTGGACTGGCACACTGCCCATGAACATTGGGGCAGGGATGGGCTCTCCCATTTCTCATTGATCACAAGTAGTCCCTGCACTGGATGAACACCTCACCCAGAGCCAAATGAGCTTGGATGGAATTTTACTTCACCTTGGAGGAGAAGGAGGAGAAAGAGGAGGAGGAGGAGGAGGAGAAGGAAGGCAGATCCACATTTTACTCCAAGTCCATGAGAAAAATTTCCAGTGCTGCCTTGGGTGAAGTCACCTCACCAGAGAACACAGACCTATCTGCTCCTACCTCCAAAAAAACCCCTTCCCATGGTCACAAGAAGGGCTCACCCATGCAGCCAGGATAAGAGAGGCATTGTGAGGAAAGGAAAAAAAAAAAAAAAAGAATGAGATTAATTTTCTAATGATGTTTGTTCAGCAGGTGGTGCCCACATTTCGCTGCAGCTCTGGGGATGCAAAGGAAGGTGATTTATTGCTGCATGAAAACGTGGGCAAACCAGAAGGTCAAGTTTATCACCAAAGATAACTCCTGCTTTCACAACAGCAGAAGTTTGTCACAGAAACTGTGCTGTTTGTAGTCTGGGGAGTTACAAGTGGCAGCAGCAGACCAAGCTCTCCAGACAGTGTTTGGCCTTTGCTGCCACTCCTGTCACTCTATTCCCAGATGGTGCCAGGACCTGGGATTTACATTTACTATCCTTACATTTACAACCTTTACATTTGCTATCTTTACATTTACTACCTTTATATTTACTATCTTTACATTTACTACCTTTACATTTGCCACCTTCACATTCACTCTCTTCCCCAGCCACTTAAAACATCCATTCCCAGATATTCTCACACCCTCTCTGGGTCCAGCAGGAGACCAAGAGTTTTCCCCCTCAATCTCTTCATGATCTGCACTCCTAGACTGGCAGAAATACTTTTTATTTTTCCCTGCCTGAAAAGCAATAATCTCTTTCTTTGCCAGAAGATTACAAAGTGCTATCTGGATTAGCCAATCTATCCGTGCTTAAGAGCACTGCATACTTCTGTAGTGGAGATTTGTATAAAAAACACAAATGCTAAAATGACAGATTGCTCTGAAGTATAAACTTGCTAAACTAAATTGTGAGTTGAAATATGAGCATCTGACTGCGGGACTGATGAATAGTCATTTTGAAGAAAAATATTACAGGAAGTGCTTTATATATATTATCATTTTGACAATAAGGGAAGGCTATTATGGTTTAAAGACAAAAAAAATAGTCAGCCAATCAATCCTGGTAACAAAACAAAATATCTATTCTTCATTTCTACGCTCTCCTTCCTGCCAATGCCCTCAGTTCCCTAAACATTAGCATTCTTTCTGCACATGCCATCTCATGTGCTATCTTATTTTTCAGGCTGAAATTTATTTGCGGTGTCTAGATTTATCATACAACACATCCATCCTATTCATGCTATATGAACATGCTTTGCTGTTGAACATGAGCCATTACTTGCTTATCTTAGAGCTGTGTGAATCGTAGCAATTTTGTCTCATTGCCTTTTCAGAAAAGATTAACCTTTTTTCCCTCTTTTTTATTTTTTCCCCCCCCAGATATGAGTCTCTCTCCCACCTCACACCCTACAGCAGACAAAACTAGGTGCGGGAAGCAACCCTGTAGTTCTCATAATGCAGCTGCAGCTGCAGCTCTAGGCACCGGGTTTTAAGGAAAATCTGAACTAATTGGAGAACAACAACAATAATCTAGAGGTGTAGAAAAAAAATCACCTGTAAATAAGCACTGACAGGCTTTAAGTGGCTTTAGAAGACTAAGGAGAAGTGTGATAGTCTTTCAACAGATGTAAGGGTGTCACAGAGACCCTCAGGGAGCCAAACCTTTCAGAAGGAAGGGGCTGCATGGAAGCCAAGCGGTGCCTTCATCAGCCTTCCCCAGGGTAGCCACCAACACAACCACAAGCAGAGTTATGAGAGCAGCAGGTAACTCGAGGGCTCCCAAATCTGAGTGAGGAAAATCTGAATATTTGCTGTATTTACACCACAACGTTCTTGAATGGAAAGATAATGAGTGCCTAGATAAATGGAGGATTACAAAAACCCTCACAAAGACTCTGAAATTCAAGAACGAAGGCATGAGCCATCAGCTATTTGCACTTAAGCGCACACAAAGCTGTTGTTAAATCCAAAAGCCTGTTCCCACCTGTTAGGAGGTGTAAAGAAACTAAATTAATCAATTTCCTGGTAATTACAGCACAGCACTGATGAGACACGGAGGCTGTAAGGCAAATGCCACTGGGAGCAACTCTCACATTTAACTGCAAGCCTCGTGAGGAATCCCAGTGCCCACGCAGCCTTGGTTCAGAGATAGGCTCTGCCTAAGCTCTGTGCTGCGTCCTAAATTAGCAAGAGCCTCATCCAGAGCTCACCCCTCCCTCCCTGGAGAACAGGGTGACTTAAGGTGCTGGAGAGACAGCTATTAATTCAATAATTCCATAGCTAAAAAGAGCTTAACTCTCAGAGATGTGCTTGAGAATGGCATCACCCATTTCCCAGGCTCCTTCTCAGCATAAAACTCTTTCTCACATGGAAACCACAGAGTGGAACCACCACAGAGCAGACCTGCTGGGCACCTTCCAGCAGGATGTGGAGCTCTTTGGGACAATGGTCAGCCACATCAGATGGAGCTAAGGGTGCTCTAGGAGGATCTGAGGAGATGTCTGAGGACATTTGTCTGAGGTTAGATTTCAGATGTGGCTGTTCTGGCACTACTTAGGGCATGATCTTTCTGAAAGGTATACTCATGACAAAGAATTTTAGAGGTTAGGCTTTCTTAAGGGAGTAAAAAAAAAAAAAGAGAAATCATAGCAATACATTACCTTTCAGAATACAATATTAAGGGAGGGCTTTTTTTTTTTTTTCTTTTTTTTTGGTTAAGGAAATGAAATCAGTAAGCCTACATTAATGTATTATACCCAGTGAATGATTACAGTTAGAAGCTGCATACAGTATTCGGAATTTCAATTTTCCGAGGCTTTTGCTCTCCAAAATTAGCTTCCAATTTATTTTGTCAGGTCATTCTTTTCTTTTCCTCTATCGCTCATTAGACTCAGCGAAACTGCTGTCAAATAAAAAAAAAAAGGCATTTTTAACTCTTCTTCTCTGCCTAGCTTCAGAAGTTACAAATAATAAAAAAAAAGAATAAAAAAAAGAATGTTTTGAAACTAAATCAACAACCCTCCAACTGCAGTAAGACCAAAACAGGTTTATACATATGTACAGAGCCAAGCCATGCCAGGCAAACTCAAGGCTTGAAGCGACTAATCTTTAAACCTTCCTCACCCTGTGGTGAATCACTGCCCATGTTTACTGTGCTGTCTGGAAATAACAGAATTAATCAGGGAACGAACCCCATTCCCAATGTTCTTGGGCTTGGGGCAGGAGGTATCTCCAGCCTGATTAGCACTGCTATTTATTTTTTTTTTTAGCAATCTCCCTTTTAACACAGATACCACAATCCCCTTATCCTTCAGCAGCAGGAAAAACCCTCCAGGAGAGGTTTCATGTTATTCCTATATTCCAACCTTTTAAAGGTCTCCCTCACACCAAAGATCTGCACTTCAAACTCAAATTAAGATCCCAGCCTTCAAATTGCATTGGAGGTGTGAAACCAAGTGCCAAAGCTGTTTCTTCAATATTTAGGAAGGTTTTTTTGTTTAGTTTTGTTTTTTTAGAGATACTATTTACAAGAAGAGGGGGAATGGCTGCAAACTGAAAGAGAGTAGGGTTAGATGGATTTTATGGAAAACTTCTTCCCTGTGAGAGTGGTGAGGCCCTGGCACCAGATTGCCCAGAGAAGTTTTGGATGCCACATCCCTGGAAATGTCCAAGGCCAGGCTGGATGGGGTTTGGAGCAACCTGGGATAGTGGAGGTGTCCCTGCCCATAGCAGGGGGTGGAAATGTATGAGGAAAATGAGTTCTCTTCCAACTCAAGCCATTCTCTAATTCTATGATTTAAAGACAGTCAGTGAGCAACTTTGAAAAAAGGCTGTATCTCGGAGGCAAACAGAAAGAAAATGAAACTTGCAGGACAGCAGTGAGAAAAATCAGGTTTTTCAGAAGGCTGCACACCAGGTCTGATCTCTTACCTCTCCTCCCCCCTTCACCTCGCTCCTGTAGTGACACGATTCTTTCCAGGTTTTTTCCCCCCTCCTCTGTCAAGATGTTACTTTTGGAGACGAGTGTTTGTTAGCAAAGGTATTTCAGAGCCTGGAGAGAGCTGTGAGGAGGAGAGGTGAAAGCAGGACACTCTTGACTCATCAAGTCTATCCGTTCTCCCTGGAACGAGCTCTTCCCCAGCAGCACTCCCATACCCACCCTGTGGGACTCCACTCATTAGAGCATCCTTCTTACTGCCCACTTTCAGGAAGTCCTCCTTATGCTTTTTGAGTGCTTCTCTTCAAGGACACGGAATGCTGAGAGACATTTTCCAGTCTGCTCCCCTAAAGCACTGTAATGAACCCAAAGTGCAAAGCAGTTTTCCCTCTCTCCACACACCACAACAGTGAAGCAACCAGCCTTCCCAAAACATGAAAGCAAATGGGTATGATGCCATGGGAACCCCCACCTTAAGTCAAATTCCTGGCTCTGAAAGCTGCCTGTCCCTCCCGAAGGCCAGGAAAGTACAGACAATCCCACGGTCACCCAGTGAGATCCCTGGATTAGCTGGCTAATTGGGTTTGGAGAGGTAGATAAATAAGCACACCCCTTGGAAAGCCAGCTGTGAACTCCCTGTACTTCAAGGCATGACCTCTGCCATAAAAATGCCAGGACTTGTTCTTCAGGCCTGACCTGCAGCACTGCCAGGTTTTAACACGAGATCTGGGTTGTGTCAGCCAGAGGAGCTGCAAAGGCCAATCCCACACTCTTGACTACCTTGAACCACCTCTTCCTCACCTGTCAGAGCAGCTCCCACCTCTCCTCCCTTCCTGCCCAGACACAGCCACATCCCACACTTTCACACACCTGCTGGGCTGGTAGGATGCTAAAAGGACATGACTGGGTCTGCCAGAGTAGGCGAGGAAAGGGAAGGAGGGAAAGACCAGGATAAAATGCACAAGTTCATCTGTGTCAGGCACAAGGATGGAATTTGGGTATTCTGATTGTGTCTCCTGTTAGGAAAGATGTGCCACTCCTCTGGGGAAAAGGTGTAGGGCCAGGCAGATTCCCACTGCTCTGTGCCATCCCTGGTGGCCACAGGAATGTGCACAGGCAGTCCCAGGCCTCAGTGCACAAACAAGGTGATGCAACTCCGGTGGTTTTTATGTCCCTGGCAATTAATAAAGGGAATACAACAGATGGAAGGCTTTTGCTCCCCATTGCACCTGACCTATTTAGGATATTGCCAAGCAGAGTTTGATTGTCATCATGGGTGTTCCTTAGAATTATACAAGGGAGTTCAAAGGCACAAACAGAAAACTGCTTTATGCTCCATATTACCAGGAAGGTCTATTTGATTGGGGGAAAAAAAAGAATAAAAAACAAGCTGTTAACCAATGCCATGATGATGTGTTTGAATAATTAAAATAAGAATAAAGTTTTATATTCATGTTTGTTCTAACATTTTTACTTAAAAATTTGGCAGGACAATTTAAAAGGCAGTTTTGATTCTAAAGTGAAATAAAATATACTTTAAAAAAAAAATCTCCTTTTTGAAAGCAGCACTGTTCCTCCCCCTGCTATTGGAGCCGTTTATTTCTCTCTCTCCTTCTCAAACATTCATACTTTTCTCTTTCCCCTGGCTGATACTGGAGAGGCAGCAGCTCTGGGAAATGAACCAGCTTCGCCCGTGGCTCATACATCATTACAATTGTTAACCAAGTTCCACTATAAAAATCTTGATTACACAGGAGAACACAGAGGCGTGCAGGAACACAGCTTCATTTCCAGATACCAGATTGAGTTTGTAGGGCTGGAAGTTAAAAGACTTTGTTATGCTCTCGGGTTGACAAAGTCTGCCAGGACACTCCATAACAGCTCACGTCAGCCGGCTCCCTGCAATCCATCCCTCCACACTGCAGCCTGAGTGCAGGACTGAGCTTCCTTCCACTCTGGCCAGGGCTTACACCCCTCTGTGTGATGGTGAACGTGTGGTGGGAGCTGGAATTGGATGATCTTGAAGGTCCTTTTCAACCCAAACCATTCTGTTCACACCACTGGAGCCAACGGGGCGCTGGAATTGTGGAATTTCACTCACTGGAACAGAAAACGTTGTTGTGCACACTTGCCATGGAGAAAAGCTCCCAAAACTGGATAAAAAACTGCAGGTAGTACCATGGGCATCTGGTCACTTGCCAATGATCAAAGGTCATTCAGGGTTAACCTGAAGACTCAGCAGAGGGCAAATGAAAGTTAATTTTAGCTCGAACAAGCAGTGCACACCAGTGCTCATCGCCACAGCTCCTGAGAAATCTTGTGAACTTTCCCCATCCCCCACATTGATTGTCTCAGCCATTCAAATGCAAAAATCTGGCACTTTGGATCATGTGAAATGTTTGTGTTATTCCCCGAAGGACTTTGCCTCTGAGAAGTAATGAGAAGATTATTCTCTGACAGTTAAGCTGAAGCCCTGTGACTGCATCAGATGTTACATTGCACCAGCAGCTCCCAGACTCTTGGGAAGTGTGACCACCTTTGAACTCCTCTGTCTTATTTGCCACCCTAGAAGAAAAATGAATGAATTAAATAAAAATCCCTTTAGTAACAGAAAAGGTAGGATTGATGAATCATTTTCTGACACGCCTCACACTCTCTTCCTGAGGCAGACATCTACCAGGCAGCACAGTGAATAAAAGCACAGCCTTTCCAAACCATGCTTAAGCAGCACAGTAACTCTGCTGTGAAGAGCTTTCCAAGCTGGTGTAGTGTGCTCTGGCTTGGATCACAGAATCATGGAATGGTTTGGGCTGGGAGGGACCTTAAAAATCACCTCATTCCAACCCCTGCCATGGGCAGGGAACATTCTACTAGACCAGGCTGCTAAATGCCCCATCCAACCTGGCCCTGAAAAGATGCCACAGCTGATAATTTCTTACACTGCAAACACTGACAGTCAAGGTTTCTTGGTATCATAATGGAATTTTGGAAGCAAAGTTTCCATTTACACAGGAAAAAAAAAAAGTGAGAAATAAACCTCCCTCGAGATTTCACGAAGTCACAATTTTGAAAACAGATCCAAATCCCGCAGTCAAAACAAAACACCCCAGTATTTTATTTTCTGTGCCAAAACTATTGCTGCCAATGACATTCTTCAAATTCTTTTCTTCCTGAACACCACAATAAAATTTTCAAGTTGCCACATGCAAGCTTCCATAGGATGACAAAGCAGGTAAGCCTTTTGTTCCTGTAGAAACCCCAAATCCTGATCTTCTCTGGTATGAAGCCTCTCATGGCAGCAAAGTAGGAAGCAGAAAGAGCCTGGGTGGTGAAAAAATTCTCACATCTGGCCTTGACGTGAGCCTGAGCACCAGGTGAGCTCCAAGGTGCTCTTCTAAGAGCCACTCTCACAGGCAGATCCACTCACAAATATCAAGGAATTATCTGAGAGACGGCTGCCAAAAGCACCCAATTATTTTTCCCCTGTCAAATGGCAGAAGCTGGCCTTTAATCCCTCCCTCAAGTGGAAAGGTGACTCTCAATTCTTCAGTTGTCATGTCTTTTTCTTTAAACCAAAAATGCCAGGTTTGGAGTTTTGGATCCCCAAGGATGGATTCTTCTCTGTATTTAGGGAGGAGACGCTTACCAAGTGTTACTGCAGCATTAATACCTTTCCTCTTTTGAAATAAGACTACACTTGGATGTGAGAGCAGCATTTTCCCTGAACACATGCAATCTAGCTTAACAGCAGCTTTTGCTAGTAAATAGGTACAAAAATAAGCCAACCAAAAAGCTAAATAAAATCAACTAATTTTAGTACTCGCAAGCTGAGCAAAGAGGACAGAATCTACAAGTAATTTGTTTTTCACAATATCAAATTATTAGTAAGCAGCAGTGAGGGGAAAAAGGATTGCAGAGTGCAATTACTGTCTTAACAGATTCCCTTCAAAAGGGCTTAATTATGACACATTAATTGTATTCAGTGAATTGTAATTTTCACTTGAGTACGATCTTTTCCCTCCATCTAGCTTGTTTTCCTCAAACTCCCTCCCCACGATACCGCACAGGTTTCATCTGTCTGAGAAGGACTCTTAAAACAAAACCCAAAATAAAAGCCCAGAACATTTGTCCCCTGCTGCCCTCCCCGTAAAAGGCTCTTAGACATAAAAAGGCAGCCAGAGCAGTAGGAAAGACAGACAAAACAGAGTGAGGGAAGGACTCTGAGGGAGGAGTGAGAACAGAGGGGAAAGGTGCTATTTTATCAACCTTTGGCAAAAGAGGGAACAAACACTGACTCTGGCCCGAGGCTGTCTGAAAGCTCCAGGGCTGACTTTGCCACGTGGATGCTCTTGGACGTGCGCGACCCAAAGTCCACGGGCAGCCATGCCTGGAGCAAGGCTGCTCAGCAGGCTGGGCCTGTGGGCAGCAGCTGCTGCCATGGCCAAACTTCCATCCTAAGGGGGAGAAGCTTGCAGAGCTCCTTGGTGAGGCTCTCAGGCTGCTGCATCCCTCGCTGCGCTGAGCACGGAGGTGCCACCACAGCAAAAACAAAGCCATGGCATTGGTGCAGATTTGAGCTCCCCCAGGTGCTACCAGCAGTGGAGGAGTTCCCTAAGTGTTTCAAGCCAAGGGAAGAGCACAGTGGATTGCTCGTGCTGAGGTTCTCCTCTCAGCTAGGCTGTCACCAGCCTGAGTGAGCTGGGTCCTGCCAGCCCAGCTCCGCGACGCCACGCTCCAGTGGCACGGCGGGCTGTGATGGAACAACGTGCACAAAGGATCCATCTAGGCCTGGGCTTTGATGGCCGCTGAGCTAATGGATGTAAATTCAGCCACAAAAGTGACCTTAGAACATGTTCTGTGTTTGCTTCATGAGCTTGGATCTCCAGAGCAAAGCCAGGCTGGAAAGCAGCAAGACATAGGACAGGCCTGTCAATTGCAGGAAAAAACACTTCCTTTTTTTAAGGCAGCTGAGAGCTGCCTCCTTTACTTTGAAGATTTGATCTCAAGCCCTAATCTACGCTGAAATAGAAGCAACGAGTTCCGTCACTTATTGACACAAGTTGTTTGTGTGATTAAATCTGTATTTTACAGTCAGTAGGAAAAGGGAGCGAGGGTCTGTCAGACTCATACTGGAGAGGCACATGGGCAAGCCATTGTGGCAGCTTCCTTTTTCAAACAGAGCTGTACTTGACAGCAACCAGACAACATTTCAGGTCAGACTCCTTTCACTTACAGAGTGAGGAAATTTCAAAGGCAATAATATGTGGAGGCAATGTAATAGCTAACGTGTCGTCACATACTCAAAGTCGTAAGTGCTCTTCAAGAAAATGAAGACCCCTGCAAGATATAATAGCTTTTAAATCTGTCTTCCCACAGTCCTCCAGTTAGAGAGAGGAGAAAAAGGGAAAAAAACCCCAAACAAAAACCCAAACAAGAAGAGAAGGATTTCTTCCTTAATAATCCAAATGAACCAAATGCACGGAAATTCCACACAGGCTTTCTTTAATCCACTGGTTCATTCTCATCTCATTTCTACTCCAAATCCCAACTAATTTACGCTTTAATCAGGGAAAACAGTTATTTGCTTGCCCTCTACTTTTCTCTTTCCAGATTTAACTGATGCTCTTGCCTTGATAAGGAATGAAATGCAGAGAGTGGTAAAAAATGCGAGCCTGACACCTATTCCCACCACCCCTGCTCCTCACAACAGCTCTTCTGCCCCAACCCACCAGGATCTGAATTCAGGATTGTCACAGCCAGAGACCTTGGAAAAGAAAGCTTCCATAACGTCTCTAAAGAGGAGAAAGAACCTTTAAAGGAGCAGTTAATGAGGCTCTAAGCCCTAACTCTGGGAGAAGAGCACATCCTGAGGAATGACCACGGTGAGCCTCTTCCATTCAGTGTAATTAGCACTTGTGGTTTGGGTTATTTCTATAGTACAGGCTCTACTCTCTCCATGCAGTGCCTTTTGGCAGGGCTAATTTTGGATGGAAGAAGGTGCTAGAACGCTCATTTGTAAAGGCAGGGACTTTTCTGTCAACCCAAACCTGGTATGTTTGTTTGCTTTGTCTTGGGTCAAGACGACATCACAGCCCACCAGGCTGCAGCTGTTCACTGTATTAGTCCTGAATTATTTCTGTGAGATCCTTGTCCTTATTATTTTGCAGCATACAATAACAACAACAAAGATCAAAATTGACTTGACTCATTATTTAACAACAGGAATATTTGGCATTTCAATGTATTTCCATGAGACAGATCAGGAGGGATTTTGACACTGCCACCTCAAAACACTCCAATGCACCACAGAACTTGTCTTTGCTTCTCAACCCTTTGTTTTTTCAGCTTTCATAAAGAAATCAAAAACAAATACAAAAGAGCTAAGTAATTACAAAAATAAAATTTAAAAAAAGACAGAAAGAAAGAGAGACTTGAGATGGAACCTCCTTCTGATATTTGAATCAAGAAAGATCCCATTTTAAAACTTCTTGTATCTACAAAGACAGCGCTCCCTTTTTCAGCAAGATTAAGAAAGTGGAGCTGAACTTGTCGGGGAACAGCCCAGCGCTAGAAATGAGATTACGAGAGCAGTTGAATCTTTCCTCACATCTTCATTCCTCCCAACACTCAGGGAATGAGAGCTACCACCAATTAAGGAATAATGGCTACAAGTTCAGAACCTGTTAATGCGCATGTACATCACCTCCAAAACACAAAGCCATAAATTCTGAGCCCATGACACAATAAAGGTACTTAATACATACCCTTCTTTATCATTCCTTTCGTTAATAGCTGGGAAGAAATGGAAGGGAAGATAACCTCCCACCAATTATGTGGGAATTGAAGTTTGTGTTTTGCAGCGGAGGCCGTTAGACCCAACATCCACACTGACCTTAAAACTTGGGAGCAAGTTTAGAGAAGGGGTTTTTGCTCACCCTGTGCACAGAACAAACTGCCATTAGGATAAACAGCAAATTTAAAAGCCTCTTCATGAACAGAATGAAAAACTGACACTGAAAAAAAGAAGCTGTGGCATTCAGAGCTCAAGTTGGATCCTTCTGTTGTTAATCAGACCTGAGCTCTCGGGGGCCACACGCCCGGCCTCTCTTTCTCAGGCAATTGCAGGAATAACGTTTACCTGCTCTCAGTAAAAACACAGCTTGGAAATGCAGTGGGATCAGCAGGACTGCCACCACCTCACACAAAATGAGGCAATGGTACTGTCCCTGCAAACATTCAATGCAGTCCAGATGGACTTCAAGAAAGCTGTGAAAAGCATGAGTTTTTTTAAGAGTTTGACTATTCTTTTGGTCAAAAGCTTGTAGGAGAAACAAAATTAATATGAAGAGAGCTGCAGTGAAGATGGCAAAAACCCTAAATAATCTGTGATTCAATTTCTCACAGTGCTTATAATCTCAGGGTAGGCAAAATAATAAAAGACGGAGCAAAGGAATTCCATCGGATTATTTAAAGAAATAACTAAGAACACTGCACACAATTCATATTGGGCTCTTGCAACCTCTTATTTAAATCTGGAATTGGAAGAAGTGCACCTATACAGACAGGTGTAAAGCACATAATCTGTCAGAAGTAGGACACATAATAATACAATCAAGACATAAGGGATAAATACATCACACTCTTCACTACAATAGACTATTTTCACCTTTCACATAATTCTGAAGAAGGTCTGCATGTGAATGAATGAGAATTAGAGGGAGTAATAACACTTGACACAGACCTGGGAGCTGGTCTGGAGACCTGATAGGATTAGGAAGGATACTGTATCATAAAACTGGAAATGATCAGAAGCACTTCGACTGCAAACACTTTGCAAAACTGGATTGACTGCACCGAAGTTTCTTGTCTTGGAAATAAAATAAATTTTGACTTCACACAGCTGCTCTATTTTTGTACCATCAGAACAAGTGTTTCAGAACTGCCATTGTGAATCGCAGCTCTGTGCTGTGTTTATCTGCTAGATGACAAATCAGAATTGGAACGAAAGCCAAAAAGTATGCCTTAAATGACCTGAAAAACGCATTTCTGTCATAGTAGCTTCCTTCCAAGAACAGAAATTATAAAAGGAAATTTTCTAAAAATGCAGCTGAGCAGCAAAGCAGGCCCTGTAGTGCCGAAGCCTTTCACAAATGTTCATTCCCCATTCTGGCACAGCAGCTTCCAACACTTGACGCACCCGCTCCCGAAGTCACTGGGCACCTACGCTGCTGCAACCACCGCATCAAACCTGGTGCCTCTTCTCACAGCCTGATTCTTGGTCATGTTCCACCACTGCCCTGTGTGCATTTCCCCATCCCCTCCCTGCTCCCAGCCAGAGCAGCAGCTGTGCCATCCACCTTCCTGCTCCGGGAGCGCGGAAGCGCAGCCGCGCTGCTCCGCCGCTCCTCGCTGCCAGAATCCTCCTTCCTCCTTGGCAAAATGTCAGGGCAGCGCTCCTGCTCCCTGGGCTGGCACTCCTGGGACAGGCCTGCCTGAGGCAGGGAGCTGGAAATCCCCAAGCTGGAGGGGTGCAACAGCAAAGGAAGGTGACCAAGCATCGCTTCGCAGCGCAGCTCCTGACGCGAAGCAAAGGCAGGTTGGGAAGAGCATTTAAATCAGGAAAAGATTTTCCTTTTCTCCACCATCACGCACAGCCCACTCCCAACTCCAGCAGCTGCTTGCCCAAGGAGCTTAACACAATCCAACGCTTGGCACTACCCAGACACTTGCTTTTAGTAGCAGCATGTGAAGCATTCAAGCACCAACAGTAGCAGCTTTGTAGCTTTATACTACTCGTCGCAAAGCAGAAAAACAGCATTTGTGATCTTTAAGTCTTCTGGTTTCAGGCAGGGAATGAGATAACAAATTCATCCTCATCAAAAGTGGAGAATAAATTCTAACTGCACTCCACTGAGTCATTACACACCAAGATCTGATGTGGGAAACAGAAGCATTTATAACCTCACTTTTTACAACCTCAGTGGGTCTACTTGTGAATAAAACCTCACATGTGCTAAACCAGTGGTGGTCTTTAAAATATTTAACTTTGCAAGAAGTCAGAACTAGTTCAAAATAGTAAAAGCTTTGTTATCAGATTCTAAGCATGCAGTTTTTTCATGTGGAAAAAATAAAAATCAGATGCAAGTTTAGCTGAAACCTTCATCACCTGTAATACAAGTGATACGAGCTGTTAAGCATAAGTGAAGCCTCTGGGTGTACTGAGGGCAGCACATTTCTCCTTCTTAGACCTCCAGTCATATTATTAAAGGCCTGTCACACTTCTCCATTTCTTCCAATTTCAGAATCCCTCTAGACATGTAATGAGATAATATGCATGATAGTCACTTTTCCTACCTGGAATTATTTTTTTTCATTTAAGACATGCTGAATTGGGTGATTAGTCCAATCAAATCTGGTGCCTCGATTCTGGCAGAGGCCAATATTGAATGTTTGAATGCTCCCTGGAGTTTTGAAGCACTCACCATGCCACACTAACAGAACCAGTCAAATATGCATCACTCAACACAGAGGAAAAATTATTTCATGGCCTCTGTGGCTACAGGGCCGCACCTTGATAAGTCAGACCTTGTTAGATGAAAAAGAAAAACAAACTCCGTTTATTGATCATAAAACAATGATCAGCCAGCCTTTCTCAATACATGTATTGATCTTAGTGTGATACCTTTTGATTAGAGAGATGATGTGGCCAATCCCACACTCGTGGGGCAAAAAAAGAAAGAGCTCACAGACGTCCAAAAATGCAATGACGGCTGAACGCTCCCTATTGGCTGCACATTTTGGCATTCACTGGCTTTTTATTACGTAGGGGAGTTAAGCAGAAGAATAAAGATTTTTTTTTTTCTCCCCCGTATACACTGGGAACCTAAGGACATAAACTCCTGAAGCAAACACAAAGTTCTGAAGGAAAGCCCCGAGGGCTCTGAGGAAATTAATCCCCACTCAGCTGACTAGTCATCCCCACCAGCAGCCCAGCATCGCTCCTCCTGGGATCTCATGACACAAATGAAAGAGCAACTACACGGCAAAAAAAAAAAATAAAAAAAAATCAAAACAACAAAACCCGAAACAAACTTCAGCCACACTGGTGGAGGCAGAGAGGAAAAATTTAAGGCAACACGGTCTATGTGAAAACAGTATTTAGAGCGCACACGTTCTTTGCCCCGTTAATGAGTATCACATGGATTCCCGACAGAAGGGGCTGGCTGTGCCCAGCCATCACTTAGTTTAGCAGGAAGATGCCGAGCGATTCTCCCGGGAGCACCGGGAAGATCTACCAAAGCACCCAATCACGATGCAGAGCAGCTTAAAAAAGCAAAGAATAACAAAAAAAGCACCCTCTGTCTCTAAAACACGGTCAGTTCGACTGGCAGAGCAACTCGCTTCGGATCCAAACGCCGTGACACAGCCTAAAAAAAACAAGCCTGGGGACCAGATCTGCAGATTTCCCGAGCAGTGCTCGGGCCGGGGCAGGACAGGGCAGCCGGGGGATGCTTCTCTGCTTTCTCCCTTCCCTGCCGGCCCGCGGAAAGTCGCTGCTGCCGCCGCCGCCGGGCACCGGCACCGTCTCCAGGGAAGGGAGGGGGAGAAAGGGGAAGGAGGAGGCGCCAGCGCCGAGCACCGGGACAAAGTTGCGCTGGAGCCGGGGGGCGGCAGAGTCGCTGCCACCCAGGGCAAGTTTGGCCCCCTCCTCCCCTCCCGTCCCCCGCCAGCCCCCAGCCCCCGGCCCGCTCCTACCGCCTGCGGCGGGGTCCCGATCAGCATCTCCAGGTAGTAGCCGCGGCCGGAGTCGCCCTGCAGGTTCTCCACCATGGCTAAAAAGTTGAGGGTGCCGCCGGGATCCGAGGCCAAGGCC
>JAHLSL010000075.1:2925655-3058685 GCA_025920805.1 Petroica traversi | reverse complement strand
AGCGGCGGAGCGGGGACCCGCTGTCCGCTCCCCTCCCGGTGCCGTGCCGGGGATGGCCGGGGCTCCGGGACCCTCCGTGGGGAGCCGCTCCCATCGCGACCCCCGGAGCGGGGGCTGAGGTCGGGCAGGAGGAGGTGGAGGAGGGGATGCGGGGTCACTCGGGGATGCAGGAGCGTGTCCCCGTGTGCCGGTTCACACGGTGGCTGGTGTGAGGAGCGGGGTCTGTGTGTGTGTGTGCGAGTGGAAATTCAGCTGCTGCACCGGCAGGAGCGAGGCACGCAAGGCGTCTGCTTGAGGGAGCATGCGAGGCTTTAAATGTCTTCATCATGCACGGAATTAATAACGGCAGTCAAGTGCGGCCTTTTGAAAGATGGGAACACTTAGGGTGGAATTAGTCTCGACATCTCTGGAGTAATGACAGTGCCTGATGGATCGTTGGATGGAGCGGATAGCCCAGAAGCCTTGAAATGTAACACTGGGCAAGTCTGAGCAGAGTCACTCTCGGTTGTTTCTGGCTCTTCCCCCAGTCCTCGGTAGTAGATAAAGTTGAAAAATATCCAGCTTAAGTCATGTGTTCTCTCGGTGTCCCCTGATCAATTTGCTGTCCTAGGCAACCACCTGGTCTCTCCCTGCGTGTAAATCTGTGTCCAACTGCCTGGGCTAAGATCCCTCCCCTGCCAGAGTAAACTGAAAGAGCTCCCCCCTTCCCTTCCTTGAGCTGGAGTAATCGTCCGCAAGATTTCCAGGTGTTTCACAGGTATTAAATGAAGTTTCAGTAAGAGGCAGATAGTGTTCATTCGTGGGAAGGCTGAGCAGCCTGTTTGGGGGAAGGATGCTTGGGTGAGGCTGTTAATCGTAGCCGTTTGTCAGAGTTGCTGGAAGAGGATATTCCTTAAAAAGAAAGTGGGAGCCCACCTTCCCCTACTGAAGAAAAAAAAGGTGGTTTACATTTTTTTCACTGATGTTTTCACTACTCTGGCTCTGTCCCCTCAAATCTGTCACCTTGTGCCCACTTTCTGGGACCTCCCTTGGGTCAGCTCACTTCTGGTGCAGCTGGATGCTTTTTCTCCTGCATCCGTGGCAGGAGGGGGATGCAGACCCTGTCCTGGCCGGTGGAGCTCTCTGCAAGAAGGAAAACGCTGCAGGGGAGGTGGGAAGCCTGCAAAGACCTCGGCCTGGCTGGGGACAGGAGGAGAGGGTGTAAATGAAGCTTCCTCGCAGGAGGTTGTTGTGCTTGTGGGAAACCACAAACCTTGGTAAGAGGTGAAACTGCAAAGTTCCCCTGCTGCACAAAGCTCTCTATTTGCCTGACAGGTGGGAAGGTGAAATATTACAGCACTGCTTGGTCTGGTCTCACCTGCTCCAGACAGAGGGAAAATGCTGCTGGGGGCTGATGGCAGCTGAACACCTGAGGGAGTGGCAGCCAGGCTCACACAAAGAGGTTATCTCCGGGCTGCTGCTGTAATGGCTTTTCCTAAGGTGGCTGGGATAGTGACAGGTTGCATTGTAGGGCCTGTCTGGTCGCAGCTGAAGCTGAAGGGGAATTAAAATGCTTGGGGCTCTTCATGGGTGAGCTGAAAACTGCAGAGATGCCCCCGCCGCTTTGGAAAAGGGAATGTGGAAAGTAATCAGGAGTATAATTGAACACCCCCTCAGAGTGGTAGGGATGTATTTAGAACAGTCAGCAGCTATGTGCATTTTGTTTTAATTCTTTTACAGTACAGTAAGTCTTCCCCCTTGCTGCTGTTGCTAAGATACGTTACCACACTCCTGGCTAAAGCAATTCCAGTCGAAGGAGTGCATAGTTTTCAGAGCACAGAAGATATAGCAGAGCTTTTAAGTGTTTAAGAGAAAACTTGTCCTTTTTTTTTTTTTTCCATGCTGTTTGGTAAAAGTTCTTCTCGTCCTGTTTTCCGCAGCCCTGGATCAGTCTGGCAGTAGATGCACCCCAGGCAGCTGCTGTGTTTTAGATGCTGTTTGTGAAACCCTCCTGTCTTCCCATGGCACCATCCCAGCAGGGCTGGTGTGCAGCCTGTGCTGGGATGATGCCTTAACTCCTCTGCTTCTTTATTTATTTAGGCTGGTGCCAGGCACAGGTGAGAAGTTCCAGAGCATCTCTGAGTGCTGGCAGGAACGGGCTTTAGAAGAGCCATGTGAGCAGCTGCTTGGGAAAGGAGATACAAGAAAAAAGTCCTCCCAGAGAGCCAAATGTAACCAGATCCAAGATGTTCCTTGGAGGGGAAGTCATCTGTATGCAATGAGTGCCACAGTCAACATGCACATTTGGGGTTTTTTTATGTGTCACATGCAGAAAATAAATGAAAAGCCAGAAATAGACATGAGTTAAAGTGTCTGTACACTTTTTATTCTACAGTATTCAGTGGATCTTGCTTTTTCCTATTTTTGTGATTTCAAATATGTGTTCTTTGAGTAAATAATAATAAAATTAATTTTAAATATCAGCCTCTGTGAAAAGGTCTTTTTATTTTATTTTTTTTTTAATGTTAGCTGTCCACATATAAATTTTCAGGTAAATCTTGACTTTAATACAACGCTGCATTAATTTAATTTGATGATACCGTTGTGCTTTAAACCTTGGGCCACCTGACAGTGAATTCGCATTTGTGTCTATAACACAAACTTTCAGCAGTATTTACAGAATACAGAGCATCATAAAAATGCAGCTGCTCTGTGCTGTGGCCAAGGTGTGTGAACTCAGTCAGAGGGGACACGAGAGATGTGGAGATGTTAAATCAGGCCTGCTGAGAAAACAGGCAGGAACAGAGAAGGCATCTGAAGATGCAGAGGAAGTGCTGGAGCTGATCTGAGCAGAGGAACTGTGTGTGACTAAACAGAGATGCTCTCCTTCCCAAGGAGGAAGCTATTAGGGGACTGCTCAGATCGAAGCTCCTCTCTGCTGAGCTTCTGAAGGAGTCAGGCTGACCTGTGCTGGCGTTACACAATGATAAGGGCAGATGGGCACAAAGACTTCTCTCCTAAAATTGCTTTGTCTGCTCTCTGTGTTCTTGCTCTTAGCATAATCAATACTTTGGTTTTTAAAAGAGTGATTGTTCCTTAACTGTAATTCCACGCCATTCCTGAAGGAAACCCAGCTGCACCTGCAGGGTGCAAAGGGTTAATTCACAGAATTTGGTAGCCCTGGGAGAGGGAAGATTTTGTTCTTCCTGGATGTGATTGGGGAAAGGTCTTGTGTGTCTGTGGTCGTCTTGCAATCAGCTTTTTAATATTTTGGGCCTAATCTCGTGAAATATTGCTTGTACAAGACAGAAGTGTAAACAATCAAGGGGCAGCGGAGGCCGCGAGGTTTGGCTCTGTTTTGTGTCTGCCAAGGTTTGGCTCTGTTTGTCTTCAAAGGCCACAAATAAAACAGCTGCCCCACAGGATGAGAAATGTGCCACCCAGGAGAGCTGATCCAGTCGTGTTCCTGGGGTCTGAAATGTCTCTTGTGCCAAGGGGAGGGCATGGACACTTCTGGGACTTTTTAAAGGATGGAGTGTGTGCCCTGTGTGTAGAGCTCATGCAAAATGAACCTTGTGGCTGAAGACTCTGTGCTTGGGGTTGTAGGTGCCAGTCTTTATCACCATCAATATCTTTATTTTTGGTAGAGAATCTGTGGGTGGGGGTGCCTTCTTTGGTCACTGTCTGTGCAATGAATGATGATACATCCCTTTGGGTGCAGTTGAACACGTGAGGTGTTGTAGGGCCAGGATGGTCAGGGGGATGGAGCAGCTCTCCTTTGAGGAAAGACTGAGAGAACTGGGATTGTTCAGCCTGGAGAAGAGAAGCTTCAGGGTGACCTCATTGTGGCCTTCCAAGAAAGATGGGGAGAGACTTTTACAGTGACAGGACAAGGGGAAATGGCTTCAAACTGACAGAGAGTAGATTTAAATTGGATTTCAGGAAGAAATTCTTCCCTGTGAAGGTAACAAGGCACTGGAAAAGGTTGCCTGAAGGAGCTGTGGCTGCCCCTGGCAGTGTCCAGGGCCAGGTTGGACAGGGCTTGCAGCAGCCTGGGATAGTGGAAGGTGACTCTGCCCATGGCAGTGGGGATGGAACCAGGTGATCTTTAAGTTTCCATCCAACCCAAACCTTTCCATGATTTTGTGATCCCTTTTTCTCTAAAAACATGGCATGTGACCAATCAAAGGGCAGAGCTGCAGAATGCACCTTGTTTTGTGCTGGTCCCAGTGCTGGAGCAGAGGGGCTGTGCAGAAGCCATGATCCCTCCTTTGTGGAAAGGAGCAGGAACCAGAGGGGAGGCAGAAACGGCTGCAGCTCCAAGTGGCTCCAAGAAAGGTTTGCTCAGGCCCCACATTCTCAAAAGGCACCTCAGAACTGAGGTTAAGGGAAGGTCATGAACACCCTGGTGCTGCAGCACCATCAATATATTTGGTATTAGGTTTGTCCTGACTGTTTATCACCTTCTGTTTGAGTGTTTCTGGTCTGGTGTAACCCACTGCTGTCTGGGGAGCTGCCATTTGAGCTCCTGCCCCACATCTGAGGCAACCTGCAGAGCTCTTGATAAATGCATTGACCACTCTCACAAAAGTGTTATTTCTCCTCAGAAGGTTCTGCAGGCTTCCCCAACTCTATCTTCCATCTGGCACAGGAGAAGAAATAATTTGTGGGTTAGACCTTAAAATGATCCAATATCGACCTCCTGATTCCAGACCTTCCTACACCACAAACAGCAATGGTTATAAATTCATAAACTATGAAAAATTAAACACACAGTGAACTATAACAGAGCTTTAAAAAACAGCACAGTGAGAGCTGGCACTGCTGAGATTACCCAGATATAAATGTGGGGCTGCAACCCACTTGCCCAGAAATGGTGGACTATTCATTTATTGTTAATAATAAGAATAGTAGGAATAGCTTATTACTGGATATTCAGGAAACCACTCAGCTTGGTTAAGACTTGCCAGAAGTGCTTAGAGTCCTCAATATTTGCTTGGAAGTGGAGGATGTGGGATAGAGAACCCTCATGGAACTCCAGGCAATAGCTGTTGAACTGGAAAGTTCAAGAAATAAAGGAGCTCACACTCAGCAAAATTAGTGCCTGTAACCTGTCTTTATAACCTGATTTATTTTTGGTCCACCTTTCTTTATGACCCTGATGCTGACCCTGGCAGAGCCTCTGCAGACTGGTAAATTTTGCCATAATCTGTGAAAATCTGTAGTTTCCTTAACTTGACGTCCTCAACTCAGTGGCTGCCAGCTGGGCACAGAGCTTCCTTCCTTTCCTGTCTTCCTGGGCCAGTACATTTCTGGATTCTAGTTTAGATATGCTCCTGTAGGAAATCAAATCTCAAATGCTGAAGGCAGAGCACAAACCACATGCCTGAGTGGTTCTGGGATGAAGGAGAATTTAGAGGGACAACTTAGGTACATGTAATTAGTAGGATTAATTAATTTTTTTTAACACCTGTTTTTTGTTTTGATAAAAGATTATTTGCAACCTGACAAAGAGCTCCTGATTTTTCATTTTTTGGCTTTTGCTCTTGAAATAGTACTTTGTTTATTATTTGTTTTTAAAAATATCCAAAATAGTAATAGAGAAATACTGTAAAATATTGTTACACTCTTCCAAATGACCTTGCTCAAAATGACTTATTCTGTATCCCATTTCTTTCTAATTAAAAAAACAAACAAAAAAAACATTAAAAAGAAAAAATGAAATTGAGCTCTGTTTTTCCGAAATTCTTAGACAGGTTGAAGTTTCTCAATTCGTGCATGTAAAGACAAAGATGTGCGTGACAAATGAAGATGTCACCAGCAGAGCAGTCCACATTTTTGGCTTCTAAGCCATGGGGAAAACCTGACGTACCAAAGAGAGGTTTGCATCTATCAGCTTTGCAAAATGAGGTCTTGTTGTCATCCTTCTGGGCCTCTGGAGATCCCTGGAATGCCAGGGAAAGGTGGAATGGAATTGTGTTTTACAGAATGAACTTCTAGTTCAGGATGCACCAGGGTATATTTAGGCTTTTGTGTGTTTGTGCTAATGACAAGCACAGAATGCTACTTAGAACTCACACGTACTCTTAAAAAAAAAAGTGATAATGGACTGTTTTCAGCTGTGAATGCTGGACTTTCTGCAGGATAGAGCTGAAAAATTGTTTAGGTGTTTTAAGGTTAAGTAAGTCAATTAGTAAAAGGGCTGTAATCCTACATTCACCTGGTAATGATTGTAATGAAATGGTCCAGAAAAAAAAAAATGTCCTAAGGCAAAACACTCTGATCACTTTCTAAAAAAATGAGCAAAAAATTGTCAACTTAGAAAGTTTGATTATGTTATTAATGTGTAAAATGTTACACGACTCCGCACTTCAATTTTTCTCTGTCCTTCCAGCAGTTCATTATTCCTCATCAGACACAGACTTAGAGGTCTTCTCATAATTTATGTCTCCTGCCATTTGTTTCCAGAACCCAACAATGAGAATAATTATGCTGCCTCTTGGAATTCTTTGTTTTCAGGAAACAATGCATCAGGGAGGCTGTTTCAGAGATGCAGCCTCTGCCAGGCAGCCAGCCAAAAAGAGGCAGAAGGCTGAAAATAAAGCTGGAAAAACTTCAGGTGGTTCTTCCCTTATTTGTAATAGTAGAGCCCGCTGAAGTAAGCCAGATTTATTTGCTGCTTGTAAGGGCAAGATCTGGTAATTTTACTTCAATTTGTCGTTCTTTCTTAACTAGTTTGCACTATTTCTTATGCTGGGCATGAGAAATATATTTCTTGGAGTTGTTTGCATGATTTCTGATTGTTAATGCACAGAACCTCAAATTAGAGGAGCTTGTAAGTGCTAAATTCAGAGGCTGAAGTCTTTTGGGCTGCAGGTCTGCCAGGGTTTCATCCTATTTTCTGCAAGTTTGTTCCTGGCCATTCTGAGGAATGCACTGGAGAAAAGCATATTGTACTGCAGTTAAAAAAAAAATTCAGTTCATTTAAGGTATTCATGTGTTAGGAGCAAATCTGGGATGTCCAGGTTTTAGGAAAGAAAGAAACAAACAAAAAAGACTAAAGGGAATTAGCCTGTCTATGAGGTGTATATGTAATAAAACCAAATGTGAGCATGGTTATTTTCCTATAAAAATCAGTTTACATGTGCTCAGCTCCTTTCTCAGCAGGGGCCCTTTTACACCATGTTCCATCTCTCTGCTGGTCTGCACCCTCAGGCTGGAGGAAGCCCTTTGGTCCTGGGGTGGGGCTGGGTCAGACTTTCCTCGGAGCTCCTGCTCTTGGGCACTGCAGTGACAGAACGCAGGGACAGAAATCACAGAAGTGACAAGAAGCTCTCTGGAGAGCTCAGGGAGGGAGACAGCTTCCAGCTGAAGTGGCCTGGCGTGCTCAGGGGTGGGCAGGAGAGCTGTGACAGCACAAAGAGAGAGGGACCTGCACGGTGACGTGACTTGGAGGAGAAAAAGGAGTGACAGGAGCAGGCTCTTGGCACAGAGCACAAGAGCTTTAGATCACTTCTCACCAAATGAGGATGTGAGCACGGGAATCCAGCACGCCTTGGATGAAGTGGTTGGGTAACTAATTAAGATTTTCCATCCAGGAATCTGTTCTGTCTTATTTTGAGAGCAACGAGACCTTCTGGATTCCCAGAGGCCTTTCCCTTCTTAGTCTCTACTGGATGAGTTCATTGACTGCATTCTAACAGTTTCTGAAGGACCACAAAAAACCCCTTTAGGGTTTCACCTTCTACCCTTGTCCCCACAGGAAAGATTGGGTGTTGTTGCTTTTGAATATGAATTTCAGGATTTAGCACTGATAATCCTATTAGTCTATTTAGGAAATGAAAAAAGTAAGAAATAGAAGCTGACTCAGTGTTGGAGGTAATCTCCTTTATTAGACTTGTATGAGAGAATGCGTTTCAAAGAGGAAAAGCACTCAGGAATTTCTGCTTCATCTTTCTAGGGTCTCTTGTTGGCTGAATATAATATCTGTATAAAAGGGCTGAATAAGTTTTTGGTTACGTCATATTAGCAATACCCTTCTCCATCTCCTGCACTCTATTAACACTTGGGCAAATCTTACCCATTTATAACAAAAGAGAGCTGTAACACGTCGTTTGGGTTGTCTCCACCTTGTACAAGAAGGCTCTGCTTTAAATAGTTCATAATAAGCATTTGGATTTGAAGGGGAGTTGGCAGGAATGCCTTCTGCTAGGTGACCTTTGCAAATGCGCCTGCTGCTGCTACATGTAGTACCTAAAGAGATGGTGTTTACTGCAACGGTTCTCTCCTGGGAGCTGGGAAAGAGGACAAAGCAGCTCTTTGAGGCTTGGCAGAAGATAATCAGAGATGTCACTCCCCACTCCATTCCTGCCAAATGCAATTAGGACTTTTGCCGGGGAGAAAATCATTTAGGGGTTGCACTTGAATCTTAGAAGGCACATGTGAAATGCTTCATTTTCAGCAGCTGATGCTGTAAACAGAATGTAGACACGAGTAATGGAGTAGAATTTGTTTTTCCTGGGATGAATACAAGGTATAAAGTGTTTATTGACTTAAAAAGAAAAACTGAACAAACAGAATAAAGAAGAAAGCATTCACGGTGGCTTTGAAGGAAAGAATGTTTTTATTTCATACTTTGAAGAAATTGTTCAAGTAGTTCAGCTGTGTAAAAATGTGACCCCCTCTAATGCTGCCAAGGGCAGTGAGATCAGGGATAATCTGCTGAGGAAATGCAGCTCACGCAAGACAAAGACAGAGTTTTAAACTTACAGCACCAATTTTTTATTTTTTTTCCAGGAGGGAAGCATGGGCAGAAGGGTTCTTTTGCTTCCTGAAGAATCCCATTACCTGTTTTGATGAATGTTCTCTCTTTGCTGTGGATGCATGTGGATGTGAGGGACAGTCTGATACATCTTCTCCCTCCATACCTGCTTTGTCTTCCCAGTTAAAAGCTCCACATAAGAGCAAAGGGGCTTTAGGAAAACTGTGTAAAAGTTTCCTTTCATCTTGCATTATTCTTCTAAAAGAATAGCAGGGTAAGTGCCAGAAAGAGCACACCAAACTGGTACTTTGCAGCAGATTTACCTTAAGCAGGGGCACTTTCCACTATCCCAGGTTGCTACAAGTCCCAACCAGCCTGGCCTTGGAAACATCCAGGAATGGGGCAGCCACAACCTTTTTTGTGCCAGGGCCTCACCACCCTCACAGGGAAGAATTTCTTCCCAATATCCAGTCTAAAGCTATTCTCTTTCAGTTTAAAGCCATTTCTGTGGCCATACAGAGATAAATGCTCTTGTCATTGCTGTGGTGAGAGGCGATGTGCACACACCATGCTCATCACAGTTCTGGGGATGGGCAATTTACTTTTCACAATTCTGTGGTGCTGCCATGCCCTTGGACACTGCTGCCTGTGCCCTGTGATTCCCAGTTTCTGCTGGAAAATTTTGGCAGTGCCTCCCCTCCCAAGGAAGAATGGAGGGAGAACTTTTCCTCCTTACCTGTCCCTTGGGATCAGTGCTGTCAGGTCTGTGTAAGTGAAAGGGTGATGCTGAAAGGGTGTCTGAAAGAAGGGTTCTGTGACTTAGGTGGTCCTACAGTCCTTGCATTGACATGAGAGAGATGAAATATCCTAGAGCAGGTTGTTATAATTAGGGAGAGGGAGATACCACCTCCAACACTCTGCTTCTCCTCAAATGTCACTGACTCCTTGTTCCTGGAATATTATAATATCCCTCTTTGCTATTCCTGTTGTGAGAAAACTCCAGTGCAATAGCTCAGTATTCCCTCGCAGTTCCAAATATAAATTCCTATTTAAAACAGGCTGCTTTAGAGGGCCTGAGCCCCCAAGTTGTGTTCTGTGCAGTGAGGAGAAGCCCTCTGGCCATGGCCTGGGTTGGCCTTTCAGGGTTGCTGCCTGGGTGGATGGTTCGAGAGCGATCCTGACCTTCAGGATGGTGTTTCCTAGGACAGTGTGGATACACATGTTAAGTCACAGGTGAGGCCACACCTCGTGTCCTTGTTCCAGTTGTGGCTCCTGCCGGAGAGACCTTGAGGGGCTGGAGCGTGTCCAGAGCAGGGAACAGAGCTGGGGAAGGGGCTGGAGCCCCAGGAGAGGCTGAGGGAGCTGGGAAGGGGCTGAGCCTGGAGCAAAGGAGGCTCAGGGGGGACCTTGTGGCTCTGCACAAGTCCCTGACAGGAGGGGGCTCAGGGGGCTTCGGGCTCTGCTCCCAGGGAACAGGGACAGGAGGAGAGGGAACGGCCTCAGGCTGGGCCAGGGGAGGCTCAGCTTGGCCAGCAGGAGCAATTTGCCCATGGAAAGGGTGCTCAGGCCTTGGCAGGGGCTGCCCAGGGAGCTTTGCAGTGCCCAGCCCTGCAGGTGTCACCTGGAGGTGGCACTCAGAGCTCTGGGCTGGGGACAAGATGAGGATGGGTAAAACTTGGACTTGATGATCTTGGAGGATTTTTCCAACCTCAATGATTCTGCAATTCCTCTTTCTCCATATTTTTCTTTGTACACTTAAAATGTTTCCCTGCCATATGAGCTGGCATCCACATTTGCCTTAAAGCAATGGCATCACTTCCCGAAACATTTTTCTGTCCTGTGCACGACAGGCTGCTGGAGTCTTTACATCTTGTTCTCCTGCTTGCCCTGTAATTTGTTTTGGCTGTCATCACTGAGCACTTCCATTCTCATGTTTTCAGAGTCTTCCCTGGTGCTGCTTGTGCTGTAGCTGAAGTGTGTAAGGTCAAGATATCAATTTGCTTTGGGTGGGCAGTGCTGCTGTAGCTGTTGTAACACAGAAAAATGGTGGTGCTGCGCTTCCCTGCACGTCTGACTTTGTTCCTTCACCCTCCCCTGTTCCTGCTTTTCCCCTTCTGGGAAGAGAACCCCAGACAAAAGTCAGTGGAATTTATAAAGTCAGGAGTGCACCGAGTTAGAAAGAAATGCTGCAGGAAAGAAATGTACCCTTAATGATAATCCTCAAGTACCAAGGGAGGAGCTGCTTTGTAGCATTTTGCCCTGTGCCATCCTTGCTTTTCTCAGGAATCACATCCCCAGTGCTGTGTTGGACCCAACAGTTTGTTCCTTGTCCTTTATCGTGCTGCTGGGGTTTCACTTCACCTCATTTCCAGCCTGGCTGCTCGAGTTTTTTAGCATTTTTGAGGTGCTGCTTTTAGCACCGTGCCCAGCGTATTGTTGTGGCCTCGGTGTTATCTCTGTATTTAAGCTGTCAGCAGCACTTTTGCTCCTGGCCAGTGATATTGGGATGCTCACAGCACCCAGGTATGTTCCTTCTTTCTTGGCTGCTCACGTACTCATCAATAATTCTGTTTCTGCCTCCCTTATCTCCCTCTTGGAGAGATACAACTGCTTTAAAGATAACAAAACCCAGAAATTCTATTCTTCCCCTCTGATTCTCACCATTCATCTTTCTCCCCTCACTAGCAACGCTTGTGTCGTTTTTGTTGTTACTGCCAAGAAAATACCTTTTTAAAAAACAGTGGTGCTCTGCTTTGGACCCGTCTCGCCCACACTATCAAAACATGGCATGGGTATTTTTAGGCACAGTTCATCACAATTCTTAATTTTGGTTCCAAATTTGGTTCCAAAATTGGAACCAATTTTGGTTCAGTGGATAAGCCCTTCCATGTGTCTTTATTTTGTGCCTCAACATCAGCCATATTATCTATGATTATTTCTTTATTTCCCCACCCTGCACTCTCCTAAAGCTGATACAAACTAGACTGCTTTTTTCACTTTTTTTCTGTTCCCCATGATCCCTATTTTTTCTGAAGACTACCTTTTGTAGTCTGATATTCTCTCCTTATGCTTATTATGGCTTTTCTGTTTATTTTTCTCATCTCCCTCACCACCTGTCATGCCACTTTTTTTTTTTTTCATTTTAGCATACTTTTCTCATTCCTTGCTCTTTCTCCATCAAGCTTTTCTCATTTTGTACTTTAGATTTTATTTTTTTATTAACTCTTTCACTTGTTGTTTATTTCTAAAGTTTAAATCCCTTCTTAAAAAGTAATGCTGTCTCTTATAGATCAGCATTACTTGTTTTCTTTACTAGGCTATATTGCCCTGGAAGATATTGAGCTTGCCTGATGTTTTTACGGTTTTGTTGTTGTTTGTTTCTTTATATAATCCTCCTCCAAGTGTCGTATTAGAAACCTTTACAAAGGGTTTGGACCTTTTATTTCCAACTTCATCTGTTATTCTGTTTCTGCTCAAAACTAGCATAATTTTAAGACTATATTTTCCAGAAAGAGAAAACATAAGAAAGATTCTTTTCAAAGGAATCAAAGCTATAAGAACTCACAAACAACTTCTTCAGAGCCTGAAAAAAATACTGCATTGGGCAATCCAACTGTGGAAGGGAAAGGAAAACCTTGGAGAAGGTTCAAGGCCCAGCTAAATGCAGCACCTTGGGCTGCAGACAGTTTCTTGGCCTTTTTTTATCCGATGTATTTTCATCCCAAATGCCAAATACATCTGGTCACAGATTTCTGGAGTGCTGAATGAGACTCAAGGAGAAAGAAAAAGCCTCAAAAACTGTTCTCGATGGGTGGCTGGGAGCCTGGAGGCAGCATCCAACTTTGAAAGCCAAAGAAAAATAACTCTGGTTTGGTGATTCAATGTGTTGTTTAGGGTTTAGCTGATTCCATCTCAAGTCTCTCTGTATTTGAGACAATGCTCAGCTCCTGAATACTTTTGGTGCAATTCTCCTCTTTCACTGGAAAAACCCCATTATCTACCCTTTACATCTCTAGGGGAAAGAACATTTGATGTGACTGTGTCTGGAAGATTCATAAGCCAGAACGTGTATGAAGTCTTTTAAGATTTTTTAAAAAAATCATACTACAGTTTTTAAATCCATCTTCCTGGTCTGTGGGACAGATGATTTGTCATTTGTCATCACAATACAAATACCTCTCATTCCTACGAGAGTTGGGGAGATGTGGAAAGATCAATTCCTCCTTTGTAGGAAGAGGGACAGTGGGAAGAGGAGTATTTCCATGGGAAAATCATGGACGCTGCATTTAAATGACACAATTACTGGGAAAAACTCAATCATGTACAAACGGAGGAAACAGGGATAGAGTTATGAGAAACTGTTCCATGTGGGGCCATGCCTGGGGGGATTGACGTCTCTTAAAATGCTCTTAGCTGGACCTAAGCCTGGAGTGGGCTCACACCTCTGTTTCAGGAGCCTTGGAGATGTGTAAAAAAGCTCACAGGATCTTGAGGGACCTGGAAGGATGGTGCCATTCCCTATGCAATTCAGGGATTTAGGCCAGGCACTGGATTTTCTGTCTGGCATGTAGAAGCCAGCACGGGAAGAGGGGGGAGAAAGTGCTCCTGAGAAAGGGAAAGGTTTTTTTTGCTTCGGGTGAGGAAGCCTGGAGGATCCTGTTTCATAATATAGAGATGGCCTTGGCTTTATATGGGGCAGGACAGGAGGTTTCTCATAAAGGTGTAGTGATCCTGTCCTGGAACATGAGAGCAGCCTGAGGCCACTTCCAGTGTTACCAGCACAATGGGTCTAGCTCAGGAGCTCTGAAAGTGAATTTACTGCTGCTTCCTTGGCACCCCAGGGGTGTGCTGAGGTGCAGGAACAGTTCTTAGGGGAATTCTCTGGAATGTCAAGCTGCTTTTGGGCCTCAGCCAGGGTGTGTGGGCGCTCCTGTGCTGCACAAGGCAGATTTGTTGTTCTGGAGAACATCTGCTCAGTGGCCTCCTGAAAAAGTAAAGGCAGAACTGCAAGTGCAGGATGGATGCAGATTGATGGAATTGGTCTGAGTGCTGGACCCAACATGTGGACCTTTTTCTGTCTCCTGCACTGCAGGGTGTTGAATTGTCCAAAAACAGCTCTGGAAGGAGTTGTTCTCCAGAAGAAAAACCTCTGAAGTGTGTTTTCTTCCTTGCCATGAAAAAGTGTCCATTCAAACTCACAACTGGGTGATACTTTATCAATAAATTCTAAAAATTGGCAATAGTCTGTAAGGGCTGATTTGAGTTTGGGGTTGGGAAGAAGAGATTTTCGTGTGCTTCCCACCGACCTGCAGTAGCATGGGACTATTTGGTTTGAAGTGCCTGCACTCCTGTCTGGGCAAAAGTCACAACGTGGCACCGTGATGCCAGCAGTGGCATCCCAAAGCCTTATGTGGATTTTAGGTCCCAACTATGGTCTTGAGGACCTTGTTACCACATGAACTTGTAGACTGCTGAGGAGTTTTTTTATTTTTTCTTTTCCTCTTCCCTGACATTTTGCTCCCTGAAATATCCCTGAGTGATAGCCTCTGCATACATAGAGATACAATAATTTTAATATCATAGAATCATGGAAAGATCTGGTTAGAAGAGACTTCTGGAGGATACAGAGATCAGATTTCCCTTCTTGCAGTGAACCCAGCCCAGCTCCAGGGTGAGTTACAGTGTTGGCTCTTATTCAGCCTGGTGCTCAGCATCCCCCCCAAATCCTTCTGAGCCGTTCTCAGTTGTTTCCCAGCGTGTCCTGATGCATGGAGTTGTTTCCTTTCAGCTCCAAAACTCTGGGCTTCCAGGAGGGTTTCTGTTTGCCCAATCCTCCTGCTCTACAGGCTTTCCCTGGATCCAAGATCTGACATTCAGCATGTGAATTATTCCCTTTTCCTGGTCGTTTTCCCTGATTGCCATGGATCTGTATGGATGGCAGACAGGGGCCTTGCTATCACATCAGCCAGCACTTCCAGCACTCCTGCAGGTCTGAGGGAGCTTTTCTGCATCATTTGCAACCAGTTGCTCTCCCACTGTTTGCTGTCGTCCTTCCCAGACTCCATCTCCATGGTAAAACACAGAGGAATTGAACAAGATTTTAAATTTGAATACTAAGGGGGAAAAAAATAAGCATTGAGCACACTGCCACTTTCTGCATTGCCCATCCCTGTGCCTTTTGCTGAGGTGCACGCTGAGGGTCAGGCTGGCTGTGCAGGGATGTGCTCAGAGGGTTTTTAGTGCAAACTGCCCGTGGTGATTGAGAAAATAATACCTTTGCATGGCAGCAAATTGGCCCTGTTTGTAGCACTCAAAACTGCCTCAGCTGAGGTGCAGCGTGTTCTGTGTGAAAATGTCACAGAAAGCCACTCAGGCAGCCTTCACTCTGATGAGACAATCGTGCTCTACAACTCCATCTAACGAAAAGGAATGTGTTAAATCATTTCCCTGAGCTTTTGTGTGGTTTCAGAGCACTGGAGTGCTGGTGTGGTGGCTGTGGCTCAGCTGGAACATGGAATTTGTTAAGGGACAGTGGGATGAAATCCCTGGAGTGCTTTGCAGGGGGCTGCACAAAAATAATGGGTGGGAGACAGGCTGCTCTTCATCCTCAGGAGTTTTGCTGAGTTTAGGGTATTTGTGATCCCATGGGGACGAAGGAAGCAGAACTGTGTCAGACTGACATCCTCCTTTGTTTAAGTTCTGCTGATGGGCAATGATCCAAACAAGAGCTGGCCCGGCCAGTCTTAGAACAACAGAATCCTATAATGGTTTGGGTTAGAAGGGACCTCAAAGATTGTGTAGTTCCACTGCCCCAGGTTGCTTCAAGCACTGTCCAGCCTGGGCTTGAACACTTCCAGGGATGGGGCAGCCACAGCTTCTCTGGGCACCCTGTGCCAGGGCCTTGCCACCCTCGCAGGGAAGAATTTCTTCCTAAAATCTAAGTTAAATGTCCCTTTTTTCAGTTTGAACCCATTACTCCTTGTCCTATCACCACAGTTACTGATAGAGTCCCTCTCTTCTATCATTTGAAACAAGGGAAAATCAAATTATCAGAGAGATCAGAGGAAATTGATGAAGGTGGACCAGAACTGCAGGACGAAGCCACGCTTCTGCACGAGAGCCTTAACACAGCTCTTGTATAACTTGCTAAAGAGTTCTAATTAAAATATTATGGAACAAACTCTTTTTTAAAAAAATTTTTTTCCTTTTATTTATTCCCCTGGTACTCTTTCCCACTTCAAAGAAGGAGAAGTTTCCTTACAGGAACGAGAGGCAGTGAATTGATAATAAACAAGTCAAACCACAAGTGCTTTGTGCAGCAGTGACCTGCTGCAGGCAGCCCAGATGAAGGGCTCATTTCCTTGTAGGAGCTGAGGGTGGCTGGGGAGGTGCACTGGACCATGAACCCTCTGAGCCCAGAGCCTGGAAAACCTCCACCCAATGCCTGGCTGGGGCTGGAGCAGTTTTGGGGAAGCTCCAGTGTCCTGGATCTGCAAGCCACAACAGGGAGTGCCAGCATCATCTCAGTGGACCCTCCCTTGGCAGAGAGTGGGAGAAATGCCAAAAAAAGGCCATTGTATTGGCTTTTCCTGGTTGAAAAGGAGTCTTGTGTACAGGCTTGTGCTGCCTTGTGCTATTTCTTCCCTTCCATGACATCAAAAAGTAAGATGTCCATGCTAAAAATACAGCTGGGAGGAGAGCTAATGTTTAACATGCAGAATTCAGCTCTCAGGGGGTGCTTCCAGTCACAGAACTAAACTAATGTTGAGCTTGTTCTGTGTTTCCTTTTTTCCTTGGGAATATCTTAAGTTTGATGTTGTCACAAGTGCTGCACCTTGAGACACAGCTCTTCTCTTTTCCTCTATGTTAGTCTGTGTAGGTGTGTGAAGGTTGCAAAACGCTTCCATCTCTTTAATAATTAAAACTCCCCTGTCTTAATAAACATCCAGCAAATCCTCTGTGAGGCAATTAATGTGCTGGGGTATTTGCTTCAAGACAGCACTGTGATGATTTGTAGTGCCAAACTCTCTCATCTGAAGGTGACAATGCAGCAGGCTCTCATTATTCCTTATCACCCATGCACATGGAAAAAAACCCTGCACTTAAATATCTGGTAGTTTTCATATCTTTGAGCAGAAGATAATAAGAAATAATGGTCCAAAAAGTGAAAATAGTGAGTATTCTGAAAATACTTTTTGCTATTCATGAACTGCTTATTAAATGTATTGGGACTCTGCAAACCAGTTCAGTGGATAATATAAACAATTGTCAAATCCCATGTGCAAACTATCTAGTTTGACTTTTTGCCCTCTCTGATATATTGCTGGTTTTTGGCCACATAGCTGTTCATGGGCTGCAGAGCAGATTTTTAGGCAGTGGAATACCAAACAGCAAATATTTGTGCCGCTGCATTGAAAAACTCAATTATGTGCAGGCATTTTGCAGGGAATAGGTATTTTTCAAGCACTCACATGAATCAAAAAGCTATTCACTGGAATGTTTATGAACTTCAAAGCGGTGGTACATGAACAGAAAAGAGCATAAGAGTGCTTGAGAATTCAAAGAGACATTCTTAAACATCGCTTGGCAGTGCCAGCCTCGGGCCAAGTGTCAGTGCTATCTCCCTGCTTGCTGTTTATTATTCTGCTGATATATGCACTGAGCATTCAGGATGGCAAAGTGTTCTAAGTCTCTGTTTTGCTTAAAATATTTGTGTCAGCGTGGGGTTGTAATCCAGGGAGCTGCTTGGAGCTGCAGGCAACCAGGAAGGGGAAGCAAGGCATTGAATCTCACTCTCTTCATAAGGGACAAAACTTTTTTCCTTATCCTCTCTTCACAAAGGATACCTGGAAACTCTTTGGCTGGGTGAATGATCATGGGATTAAGGAGAGAGTGAATAAATTGTCACCTGTTGATTGTTGAGGGATGCCAAAAGAAGTCTGGGGATGAGTATTTGGCTGATTTTGGTTTGTTTGGGTGGAATTTTCCAAGTTGCACCAGCCCATCTTGGAGAGACAGAGAAGAATAGAAAGTAACCTGAAGTTACATAGAAAGTAACCTGAAGTTGGCCACTTATCAAACAAGGTATTTTGGACTACAAATGTCATCCTTGCAGCATGGTGTAGCTGTTTGATTTATAAACTGCCTGCATATTTATCACTCAGCATGTGAGCCTTTGGTGAAGGATGTACTGGAATTGGGGAGGAATATCCCACACAGGAGGGTGGCTCAGTACTGGGACTGCCTGGAGATGTTCTGGTGTCTGTATGCTGTGGGAATTCCAAAATCCTTTTGGATGGGGGCTGGATCAACCTGATCTCACTGTGAAGTTGGCCATGCCTTGAGGAGTAGAGTGAACCAGAAGTCTCATCTAACCTGAGTTTTCTGTGGCTCTAGGTGCTGAAAGAGCTGTCCCCAGGGAAAAAGCAGAGGGAGAAAGGCATGAGATTAATATATCTGTTTCCTATTTGGGCTGCAGGGCAGAATTCCAAGGAGCATAAGTGGCTGGAGTCTCATCTCTGTGCAGTCAGCCTTACACAGATTCTTTATCCAGCCTTGGTTTTTCTCTTGTGGATTTTATCTCCTGTCTAAAGTCATGGGAACTGAAATTTCATGTTACAATTTGTCTCCTCTTATCAGAGATGCATTGCTTTGTTATCTGTCTTGCCTACAACCATTTTAGCTTTTTTTTTTTTTTTTTTTTTTTAGACTGCATAAATATTAGACCAGGAAGAGAATTATTGTGTAATTAGACATTACAGTATGAAATGAAGAGGAAGGTTAAGGGCAGATAACAAGGAAGCCTTTCACTGCAAGACTTCAAGAGATGTAGCCGCATTAAGTCATTTAAAACAAGTCTGAACAATTTATTGACACTGATACTGTGGGAAAATATCCAAACTTTCTTGTCTGGAAACTACTGAACTCTTTAAGTCCAGCTGTAGAGGACAGAGCATATATTCAACTCCAGTCTTTTTACATCCAAACAATTTCCACAGTACCACACAAAAATTACTTAATAAATAAAATCAAATTTTGTATGTGCCAGCCTAAACTCTCAGTTTTCTTATCAGAAAGGACTTTGGGATATCTAAAAGCTCATCAGACTCTTATATCTGCACAAACAGGGGGAAAAGTTTGGTAGTGTTTGTTTCTACTGGCATAGAAAATAGGAAAATGAGCAAAAATATTTCTTTTTTGGGGGGTTAGACTGCAATGGCTCAATTAAAGCTAAAATATATTTGGGGTATTTAAAGTAGAGGGCTGGCTACTTTCTCACGGATATAAAAGGAGTTACAAGGTGAAAAGTCCAGGTGGGTTCCCTCAGCCATGACTGGACAAATAAGGGCTGGACTTTGTGTTGCTTCAGCTGCTGGAAAAGTGAAATTATGAGAGCAGAGCTTTGTTGTGACCTCTAATCCCCCTGGGGCTGTGCAAAGGGTGATCATTACCTTATCCATTGTGGTTTTCATTGGAGTGCTGACAGCTCAGGACTGTCCTGATCCTGTACTTGCTCTCCTTTATAAATTCTCTGCCAGAGATGTCACCAGGTCTCTCTGAAAGCTGAAAGGCTGAGAGTCCTGGGTGGGGCCAGTACGTAAAGGCATAAAATTCCCTCATAGAGCCATTACCACTAAAAAATGAATTAAATCTGAGGTAGTTCTCATCTCTTACTGCGGCCTTGAATAATGCTATCAGCATTTTTAAAAGAACAGCCTGGAAGTCTGTTTTGTGAAATCTATGAAACCGATGTTCTTGACCAAAGAAAGAAATTAATAAATAATTAACCACTTCCGTAGATCACAACTTGTTCAGAGCAAGGGGGGCTGCTTTGAGAGGACAGCCATAAATTGCAGAGCTGAGGCAGCTGAAAGCTGATGAGAGCTGGGCTTGAACTTGGGCAGGGGTAACTCTGTGATCTATGAGAGTCCTTCAATGTGACAGTTCCTCCACGCTTGTACCAAGTTTGCTGATGAAGTTTGGAGAGGTTACCAGTCATGCATGGGCTGGGGATATTTGTATTAGGGGCGAATCAGATGTGAAAGATAGCTGTTGTAGTCAGGGAAATGACTAATGAGCAAGGTTACCAGGAACTTTGCATTTTAAAGCCTTCCCAGTGAAAAATGGAGAGGGAGATGGAGGCTCCTTGCATGCTGATGTTTCAGGTCTCCCACCTCAGTCTCATTCAAATCATGCCTGTGACAGTGCTTTGTTTGGTGAGCACAGTGTTGTGTGCATGAGGCAAGATTTCATGCCTGGAAATGGAATATTTTCCCGAATTTTGTTGCGTGTGGTGGTTTGCAAAGCAAGATTTTGTTGAAGCCCAATGAGGTGAAAATTCTGGTGGCAGCAGAGAGGACAAGGCTGGACCAGAAAAATTCTCACTGATAAAACCTCCAGATCAGGAGAATGACCTGGTGTCAGGTCAAGGGATATTTTTGTGGTGGAGTGAGATGGTGAAGTGTCTGGCAAAATGGGAATCCCACTGCCAAATACCCTAAAGACAAAAAATTTCAGTCCCCAATACTTACTGTGATGACCTGCATGGACATTTTAGCTCTGATCTTGACTTTAATTACATCCAGTTACACAGGAGTTTGCTCTGTGAATTCAGGCTCTTTCCTTCTCCCTGGAATGTTGACTTGTCCAAGTTCTGGTCTTCCTGACCACTAATTATCTTTCTAAAGGGACAGCGTCATCCCAAGTCATGTAAATAAGATAAGCAGTGCAGCTGATAAAGAGCTCAGACACTCATCCTATGATCTTGTCCTTGTCACTTGAATGCTTTATCTTTTAGAAGATAAATATAATAATGGAATTACAGAATGGTTTGGGTTGGAAGGGACCTTAAAGATCACCCAGTGCCACCCCTGCCATGGGCAGGGACATCTCCCACTGTCCCAGGCTGCTCCAAGCCTCAGTGTCCAACCTGGCCTTGGGCACTGCCAGGGATCCAGGGGCAGCCACAGCAAATCTGGGCACCCTGTGCCAGGGACTCACTACCCCCACAATAAATAAAATACTGCACTTTTTTCCTTTTGGTGGTTACATTTTCCATAATACATAAGATATATTCCATAATATATAAAAGAAAAGCAATTTAGTTCTGGTTGCACCTCAGAGCAAGCTGACAAGTTAGGAATATTCCGTTTTGTTAAAGTCATTTCCAGTTTGATTTTGCAAAGATGGGAGCATCAGCCTCTGTGTGGAAAAATGTGTGCGTTGGTGCATTGATTCCTCATAAAAATAAGTAGAAAGCATCATGAAAAGTTCTACTTGACTAATAACTACACATCCTGTGTGCATTTAGTTTTTAGCTGTGCCTATTTTATCACAGAAAAAAAAAAAAGACAAAAACTTCTGTATAGATTTTGCTAAAGAAGATAATTTTTTTTCCTAAATTGTCAAAAAGAGTCTAATGATAAATAATTTTCCCTTTCTGCTCACACTGACATTTCAGGATGCATTTTTGTCTGCAATAAAGCAGGAGCAGCCAAGCTCTCTCACAGAGCTCCATTCATGCTCATGGCCACCGGGTGTCACTATGATATAGATAAAAAGAGGCTCCAGCACAAGGAAAAAAAAAAAGCCAAATTCCAGCATGCAAAGATTTTCTGCCAGAATTTAATACTCGTGGCAGTCTTGTAAAGCATATTCATCTCTTCAGGTCCAGGATAATAGAGTCTATAAGGAGCAGTTTTGACTCTGGTGGTGCTGGCTCTTGTTCAGGACGACAAAATCATGCCAAGGTTGAGTCTCTGATTCTGGATTCTGAGCAGGGTCTGGAGTGTTGGGATGTTCCGTAATTAGGGCACGTGGCAGGCAGGAGATTGCATTTGTTTATGAGCATCGTGGGGTTTCTGGTTTTACAGTTTTTCATTATGCATTCCTGTGGCCAAAATGTGAGGAAAAAAGCCTAACAACTTTCTGCTTCATCTGTCCAGAGCCTCCCTGAATTTACATCTCTGGATTAATGACAGTTAATTGGAGCCTTTCGTCCTTGCAATGCTCACATTTTCCAGTTTTTCCTGTATTATTCCAACTTCTCTTTGCCTGGCCTCATCCCTGAGATGGGCCTTAATCTGAAAATGAAGATACAGCTCTGTGAAAGGCACTCATTCCACATGGGGAAGGAAGGAGGAAGTCATCTTGTGCAATCACTTGCTTCTTTGTTTGTTTCTTTCATTTTTCTGTTGGTTTTTCAGCCACCTTGTCCTGTCCTTGGCTGAGTCCCTGAAGACTCCTGAATTCTGCCCCTGTGGGTGACAGCAGTGCAATTAAAGAAAGGTGCTACTAAAAATAACATTTTTAGTAAAATACTAGTTTTTTTCTGCATGGGACAAGATTCCCATCCAGATGTGGCTGTGCCTGGGGTTGGTGGGTGGACTTTCACTGGTGGGGCACAAGAGAACTTTATTGCCCTCCTTGCCATTTGTTTTTCATGCTTTTCAGGAGAATGTGGGTGCTGTTCTGCAGCCCCTGGCTTCCCCCACAGCTTTAGGCTCTTCCCTGTGACAGGTCATGGTTAGAGGTGGAGATCCTTCACCCCCTCACTCCAAACTCCACTTGTCTCCGTTGTAGCAAGGTGGGCTTGGAAAGGACCAGGCAGGTCCATCTTAAACAACTGGAAAACAGCAAATGATGCAAAATCATATTTCACCCAAACAAAAAAAAAAAGATCAAAGAGACGACTGCCCATCTCCTGAGCCTAGGGAAGAGTTCAGGGTGCATCTTCAATCTGGAATCTTTTAAAGGGAACATTTCCATCTGCTTTGCTTTGTGGGGAAAGAGCAAATCCAGAGGTGTGGACTGGCTCCCTCCAGATCAGCCTTGGAATCTGCATCTTCCATTATCCCAACCAGGGCTTGATCCAGCTCCCATAGCCAGACTGGGTATGGCAAGAGCAGGATGGCATCTCTGGTATTGTGCAAACTCTGACATTCATTTTTCAAAATTGCCAAGGAGTGTTGTGCAGCAGGCTTTTTTTATACGCCTCATTATATTTTTTTTTTTTTGGCTGGTGCATTGCTGGCTGCCATACGGCTCAGTATAAAAATCTTTATGGGTATCTGCTGTCTCTCATAATACATAAAGTTATGTTAATTAACACTAATTAAATCAATCTCAAACATATAGGAAACATAGCCCCACAAATTAGATAATTGAAGTGAGCTGGCCAAGTCCTTAGGTTTTTGCTGAATGCTGTTGTTGCCTCATGGAAGCACTGATAACACTCTCCTACTCTGCTTGTGCTGTGCAGGCATGCTTGTGCAGATTCTGGTGCTCCTGAGTTTTCTTATTCACTGGAGGTGCAGGAACAGGAAGGTAAATATGCGTTGTCATTTTGAGCACAGCTGGAAAAACTAAGCTGCAGCACAGTAGCATTTCTTGCTATCGCTCTGCACTTTTTCTCTAGTGTCCTGACATCCAGTTTGGATTCACAGCCCAAAACTGACCTATGCTGTAGCAGATTCAGCAGGGCTGAATTTAAAACCTGAGTTAAGAAGTAGGAAACAAGAGCCAGGTTTGTTCAGATGAAAGTATCTGGAAATTTTTTCAGAATAATGAGGAAACAATGACAGGCAAAATGTCTCCACTTGATTCATTGTTATTTAATATCAGCCACTAATTACTGATTCAGACATTGAGGAAAGTTGGAGAGAGAAATGATTAAGTAGTTAGGGAAGCACTTTCTCAGGATAAGCTGCAGTCCAGCACCTCTCCTTCTTCCCTCTCTCCATATTCCCTGTCCCTGTGTGCCACAGTGAGTCCCCACTGACCCCTTTGGGCAGAGGGAAACTTCTTTTGGCTCTTCTTGCCTTCCAGGAATGTGCCTCCAGTCCTGTTCTCAGGAGCATCTTCCATGTGCCACTTCCACTCCTCCAAACCTCTCTTTTTCTTTTCTCTCCACAGTTTTCTTTGACATCCAAAAAAGGTGCCTTTATCTCCTTTGTCTCTTGCCCTCTGTGCTGGCCCCCATTCCTTAAATATGTCTTAAATATGGAGACAAGTGCTCCTCTGGCTGGTTGAAATTTGAGATTTAGGTTGTTTTTATGTTTCAGAGCTGTCTGGATGAGGCTGTGATCAGCCCAGGGCAGTTCATGGCCTCCTCCCACACAGGTCACCCCTGCAGTTCTCTGCTACCCAAATCCTGCCAGTGATGCCCAGCACAAATATTCCCAGTGGGGTGTGAAGAATGTCCTCACTTGCCCTCCAGGTTCCTATAAAACACTGAAACTCAGCTCTGCTATCTAGAAAGAAATAGCCACTGCAGCAGCTGAAACATACACACACAGAAAGGTATAAAATAAGAAAGAAAAAAGTATTTGGTGGATTTTTTTTTGTTATTTGTTTCTTTGGGGTTTTTTGATGGTTTTTTTTGTTTGCTTGTTTGGTCTAAAAGATTTCTCCAGCTTGTTTACTTTCTTTCAGATTACTTACTTATTTTAAGGAATAAAGTGTTTGCTGACAAAGGCATAAGACCTTTTATAGGCTAAAATAACAGCAATCCATCTCCTCCTGGAACTCTGTGACAGCTACTAAATCAATGACAATAAAGCATCAATGGTTAACACTGTACAGTTTATTCTGGAAAAAAAATAGCTGTGAGGGTGGTTATTGTGATCCCATAGTTATGGACAGAAGGGAACTTGGTCTAAAACTGGGAATTTGGCATCTCCTTTTGCAGAAAAACATGGCAGCTCAAACCAGCAGGGTTAGAGCCAGACAAAATGTTGGGGCTCAAGGGCCAAATTCCTGACTTGGGCACTGATTTCCTCTTTGACCTTGAGAAATGACTTCAATCTTTGATGGAGGGAGGGCTGCTTGTATTTTGCCACTGGTGAAATGAGAACAGCATCAGTTTTAGATCAGTTACTTAAGGGTTCCTGATGGCAGGCACTGAGCAGGTATTGGTTATAGGAATTCAGTTCTTACTTTTCCCACAGGAGCAGGAGGGTCAGCATTGTGAGAGAACTTGCACAGGATGTGGAGCCACTTGGATTTCTTGTATGGGTTGCTTACAGCTAAATCCTAGTTTCGAAAGAAGTGAAACAGCACTTACTTGGCTGGGGTTTTTTTTGCTAATAACATTACTTAGTTGTAAGTTTTAAACTTTGTTGTGTCTCTGAAAAGAACAGAAAGTACTAGTTCTGAAAAGATCTAGAAAGTGCTAGTAAGATATTGCATCTGTTTATATTTCATTTTAAACAGGGTTATTTATTATGAATGAGATGTATATGCATTTCCCGAAACAAGACTGGTTAAACACAAGATAGAATTTTGCCAACAATGAAAGGAGAAGTCATTTTAAAAAACTCTCTGAATTAAAAATCAACAACGTTGCTTCTTTAGAGGAAGGAGCTGGATTGCAAAATTTGTTTGTGTTCAGAAAAACATTGATGGAGAAGTGTGGAGTGATGGGCAGCGTGGCTGGAGCAAGGTCACTCATTAAAATTAGGGTTCATTTGCTGTGGGCAGCTTGTAAACGACAAAAGGATTAAGTGTAGGGCACAGAAGGAACCCCAGAGCTCAGCTGGTCCACTCCCCTGAAGAGGATCAAAAGGACCTTGATGATTTCTGACACGTTTCTCCTACACATTCCTACGCCCCCAGTGATGGAGAGGCAGCCCCAGCAGGAATTCTGCTGTCCTCCTTCACCAGGCTTTCCAGTAAAATGTTTTTCCTAATGTTTTAATCTTCCTTGCTGTGAATTAAATCTTCTCTCCTGGCTACCACTTCCACAAAGAACATTTCCCTTCCTCTCTGTGATGGCTTTCTATTGAAGGTGGCTACTTGGTACATTTTCATCTGTTTTCAGCTGCATATCCCAGTTCTTTCACTCTTTCTTCCCCTTTGGACCATTTTCTTTTACTCCACACTTTCCTGGAGTGCAGTGCCCAGCCCAGCTGTGTTCTGCCAGAGCTGGGCAGAACAGAAGGACTGATTAATGTCTCAGAAATCTCATTTTTGTTTCTGTATCTCAGTGTGACACTTGCCATTTTCACAACAGTGTGACACTGCTGACTCATGCTGTTTGTCATTGACTGTAACACCTACACCCATCTTTGAAGAGCTGTTACCTAACCTGCTTCTCCACATCCACTATTTGCACTGTCTGTTGAGTGTAGGATATTGAAATTGCATCTACTGAGTTTTATTTTGTCCCCCTACTTTGCAAACGTAATTTTACATTCTATTCCCATGTGCCTCTAGTTTCTTCCAGCTTTATTCCATGGTTGTAGCTATGAATTAAAACACAGAACTGGACTGAGCTTGGGTTATATCTACATAGACAGTTCCTCCTAGACTGGGTTTTGCAACTTGCTTGTGCAAATGTTAGATCAGATCATATAAAAATTCTTATTAAAGTCAAAACAGAGGACACAGAATCCCAGAATGGTTTGAGTTGGAAGGGATCTTAAAGCTCATTCAGTTCTGCTCCCAGCCATGGGCAGGGACACCTCCCACTGTCCCAGGCTGCTCAAGTCCCAGTGTCCAACCTGGCCTTGGGCACTTCCAGGGATCCAGGGGCAGCCACAACTTCTCTGGGCACCCTGTGCCTTCTCACAGGGAAGAATTATTTTCCTAATATCCAATCTAACCCTACTCCCTTTCAGCTTGAAACTGTTCCCCCTTGTCCTGTCACTCCAGGCCCTTATAAATAGTCTCTCTCCGTATTTCTTGTCTGCCTCTCCTAAATTCAAAAGACCTTTACCTTTTCATAGTTAGAAATGAAACTGAGATGAAGTAAAAATATTTGTTCCCATTTTTCTAGGGAAAGTTTGATGCAAAAGGGGCATTTACCATTGAGGTGTTCTTGGCATCACCTGCCAGTCACTTTCCCTGCCTGTTAAACAGCAGAGTAACACTCTCCTTGTTCAGAGTGAACAAAGCCTTTCTCACTCTCTATTAGTGTATTTATGGAATGTTCCTTGTTACCCTCTATGCCTCCTAATTATGGCTTTCTTCTTTATCCTTATGTGTTCGTGTTTTCCTTTTCTACTTGTCCTTGCAATCTGATTTAGTTCCCATCTATTGGGTTCTTTTGACTCCTCCCTGACATCAATGAGCAGCTCATGATATATCTTAATTAGTCCATTATGCATGGTAGCAGAATGAAGGATAAACAGTTTCAGCTCCTGATAATTTTTGCCTAAATTGCTGCAGTGCAATAAGGGTCACTCACTGAGAACCTTTATCATTCATCATTTCGGGAGCTTTGACAAGGTGAATGTCCAGGACTTGCTTTTCTCCCCTTGTGTTCCCTCTCACTGCAAAATCATAACAAATGCCTGTCCAAAAGTTCCTGGGTGTGATCAGAAGTAGGGTGACCTAGGGTTTATTCTGCTGTTCTGCAGAGAAAGACCTCTGCCAGTGCTCTGTGACCAAAGAGGTGCCAAATGTTCTCTTTGTTCCACATATCTTAGTGGTTTGTAATTAACAGGCACTGATGTATTCTCTCTGTCACCAGGGACAGGACCTGAGGGAATGGCTGGAGCTGTGTCAGGGGAGGTTTAGGTTGGATATCAGGAAAAGATTCTGTCCCCAGAGGGTATTTGGGCACTGGAACAGCTCCCCAGGGAATGGTCACAGCACCAAGCCTGCCAGAGTTCAAGAAATGTTCTCAGGCACAGGGTGGGATTTTTTGGGATGATGCTGTGCACGACCAGGACTCTGATGATCCTTGTGTGTCCTTTTTAACTCAGCATGTTCTATGATCCTATGGTTAATAACAACACTGAATCAACCCGAGAGCTGACTTCAGTCTGTGTTTTGGTTTTGGATCCATATTTGAGCTTCCACGGCTCAGTGTGGTGAGCTGTGAGCTGTGGTTTTACGCTAATGATGATCGTCTGCAGCTCCCAAGGGGGGCGAGCAGAGTGGTTTTTATTAAGTGCTGTAATTCAGCATCTCATTGTGTATGAAAATGAAAGAGATTAGTGCATTTGTGCTGAACATATTTCCACATCAGTAAAGTGAGGGCGCGGTGACAAGACAGCTCTCTAAACCCAATTAGCTGCAGTGAGTCCCAGAGATCTGGTCCCATCTCGTCTGAGAAATGTCGCCTAACACTGGAACATGTGTTACCAGGAAACACTGAGCCTGATCACGTCAGGAGCCTTCAAGGAACCAGTGTTCAGACAACCTGCAGATCCTCTGCCAGCAGGTATGTGAAGGGAAACACAAGGCAACTTAAGAGAACTCATTTGCCGAGCTTTAAATCAGTACAACTTGAAATCCTCCAACAAAACCCCTTTTAAAAGGAAAATAAAAAGAATACGACCTTAGATGACTAATTTCATTAGTTTGACTAATGCTCGTCGGGGATTCTGAAGATTTAAAGCACCATATGAAGCTGAGTATTCTTTTAGGCTGCCGCAGGGTTGGATAAATGATCTCACATTTCTCACCTGCCCACACTCTGTGTTTCCACCCCCTCTGCTCACAATCTGGGTTTTGCTACTCTCTCTGGCCTAATGTCTCAGCCTGTTCTGACTCCTCTTTCTGGGTGCCAAGACGTTCTGAGGAACGGGCTAGAAATAAAGGCAGAGGCAGATTTGTGTTTACTTTGTACCCATACTCAGACATTATGTAATTTCTGTGGATCCCAATAGATGCAGGAAAAGACCCATTAGTGGGGCACTGGGAATACAGATTCATTTCTATGTTCAGTGTACTTGATCTTGAGCTGGAAGTTGTGCTTGGATATTTTCTTGGAAAGCAGTGCCCAAAGCAAGGACCAGAACAGAAAAGGGGGTTTGTAACAGAGGTTTCCTGCCCATTGTTGTTAAACAAGCAGAGAGTGCTGCTTGATACCTCTTAAAGCCCTCATTTTGCAGGAAAAAAAAATCATCCTGCAAGGCCCCATAATTTGGTTAACTACTCAGGCCTGACACTGAATCCTTGGAGACATCATGAAGAGGCCTTCATTCTGCAGCAAACAGATTGGCACTGCAGTGATGATAATTGTAATTATCATGAGCATAATAAATAAATGGCAATACATTTTGCTAGCTTTAGGAGACTGAGTAATCTGGCAAACAGCTTGCTGCACTCTATCACACAATAATGATATTCACTGCCAGCCCAGGAAGTTTACCTAGGGGCTGTGACTCATGTTTGTTTTGAAAGGCACAGCATTAAAGGCCTGTGAATTATGTCTGTTGTGAAGAACACTGCATTTAAGTAATTACAAATGCAAAACTAAAACAAATCCACCTGGCAAAAAAAAAAAAAAAAAAAAAAGGAAAAAAAAAAAGCCAATTGCTCTCCCAGTTCCACCCATTTTCAGTCTTTGTTTTTCTTCACAATTTTTTTGCCACTGGGGTTTAATTGGTTTAATTTCTGGTACATCTCCTGGGGTCACTCTCTGGTCACTGGCTGACTTTCACTGTAGCATCAGGGTTGCTCTGACTCTGGGAGCCAGCCCTGGGTGAGCCTGAATTTGGGGAATGCCGAGGCTTTTTCCTGCCCTGCTGCTTGGGCAGATAAACTCTGACAGAAAAAGTAAGTGAATTCCTGGGAATGCAGCAGGGAGATGTCAGGGACATGCTAAACATGCATTTGTCTGAGAAATTGCAGATGTTTATGTTTTTCTTTAAAGAAACAGGTTATTATAAGAATGGTTTCTCCTGTTGCTTATCTCACTGTAGGTAACTTCATCAGCAAACAAAAGGTCACCTTGGAGCTCAGAGGACTTCCAGTGCCAGTGTCCTGCAGTTTTTCCTGCTGCAACAAAGACATGAAGAGTCTTTAAAACAAAGTGCAAAACCTGGAAGCACATTAAAATCACAGATGACTAGTTAGTCAAATAAGAATGGTAGAAGAGAAATGCTTTAGAACAGATTCTAATAGCCAAGAGGAAAATATAATTCTGAGAATATTATTTGAAGATTTATATTTTTTTCTTTAGAAGTTACTCCCTGGGACATGTTGTATACAGACCACTGAAAAACTCACTTTTGCTTCTGATCCTGCAAACAATCAAGCAGTTAGCAGCTTCTAACTGGGACCAGAGCATGGAATTAATGATAACTCCAGTCATTCCTCATGTGCTGAACTGCAGATTTTCCTTCTCTGGTCCCATGGCAGAGGAATGCCTGACCCATGGACCCACTCCAGCAGCTTCTCCTTCCTTCTCTGAGCTCCTCCAGTTTGTGCCACCCCATCCAGCACGCCTGGGGTTTCACCAGGTGCATGACTTTGCAGATTAACTGGGAGATTTAATTTTTTTTATCAGCAAACCCTGTTACCTCTGCCAGCCTTCGAATTTCTCACCCAAATGTTGTTTAGAGTTCCTGTCAACCTTTGCTATTGCCAAGCTTTTAGTCAAGATGAGTCAGGCTAAAATAGGCATGGAAGAGTAATGTGTTAGACTTCAGAAAATAAGTTAGAAATCTTTCACATTTGCCTTCTAGCTTCTGAGTTATTCACAGCACATTTGTTTGGCTCTTCCCTGCAAACTTTGAGGCTGGAAGTCGTTTTGGAAAAACAAGTGAGTTGAGATAGTGGTGTGGAATTATGGAATCCTGGAATGATTTGGGTTGGAACGGGTCTGGAAGATCATCCAGTGCCACCCCCTGCCATGGGCAGGGTCACCTTCCACTAGAGCAGGTTATGCAGAGCTCCATCCTGACCTTGAAGTCTTCCATGGATGGGGCAGCCAAAGCTTCTCTGGTTAAACTCTGCCTCACAACCCTCAGAGTCACGAATTTTTGCCTAATATTCCAGCTAACCCTACTCTCTCTCAGTTTGAAGCTATTCCCCCTTGTCCTGTCACTCCAGGCCCCTGTAAATTGTCTCTCTCCATCTTTCTTGCAGTTTCACTTTGGACACTAAAAGGCCACAATGAGGCCTCCCCAAAGCTTCTTTTCTCTAGGCTGAACAATACTAATCCTCAGCCTTTCCTCCTTTCCTCCTAGACTTGAGGCCTGATGAAAAACCCCAAGGCTGACCAGGGCAAGCTGAAAACTGCTCTTGGTGCTGGGTCCCCCAGTACCTCTGTCATTGACAACATCATCTATCAAAGAGGGAGCCTTTGGCCCTGGCCCAGTGGCACCATCTCAGCTCTGTGACCTGTTCTTCTCCCAGATCTTTGTGATTTCTCAGAGTCTGAGATGGTGTGTTCCCTTCCTGCATGAAGAAAGATACTCAGAAATTCACCTGAATTTTTTTGTGCGTTCACACAATATGCTATTGTGGGGTTTTTATTTTTTTTTTCCTGGTGCATTTAGAACAATTATTTTTATCACATCTTAGGTCAGTATTAATTAAAGATGTTCAGTGTTGGGGATGTGCAGCACTTCCATCTGTCAGAGAGGCTGACACCAATATATAGGGATGCTTTCAGGAGCATGACCTGTTATTGCTGTGTATCATTAATGTGTGATACTCATTCTGCACATTGCATTATCTATATAAGACATCTTATTAATTTTGATTGTATTCATTTAATATAATACATTCAGGAAATTTAAGAGTTGCCCAGGTTAAGTGCTGCAGTAACCACTGAAAGTTCTCAGAGCAATAACGAATCCTCTCTTGTAACCAAGGAGTGCCATGTGCTGAACTGTAGTGAATATGGAGTAATATGCACTAAGAGCAATAGTTCAAAAATACATTTTCAGTTTGCTGGATGACAGCTCAATAATAATCCCTTGCTGCGTGTTTTGATTCACAGTTTCATCATGGAAACTGCCAATTTCTCTGCCAAACTCTTGGCTCAGAAGATTCACAGTTGATCCCCGTGAAAAAACAGGTGATTGGATTTTTACTCTCATTATCTTGCCTCTAGTTGTGTTGCTTTAAAAATATGATTCTGCCAAAGGAGAAAGGATAGTGTTTAAAACTACCCTTAAATATCAGAAATCAGAAAGTGACTACTTGGGCAGCAGAATGGCCACTGTCTGCCTTTGGGGCAGTTGATGCTGGCCAGTGCTAGAACCCAGAGGCTGAAACAGGAGGGCTTTGAATCTCATCAAGTTTCTTCTGGTGCAAGAATTATCAGAAGGATAAAGACCTAAACCCAACTCTAAGACATCTGGGTAAATAAAAGTGGAAAGAGTGCAGACTGGAGGAGAAGCCAGAGAAAGAAAAACAGATTGGTGTGGAGCAGGGTTTTAAGTAGAACAGCTTTTCCCAACCTGCTCATGAGGGAAAAAAAACCAACAAAACAAAAAGGCAAAAATAATGGTAAGAGAAGGAAAGAGCTGAAAAATGCATGTGAGTCCTTTAAAATTTGTTGGCAAAACAAGAACTGCCTGAGACTTTTGATAACATTCACTGCAGACTTTTAGCAAGAAAGTTGCAAAGTACTGGAAGAAGCTAATGATATGCTAATTTTTAGAAACTTTAATAGGTTTAACCCTAGAAACTTTAAACTGGCTCATTTGATGTGAATTCCAGGAAGATTCCCAGAAAATCTCTTGCCTCACCTTGAGCGAGGCAAAAATTAAAATGTGATTATGTAATGCTGTCTCATCCAACATTCCCTCCAGGTAGAATAAGTATTCTCCAACTTCATCGTTTTTAATAAAGCAAGAAGTCACTGTTAATGTGATTTACTCTGATTTCTGAGAGTTATCTGAAAGGTCCTGTGGGCCCCTTTGATAAAAGTAAAACCAGTACAAAGGCAGCAAACGCACAAAGGTGGGTTAAAATTGTCCTTGTTCTTGGAATATGGGAGTGAATGCAAGTAGTGAAGGTGTTAATATCAGATTTCTTCAAGAATCTGCCCTTGGTTCAGTCTGTTAAGCATCCTCAGAGCTAATAACAATAAATCCCAGGTGAGGACACAGACATGAATAAACAGAAAGAAGAACTGGCTGGGATACAGCCTTGCCTCGATCTCTTGAGGAGCAGCATCCATCTGAACAACACGGATTTTACCGATGTGACACGCCAGGGCACACGTCCAGGGACAACGGCAGGAGCTCTCACTCCTAGGTTGGGGCTGTGCATTCCCAAGGCAGCAGCTCTGGAAAGGAGGCAGAGGCAGGAGCAGGTGATCAATCAAGCATGAGCTGTGGTGCAGAGGCATTGCTAAACAGCAATGAAAAAAGGAGGCAGGGGGCAGGACTTGTGATTATTAGCGAGCTCACCCCGGGAATGCCATCTGCTCCAACGTCAGCACCTCCACACGGGGATGTTGACAACTTGGAGGTGATGAACCATGTGAGGGCTGAGCGACTCGCCTGAGCAGAGGGGAAGATGCAGCTCTCAAATATTAGATAATATCAAATATTAGATAATAAAAAATACAGTGTTTGAGGTATTAAATGTTTTGGCCTGTCAAAAGCTGGCAATGTCAAATGACTCCGAGTTTCAAAGGTACAGAGTTCCTGCAGCTGCTGTGAGCATAAATCAGATTTGCAGGTGCTCTGTGCCTCTTGGAGCATTCCTACTTAGGAGCTTAGACATGGAGCCAGGAACATGAATTTTATTGACTGGCTCTGAAATTCTTGTTTGGAGTCAGGGAATATCGACAGCAGGCTGGTTTTGTCACACACCTCTGAGCCATCTCAGAAGAATCTCTCTGTTTTTCAGCTAGAGGCACCTGGAATCCTGCAAACCATCCTTGCCTTAGCTGTGTGCCCCTTCACACAGAAGGACTGACTTGTTTGCTCAGAAAGCCAAGCATCAATTCCAGCAGAGCAATCTGCTTCCTGTGCCAGGCTTCCAAGAAAATCTGAATCCCGGTATTGCAGCCTTTCCTCTCTGCTCTGCCCGAGTCTGGAGTTTTCACCCAAATATTTCTAATTTTGGGGAAATGCTTATTTGACTAGAGGTCCCAAGTTATCATCTTTGAGATACACTTTGTCAGGATGTTAAGTTACTAATATGGCAGAATAACTGGCTGTGTTTCTTCCCCTCCTAGCACTAAGCAACCAGACAAGGGAAAATGTCAAGTTTTTGGCCGTGTTTGACATGGGAGTTCAGCACAGCTTTGAAAATTTTTTCCTTAAGATACATTTAGCAGCATCTATTCAAAGAGCTGTGCAGAAATGCTGTGAGTGCTTTGGCACGTTCTTTTGCAATCCCAACACTGCCCTTTCAGGGAAAGGCACCACAGAAATATTTCAGGTACCGTGCTGCCCATGAATCATGCAAAATGCTCTCACTCCAGTGAGAGCATTCTTTTGAGTGAGAGGGTTTCTTTTGAACAGTGGTTTTGTTTTTTGTTTTTTTTTTTTGTTTTTTTTCCATGCAATATCGGGCTCTTGAGTGTTTTTCAGAGTTCCTGGTCATGGAGGGTCTGTTCTTAAAATAATATCTGGCAGCAGAAGTGCACACAGGGCTCTCCCTGCAGCTGGTGCACAGGTGAGCAGTGACTCCTGTGCTGAAGCCATCTGGGCTCTGTGGCAGGACAGAAAAAAGGGGACAGTGGCAGAGCTGGGACCATGCCTTGGGTGAGTTGAATTTCCCCATTTCACTTCAGGGGTTATAAGAACAACAAGCACCAGGGAAAGCAGAGAAGTCTTTTACTCAGCTGCTTTTTCACAAGAGTGGCATCGTGTTAGGGGTTGTCATGTACAAGGGAATTAAGCCACACAATGCAGAAGAGGACATGTCACCCACTGGGGCCACTACGGTGTCACATCCAATGCCTGAATGTCCCCCCTGTTGGGACACACTGAGGGAAACCAACAAAAATGTAGAGAGATTGCTAATGAATCACTTGAAGGGAAAGAGGGGAATTGCAAATGAAAGGACGAACCTTTGGTGCTAAATCTGTAAAAAGTGCAATAGAAGTCTTAGCAGATCAAAAATAAGAAGTGATCCCATCTTAGACAGTAAGTTTTTTCTTCATAAAATGATTTTTGTGAGAAAACAGTTTGTTTTCCTGCTGTTTTTAATTCCCTTCAAGGAGCTGTAGGTTTTTTTCTAGAGCTCAAATTACAGGTGAGAATTTACTTCAATTCTTTCCATTTTCAGCACCAAAACCTTTCCTTGTTGAACGAGGAGAGAGAACATGGGATGGAAAGAAACCAAATTCGCCTAAAAGTTTCTGGGTGTCAAATTCATCCAGAAAATCCAAAAAGCAACCATTTAGTCTGGCCAATTTAGAAAAGAAAATACTTTTCTCCTCCCTTGCACTCTCCCGATTTCCAAGAGCAAACCAGTACCACCATGGGATGCAATCATTTGGGTGCCATGAATGTGACAAAGCTGCAGAGGGAGCGACACTGTAGGGACACTGTCCAGGAAAAGGGGCAGGGAGAGCTGTGAGGGTGGAGGAAGGATCGTCATTATCATCATCATCATCATCCTCATATCATCATCAATCATCTGCAATTATTGAGGAGAGAGAAACAATGTTTTTTAGGAAGGAGGGCAGCAGGATGGGAGTTGTGCAACATTTTTTAGGAAGGAAAGAGAAGTAGGGCTTAACCAGGAAGAACTCAGTAGGATGGGGGCTGTTTCCTGATGAGAGTGGGTGTTTCAGCTCTGGGTAGTTTTTTGGGATTTTTTTTTTAAAGATAAGTAACAGAATTAAAATGTTTCTTTGGGTTAGCTGAGCTCTACTATGAGACACCAATTTTTTTTTTGTTTATTTATGAATAAAAATACATTCAGAATAGATATTTTTGAATCTCCTTCAGATGCAGTGGTTGCTTTCCAAGCTCCCCAGGAAATCCTGGATTCATCCTTAATGTCTGCTAATGGCCAAGTGAGGGAGCTGAACACATTTTTCAGTCGAGGAACCGTCAGCAGGATATGACAAGGTAAAGGTGAGCGTTTCAGGCAATCTCTGGGAAGGCTTGTGAAAGTACTGATTCAGCACAGTAATGTTTAGGTAAATGCTACAACAGCTCTTTAAAAGAGAAAAGAGAGACACTTCTTATGTATGACTCACTAATCACTGTCTGTGCTGCAGAGCCTGCAGTACAAATTCCTTTTGTCATGAAAATGCTCGCTCCTTTGATCCCCACAACATCATGAAACAGTTCTAAAGAGTAAGTAAATCTTTTGGCACATTCTCTTCGAAATAAGCGTTTCAGGATTCAGACGCATGTGGGTGTGTTTGTGATGCTGAGGAGATTGATACCGATACAATTTTTAGCAGCGGGTGCAGACTGCTGAGGGAAGGAGGGAGAGAGGTTTTTCCAGCTCCTTTTCCAAAGCAAACATGTCGAAAATTGAAAAGCTCAGGGCAGCCATGCAGGGTTGCTGCACAGAGGCTGCTGCTGCAAATGAAACCTATTTTGCCTGGCTGTAGGATGGCTCTGGGTCTAGACCTTCCCTGTGGGCACGTGGAATGTTCTTCCCAAAGAGTTTTGAAGACTTTTATCTTCATTCTGATAGTTCAGGTAGAATGCACAGATGGTCTTTCTGGAGCCCCTGATGCTGTTAAGGCTGTTATAGCAATTTCCCAGGAAAAAGCAGGGTTACAAACTGGTGGAGCACACGCTCTGGGTTGTCTCCTGTCTCTTTGAGAAGGACCCAGTGCAGGCTGAAGGCACAAGGAGGTTATTTCCTTATCAGAATTATGCATTCTGGTCAATTTATCACATTCTAAGCTGCTTTGATACCTGGCAATGGTGGTTTTTTCTGGTCCTGTGCACATCAGCCCAGTGCCTGGATCACTGCTCTGCTGACCTTTTAGAGCTCTGCATCTAGAAAATTCAAGGGGCAGGGGGCAGAATAATTATCTATAAATATTTCACCAAAGGTTCTCTGGTATTTATCTATTAACTTCATAAGGCTTTAGCTAAAATGGGAAGAGCTTATGAGCTTACTGAAAGAATACTGGGGATCTGAACCATTCAAAGAAGCACAACTATTTAGAAGTGTAAGAACAGCATTCTCATGCCACATAGCACTCTGTGTGAAATAAGTTTGTACCCTTCCAACACGCCATCTGGCAGCAAACAGCACATTGGTTTGCATCCCAGCCTGTGATCTTGCAAGCAAAATGAAATCATATGTAATAAAATGCACTTTTAAAAGTCAACATTTTCATAATGGTCAGCGAAGTTAACTCTCAGTTATCTGTCAGAAAATGTTTTGGTAAACAAGAGTTTGTTCTCAGTAGTGATGTGCATGTGAGGAAAGGGATTTGTGCCACACTCAGACACGTGTTCTTGGGGTGCATCTGCACCTCAGAACATTCAAATCTGCACTCCTGCCTGAGCCATTGCAGTGGGAGGAATCAGATTATGGGCTTTCAGCTGTGTACCCAAAATATGGGTGGAAGGACTTGGTTATTTGAAGGAAAATGGAGCAAGTCTGTTGATTTAGGAAATGAGAAACGGATTGGAGTGAGATGCAATCTGCGGAAGTTCACATGCCTGAGTCCCCCTAGAACTGCTTCCTCTCTCTTGTTTTGATACCCTTAAATTTTAGGGAAGATGATTCATGTCTGTGTTGGGTAAGGCATCTCTCCAGTTTAAAGCATCTTCTTTCCTAGCACTGTGATATTTCAAGGAAGGGCAAGTCTGGTGAAAGGAAGTAATAGCCACTTGTTTAAAATTCGCATCAAATCAGGCAAAAAGCTTTCATGTGGTTGGATAATGGACTAGTGTGTATCCTGGAAAACAAACAAGATAAAATACAGGCTGATAGATCTGTTCTCATTAGGTTTTATACGGGGAAATTAGTCTGGCCACTCGAGAGATGATGAAATGATTAGGTAGAACCTTCTATCTAGCTGCATACATAGGCTTGTAGAGATTTGATTATGTGAAAAATAACAATGGAGGCTCATCTTCTTAAGGATGAGGATGGGTTAAAATAATTTACTGAGAAATTGCTGTAATTAAAACCACTCTAGCTGGTATTCAGTCTGTTTGTCTCCCTCCATTAAGGGTGCATCCTCAAGTTTTCATTAATATTCTCTGTGCTTCATGGTGTTCTAGGAACTCTTTCATTTTGCCACTCCGTGTAAATTTAAATTCCAGCCTCCCAGTCAGTGTTTTGAATCACTGGGATATTGAGTAAGTATATAATTCTTAGCTTAGACGCTGAACATCTGTTGCCATTTGTGTCCAATATGTAATTACAGCAGGGGGAGCTGGACAATCGGAGATTAAAAAGATGCTGCTTAATCTTCCACCACATGTTTCTACTTAAAAAGAATAACACACTGGAGAAATCTCATGGCAGCTCGTGGTGCATCTCCTTTTCCCCCTCTCCTTACTGAACAGAGCAGGCTTCAATTGATCTCTGTCTGAGATTGCCACAGCCCTTCTGGAGCTGGGACAGTGCTCACTCTGACCTGGTGTGTAGGGCATGTTCTGAAGGACTCCATTCCTGGTTTTCCACTATTAAAATATTGTGCCTTCTGGTATTCCTTTGGCCTCCAATAATATATTTATATAGAGTGTTTTTTGCCAGCCATTTGGAGAGGATGGGCACTGGGAGAGCCTGTTGAGGTGGATAACACAAGCCTCCCTCAAACTTCCTATGGCATGGAGCATGCTGGACATCAGACTAGGAGCAGAGTGTGATGTGTTTTCCTCCTTCCTCAAGATCAAGCTGTAGATTTCCAGTGGGACTGCTCAAATTCTTTTGCTGGAGAGCTAAAAGCAGCAGCTGTAGTGGAGAGAGGGCAGAGTGTCAGGAAAAGGGCAGTAAGCAGAGGCTGTAGGGTCAGAAACATGGCCCAGTGTACCTTGTCTTACTGCAAAGCAATGGGGCCAACATCCTTTGGAAAAGTTATTTGCACAAATGTTTTACCTAAGAGCTGATTATTGACAGTGACATTTAAGAAGGGGCTGGAAGGAAAATTGGGTGCTCAAGACGAGGCTGGATGGGGCTCAGAGCAAACTGATCCAGTGGAAGGTTCCCTGGTCATGTCAAGGGGGTTTGAACCAGATGATCTTCAGGGTTCCTTCCAGTCCAAACCATTCCATGATTCTGGAGCAAGAATGATGTTGCAGGAACAGTGAGAGAGGGAAGAGCCACAGCAGTGATGTCCTGCAGGGGGGAGGAAGGAGGGAGACTGTGGGTTTACATCACTTCAGGAGATGTGGAGACACATTCAAGGAGCCCCTGTCAGGGTCTGTGGGTCGTGAGCCTCGTGAGATGCTCTGGGGGTGTGTGTGATGCTGAGTAAGGAAGTTGTGCCTCTTCATTGACTGGGAGAACTTTCTGTCCTCTGAAAGTCTTGAAAAATGCGAGTGCTCAGTTGTAAGAGATTGACAAAACAGCTGCTGTATTTCAGTGAAAAATGTTTCACTCGTTTTGTGCTTGAGAGGGGAAGCTGATTTTACTGCTGCTTGGAACAGCAATATCCAGTGAGATGTGCCCAGTATAGAGAGTTATCCATTCTAAACTAATGCACTTTTCATATTTGTGCAGTTAGCTTGTGTGCTTTTCCAAGTATATCTTTCTAGTCTTTATTAAAACTCCAGAAGACTGAGGGTTTTAGAGGTTTTTCTTTATTTTTAAGTGGTAATCTACTGTAAAATTCCTTTTTTCTAATTTTCTTTAGGACAAAAGTGACATGATTTTTTTTCCCCAAAAAGAAAATTAACTTGCATGTCACCTCAAGAGAATTGTGATTTTCTTAGGAATGGGCTTTGACACTTGAAAGGATTTATTGAGAGGTATTTATGAGACACTGAATTTCAAAATGTCAGATGTATTAGGTTCAGCCCTTAATATAATAATATGGTAAGGTGGTCTGCCAGACTTATGCCCTTAGAGAGGGTTTTGCTCAAACACTGTGTTCTTTTAGCTGCATAGGGACAGTTAAAGGAGCACTATTACTTGTTCACATTGAAATATAAATACAGGTATACCATCAACATCCTCAGGATTTCTTTACATGTGAAATTAATAACAGTGGCATTGATGGGGGAATGCAAAATGTTGAGTGTTGGAAGACAGTCACAAGGAATGCTTCCCCTTTCCAATCTAACTGCATTTTACCCTCTCTCCTAGTGCATCTTTAATCCTGGTAAAAGCAAATTAAGATAGAGGAGTGCTGGGCCTGGACTGAATGTTGCTGAAAGCAGTGGAAAAGAGTCTCTTTAGCTTTGATTTAACCTGCAACTGTCCCTGCCCTCCTGTGTTTGCACCCTCTCGGTGCCTGAGGTTTCTGTGCCTTCCCTCCTTCTCCAGGCATGGACATCATCTTTGCCTCAGCACTGAGGGCCTGCACAAACACCTGATTGAGCTGCTGGCCCTGGAGCAATCCACTTGGAGAATCATGGAATCTCAGAATCATTGAGGTTGGAAAAATCCTCCAAGATCACCAAGTCCCAGCTGTGCCCAATGCCCACCTTGTCCCCAGCCCAGAGCTCTGAGTGCCACCTCCAGGTGACACCTGCAGGGCTGGGCACTGCAAAGCTCCCTGGGCAGCCCCTGCCAAGGCCTGAGCACCCTTTCCATGGGCAAATTGCTCCTGCTGGCCAAGCTGAGCTTCCCCTGGCCCAGCCTGAGGCCGTTCCCTCTCCTCCTGTCTCTGTTCCCTGCCAGCAGAGCCCGACCCCCCTGAGCCCCCTCCTGTCAGGGACTTGTGCAGAGCCACAAGGTCCCCCCTGAGCCTCCTTTGCTCCAGGCTCAGCCCCTTCCCAGCTCCCTCAGCCTCTCCTGGGGCTCCAGCCCCTTCTCCAGCTCCGTTCCCTGCCCTGGACACCTCCAGCCCCTCCAGGTCTCTCCTGCAGGAGCCCCCACTGGACACAGCCCTGGAGGGGCCTCTCAGTGCCAGCACAGAGGGACAATCCCTGCCATGCTCCTGCTGGACACACAAGTCCTCATCCAGCCCAGCTGCCAGGGGCCTCTTGCCCACCTGGGCACCCCTGGGCTCGTGTCCAGCCCCTGGCACCAGCACCTCCAGGGCTTTTTCCACTAAGCCACTTTCCAGCCTTTCTGCTCCTAGCCTGTATCATGAAATTAGAGCAATGTCAAGGGCCTGAAATGAAAAAATAACAGCACACAGGGAGTTCAGATGGGTGTCAGACCACTTTAGTGAAGGACATATCAGGAAAACTCTTCCTCATAAGCTAAATTCTCTGTTTTCTCCATCCAGTAAAAATGCCAGACCCTTTGATATCATGAACTTGAGATCCTGGCCCTGGCCAGGTGAGTTTAAGCTTGTGGAGCGTTTCTTGCCTGAATCAGTTCTCTGGTCCCAGTAACACGGCATGTGGAGCAGCAAAATGCAGACATTGAACTCGAAGATTATTTACAGAAAATGTGTGGGTGTGTGGCTGTGTGTGTTTGTCTGCAGTTTTTGTGCTGCCGAAATGCCAGTGGCCATTTCACTACACTTATAAACTTTACAGAGCATTTGAACCATCCACAGGAAAACAAGGGGAGGTTTAGGAGTCAGCAAATTCATGACCTGCATTGTTCGGGATGAAGCTGGGATGGTTGGTTCTCAGCCATTGTTAAATTTGCTTTCACAGTCAATACTGAAAAAAATATAATTTTGTCGCCATTACTGTTTGCTTGGTTTTCTAGTTATTCACTTTTTGACTTCTTTGTTTTTGTAGAGCCTATTTTTTCCCCAAGAACCTCCAACCCACCTGAATTTCACAGAACTCTGATTGCCTCAAAAATATTTCAGGAGTTTTTGCTGTAGGCTTACGTTTTTTAAGGGGTTGTATAATACATTTTTCCATCTTCTGTGGCGTCTTCAGTAAAACATGTCAGGAGAAACATAACTAACACAGCAGAATTTAATTATGTATTAAAGTGCATCAAAATCTGTGTTAGTCTGTGGATCAGAATAATGGCAAAAACATCTTCGTAAATATTTTCTGGATTTCGCCAATATGTGTTTCTCAGAATAGCCTGTGCTACTCTTTGTTTTGGACATACATGAAATTTTTATTTTAATGAGTTTTTCAGTCACATTTACCCTGTATATAAACAAATGAGAGCATCTCAACATTGTGATTTCATGCATTTATCTCGAAGTTTATGATGGAATTGTGGTGACTGAAATATACCTATGTACTTCCAGAGCAACAGACGTTATTGGAGCTTGAATGCATTTTCTTCTTCTTCTTCTTACTTTAAAGACTTACTTGTTTTACTGATCTGTGATTTTCCCCTTCAGTGATAGTTATTTATATAATAGAATTATTTAATGCCAGTAATGGATATGTAGGTGCTCACAATCCTTTCAATCACTCTAAGCTGACGAAATCCTCCCAATGGAAAGTCATAAGGAAAAAATCAAGTTCTAGTTTTCCATTGATGTATCTACCCTCACTAGGTGGTGGCCTGAGTTCAATTTATCTAATATTGTGCAGAAAAATTGTAGCCAAAAGTAGGCTGGGACCCTGAGTTTTACAAGTTTGCCCACAGCAAGATTGCCCTATGGAGTGGTCCAAGGGTTGTGTAGGTGTGTTATTTCACAAAACAGCTATTTCAATATGAAAAGGTCCTTTATTTTTATGATTAAATGGGCCCAGTGTCTTAAGTGCAGAATGCATTGTCTGTCCTTCATTCCTCCTTTTAGAAAATGATTGCAAATTCTTGCAGAGCGATTATGGAGTGACAACTGCAGGAAACCCTCAGCTCTGCAAGAAAATGATTGATGGTCAGTGGTGGACACCTGCATATTGTGCCCCTCTGGAAATGCATTCACTCAATCTCAGGGGCATTCATTTAATCTAAACTGTGTTTTGCAAGCTTGAGCACACTGCTCCAGCTGAAAGGAAGTAGTTTGGGTTTTTTTGTTATTTCTTTTTTTTTTGACAGTATTCATTTGTGGGAATTGTGTTTAACATGGAGTGTGTATTACTAACCAGCCTCAAAGTAGAAAGATCTGGACATTTGCTGAGGATGAGATGTACTTCCAAAGTCCTGTTCCTTAAAATGCAGGTAAAAATAGCCAAGCTCTTCCCTCACAGGTACCACTTAATTTGTTCACTCTCGGTGACAGTCATTTAGTATTTCAGGGGCTGCAGAAGCTGTAACTTGCATCTCTTTGGAGAAGAAAATTTCATCTTCTGTCTCATTAGCTTCCTTCCAAGTTCATAATTTTTTTCTTGTGCCAGGCAATGTTTGCAAAGCTTCCAATCTCAGAAATTCCTTATTACTTTCACAGTCCTGTCGCTGTTTCAGTGTGTTTTTCCATTGACTCCGCCAGGCTCTGCATCAGGCCAATAATGGCTATTTGTCAGTGTATCCAGGAGTTATATTGACCTGCATCATGCCAAATTCCATCAGTGTGTTTGCAATTCCCAAGCGTTTTGGCACGGTAGGCGCGTTACATAGTTGTCGCCGCTCAGAAATTGCAGTTTTGTGGTGCAAAATAATCATAATAATACTGTATTATGTATCTACTAATGGGAAACATGAAATTTTTTTAATGAATCCATAGGCTGCTCTTCTGATGGGGGCATTTGTCTCTCCACCTCCCTGCTGCTCCCTCCCCAACAAAATGGATTTTCTGACATTTCTGTGACCTCTTAGAGAACGAATTAGGTGCACAGTTACCAAGCAACAGAAAGTCAGGCAACACACTTTCTAAGCCCTCTAATTGCCCATAATGGTAAGAGCAGCATCCACGTTCACAAAAGCTTCATATTCTCGGTACTTACTCTGCTGCAGGAACTCATTTACCTTTTATTGCCAGTGTGGTGTTAAGCTGCAACCACCAAAGGAGGAGCTGGAAGTCTGAAGGCTCAGGAGCCTTGGAGTTGCTCTGCATATAGAGGGCCATAAGGATTGTCATTTTCACAATTCATGCCTCACATTTCACTTATCCAGAATATTTTAAGTGCTTAACTCACAAGAGAGAAGGCACGCTCATCTCTACAATATTAAAACCAAAGTGAACGCGAAAAAATAACTTACAAAGTCTTTCAAAGATTTAAATGAGAGACCAAAGAAAGGCTTTAAAGCACAATGTACTCTGACAACTTATCCTCTAAGGATTTAAAATGACATGTTTCATGAGTCACACAATGAAATCTCTGTGTAGGGTGGGGGAGAAATACATGAATACGCGTTTGAGACTTTGAAGGGTTTCTTTTTTTCCTCCTCCAGCTTGTGCCCTGACTGCATGTGAGGAGTGAAACTGTCCCCTCCTTGCATGGCATATCTGGGACACTGTGTGCCACTCCTTCCTGAAGCTTTTCCACGTAATCCAATGACTTTAGCAGTCTCCATCCACTTTTCACAACCCACTTTCCTCAAGGGGGATTCAGGGAGTGTTTTAATTCAGGCACTGTGCGTCTCCTCAGGGAGACCATCATGAGGGGACAATCCTGGTCTTTGCCAAGGGTAAACTTCTCTTCCTTGAGAATGATGGAGCTTGGACAAGTGGCAGTCACTGGCTCCACTCTCCTGCTACTGTTCTTTGGGAAAGCCCTTTCAGTCCTGGGAGGGAGAGGTTGTGAGCCTGTGCTCTGGGTGTCAGTGATCTGCTTTCCCTCTCTCCAGCAAGGGGTAGTTTTTGTGTTCAAAAACGGCTTCTTGGAACTTCTGTATGCACTTTCATTTATTTTCAAGCATGCAGATATTGTTCATTAGAAAAAAAATAAAGCTCTAGAGCTTCCTTCTGGAATGAACTCTGATGACGTTATTAGATGTTATATTGGCATAAATGAAGACAGGGCCAGAAACTTAAGTTTTTTGTCCTAAGACATAAAGAATACCACTCTCCAAACTTGGCACTCTGGGCAAGAAAGCACCTTGCACATGAGATGTCCCTCCAATTTTTTTTCCCTTTTGCTTCTGTCCTCCAACAGAAATGAGGTTTAATGGAGTGGTATCATAGAGTGGAGGTGAAATGGCCAAGGGCTCAGCCATGCAATCTGTCACATGCTGTAGCTCCAGCCCAGCAAAGCCCCTGGGCATCCAACAGCTTTCAGAGAGTTTCACAAAATGATACAATTCTTCAGGATGAGCCTTGAATTGCTAAGAAATGTGCACACAGAGTAGGTGGGGACTCAGAATTTTGAACTTAGAATAAAAAGAAGCTGAGGTTAAAGTATCTATATGTACAAAGATATTTGTGCTACCTTGTTCTATTTAGGGCCTTTCTACTTCAATGAGTCTGCAATTACCACCATTTCCAGTGGAGTTACTTTGAAAATACTATGTAGCTTCTTCTATCTGTCTAATTAACTTGTCTCATGATTGTAAGTGGAATGTACCACAATTTCCAATGTGGAAAGAACTTTGGAACTGTGTTCTGACAATTCAAGAATATTTCTGCTATTTTCAGTTCTAAGGGTGGGTATTGTTTGGAGACACATAGTCTGGAGGCATGAGAGGAAAGTGAGAGTTATTGTGTTTGCCTAGTGCCTAGAATGAAGCTATTTTTCCTGCTTTTGGCTAGCTTGTTTTTAATAGGAATTGATCATACTGTGAATTAGAATTTCTGTTAGGAACTACATGTTAGAAGAGTAGAAGTAGTGCTGGCAGAATTTGGATTTTTATCACTATAGGGTCCCTTAGAGTGTATTTGTGCTGAGTCTTGCTGTTAATATGGAAATATAAATTATATCTTCTTACAATTATACTTACCTTAAAACCTTGCCCACTTTCCTATTACTATAAATTTAAATATTAACAGTGTAATCAGCTCTGCTGTTGGTAGATACATCAAGACGTAAATATCAAGACTCCTCTATATGAGCCAGGTTGACAACTGAGAATAAGATGGGAAAAGCAAAGTTGTTGTGGAAGACTGCAGAAAAGTTCCCACCTTTATTTATTTTATTTTTTCCAGTTATTGCAAGAGTTGTGGAAGCAAAGCTGATGTCCAGAACATCTCTACTGAGTTTTGAGTAGCATCCTGCTATCAACAATAGTTGTCTCAGCCTTTTGTTAGCAGAAAGCCACATGATGGGATTCTCTAGGAATGATAAGCCTTCACAGGAAGTTTGCTTTAAAAAGAGATTCATGTGCACGAGGATGTCTTGGAATACCCTAATGAAGGCTGAAGAAAATTCCTGATGAAAAAATTGCTATTGACTGCAGTGAGGGCAGTGAGAGAAAAGTACAATACTTAGGTACCCTCATGATAGAGGCACCCTCTGGAAAAAGATGCTGTGGCTCTCTCTAATTGGGCATGTTTTTGTTGGTAAAAAGATACAGACCAGAAAAATAAGGGTTTTCTTTTGGAAATGAAGGGAAGATTGAGAATGGGATTTTCACTGCTCATTCTTCTCCCCAGTCCAAAGGACACACACATCCATAGGTGTAACCATCCCTATGTGTTCTCTCCAAACTCTTTGTAAAGGCTTTGTAAGCCTAAACCACTACCTCTCTCTTTCTCTAAATAACTGCAAGGAGTAAGTCCAATATACCTCTGATTTTTTTTCCTCTTAGTGGTTAGCATTAGGCTGCACAGCAGAATATCAACCATCTGCCATGAATTTTCTTTACTATTATGGCAGCTTTGATAAAGTCCCTGAAAGATTTTTACTGGACCTTTAATCCCCACCACAACTCACATCCCTGGGCATTTCTATGTAGGGTACTTCAGAACACTGAAATTCTGTGTTGCAGCTACATCCTAATTTAAACAAATTTCATGGGCACCCATCAGTCAACTTGCTCAGGAAGATGCCAGAGGAAGTGATCTCCAGAGAGAAATTCCCTTTCCTGGTGCATTGGGGGGAAACAAGAAGTGCATCTTTTAGAAAGAACAAGTTCCTCTATTTTGAAATGTCTCACAAAACTGTGATCTGTGTGCGAATTATCTAGATCTGCATGCTAAAATGTCCAGGGATTGAAAAAGGTTGAGGAAAACTGATATCTTTTCCATCTCTGATATAATAACATATGTTTACTTTTGTGAAATTAAAAATTCTCCTTGTGGAGCAAAGAGGGTGTGGGATCCTAACTTCTAGCCCCTTCCTCCTCCTTCTTCATTTAGTAATCTGCAGATTCAACAGTTCTTTTCTGAGGGGAACTGTGGTTTGCTCTGTCCTCACAGTGTTTTCAAAGAGGGGCAGGTCAGCCCCTCATCTCCTTTGCAACACAAAACCCCCTGGGAAATTTTCTAACTTTGGCTCCCACCTCGACGACCTTTAGCCCTGATCTAGAGACCCCATTTTTTTTTTTTTGTTCTGTATTCAAGGTGGAATCTACAGCCGTCAGTAGGGAAAAAATGTGAAAATATCTGTCATTCTCAAATTCCAATCTCCTTTCTGTTGATGACACTTCTGGCTTCTGGACTAGCAGCCCTCAGCATCTCAGCCTCTGCAGACTCCTTCTCCAGCTCTCAAAAATAGAAAAATGCTCTGGGATTTTTCCTGGAAGGCACCATGAGTTTGCAAAAATGATTGCTGCAGAGAACCTCAACTGAACAGCAACCCTCGTGAGTGTGCTCAACAAAAATCACTCCTATATTGCTGTGCATTGTAACTGTGACTGTATTTCATTTATTTCATGAATCCCATGCAATATCACAGGCATAGATTAGTCAGTCAAGTCAGACGTAGGTGGCTGGGGCTTTTGGTGCTTGTTATGCAAATAGCAAGCAGCAGTAGTAACTCACTCCTAGAGGTAATGACAACATCTATCTGCTGCCTTATTTTGTGTGCTCAGCCTGCTCCTCGGAGCTGTCTGCACCTTGGGGCGAGTGTCAGGGGAAGACTTACTAGCTCCAGCCATGCACATGCAATATTAAACAGCCAGGGAGCTGCGGATGGCACCTCCCTGCTCACGGTCACACCCTCCTCCTGAATGCAGTGAGCACCATTTCACAGCAAGGAATGGCCTTGTTATCCAGTTTGTGACACAGCTGGGACTGATGGCTGCCTGTCTTCATCTGCTGGGCTCCAAAACTGTCACGCTTTCACCCTCTGATGGCTGGGTCCTGCCACTCCTCATTTGGGTCTGGTCCTGATTCCTGAGGGTGCAGCTCATGAGTGATTTCTGTGTCTCACACACCCACTGCTGGAGGTGTGATCCTGGATAGGGGATTTGAACAGGGGTTCAGAGAGGCTGACGCAGCAGGGACCTGGCTGAGGTTCTCAGCTCCTTCTGTCACTGCAGTGAGGAGCTGTCCCTGGAGCTGGTCCCTATGGACTCTGCAGAGCTGGGCTGTGTGTTCAGCTCAGTGCTGGGCTCTGGGAGCCTTTGTGGAGCTGTCTGGAACATCCATCTGGACAAGGGAGCTTTAAAGTGCACTTTGGGTTTGATCACCCCAGGTGTCCCCATTCCTGGTGGGGACACAGCCTGAAAGATGAAGGACTTGGCCTTTACCTGGGAACTGACACTGTTTCCTGGAAACAGTTTTGTTTTAAAAAATGAAGGCTGTCTCTTCAAGAAGATGGAGGGAATTATTTTGGTGTTGGAGAGCAACGTCCTACAAAGTCTCCATTCCCAAATTATTATTATTATGTCAGTTCTGGCAACCAAGAGGCTGGGCCATCAGAGGCAGAGCAGAAATAAAATGGGAGAAAATCTCCAACTGAGGAGCCTTTCTTTTCCCTTCTGAATTTCCCCTACTCAAGCAGATGTGGTTCTGTTTAGCTTTTCTCTTTAAATTTTTTCCCTGAAAGACTTTACATGAAAAGAGTTAAGCTGACAGCTTTTTCACTTTGACTTGGTTTGTCCTCAGTGCTTTTGTCTTCTCACCTCAGATCCTTAGCAGCCATCCCCGTGTATTCCCTGCATGGATTCAGCATCCCTGTCTGGTGATTGGATTTGCAGGTCAGGACCAGGACCAGGCTTCCAACCTTTTAGGAACATTCCTCACTCACAGTTTCCAAGCTCAGCTTGGGAGCAGAGTGACCAGCCCTGTGAGTAGGGCAGCTAGACCCCTTCTCACTATATTATTTTTCCTGAGGAGAGATGCTCCAAAGGTTCATGGGTGACAGCTTTGCAGTCCCTCAGAGGTGATCTTCAATGCAGGTTTTGGCTCGGGGTGGTGTTTTTTTGTGCACAAGCTCTTGGAGAGTGCAAGCTGTCACAGAGTGATCAGGCTGCAAACTCCTGGGTGCTCCAAATTAGTTTTTAACACGTCAGACAGACCCTTCAGGTGCTTCACTCAGCTGTTAGCTCCACCTCGGAGTTTTTTCTGGAATGCTTTGCCAAAAGAAAGTAAGATCCTCTGAATAACCTTTTCCTCATGACCTGGAAGGCTCTCTAAGTACGAGAAAATGAAACTATCATTTCTGATGTACACATTCACTTTCTGGATCTGCTTTTATAGATTGGATACATCTTATTGTCCTATTTACCCACAAATTAGAATGAGGCCAAATCTGACCCTTTTCAGAAGCAACACAGGTTTGATTTTCAGGCTCGCAATGAACTGTGAATGCTCAGACTTGGTGGAAGCTGGGAACATTTGGCAGAAAAGACGTTCTGTAGCAGCTCTTTCTCCTGAAGGCAAGTAATGGTCTGTTGTGGTCTGTTCATGGCCTGTAGCAGAAATGGGTGGTTTGATGCAACTTCTGATGAACTATTTCACACTAACCAAGAGAAGTGCAGTGTTTAGTCCTTGCTGTTTTCCCCACAGCAGAGAAGGTGGGTGCACTGCCCACATTGCAGTGGGTGGGAGAGTGCAGGATACTCTGGGAACAGGGACCTTGTCAGCAACCTCCAATCCTGCCCACAAGATGTGATATTTTACACCAAAGGGGAACTAAGGCTGGAAAACCCTGTCCAAAGGCAGCTCTTGCAACTTGCTTTGCCAGGAGTGTGTGCTTGGTCCTGTCCTGCTCAGAGAGCTCATAGATCTGAGTGTGTGATTGCACAATGAAAGCTGTGCATGAATAAAGAACCTGATTTATAGCTTCATGTGGCTCCCTTTTGTTTTAGGAGTTTTGGTTGAGCAATGCAACATTTTGAATGTAGTCCTTTAAAAAAGAATCCTGGAAGATTGAAATCAAATCACACGAGACCTTAGTGAGTCCTTTGCACCAGTTGTCATTAGATTCCCAGTTCAGGTCTCAACCACATAAGCCCCATGAATGTCAGGGAGCAGTGACTGCTTTTTCTTCTATCTATTATCCATGAAAAAAAGACTGGAAGACAGACATTGCTGTGGGGTCATACACTGTTTGCAAGCTAGAAATGTTTGAAGGATATTTCTTAGATTTTATTTGTGACTTTGGGGAGTGTGGTCACTTAGAGATGTCACTGACAGGGACATAAATTTCATACACTTATGCAGAAAGACAGGATGAGTCATTGGTGGAGACCTGAATCTGCCACCTTACAGCTGAAGTCATAATTTCACATCTGCAGGGAGTGAAATATTCAATTGGCAAATGATCCCATGTCTAAAATGGGCAAAACATCCTGTTGGCCTGCTTCTCTTGTGAAGGTTTGAGACAAACTTTTGTTCCTTGATTGAAATCATACACAGGGAAGTAACAAGGAATTCCCCTGTTTGACTGGAATTTCTGGTCAGTAACACCCTGTTCTCAAACAGGAGCTGATTCATCTGCATGGCCTGGACACTGACTTGGCCAGTGAAAGGAGCCCTCAAGAAAGATGAAGAGAGACTCCTTACAAGGGACTGACAAGAAGAGTGGGAATACCTAACAGAATCATGGAATCACAGAATGGTTTGTGTTGGAAGGGATCTTAAAGACCATTCAGTTCCAACCCCCTGCCATGGGCAGGGACAATTCCACTATCCCAGGCTGCTCAGAGCCTCATCCAGTCTGGGCTTGGACATTTTCAGGGATGAGGCATTCACAGCTTCCCTGGGCAGCCTGTGCCAGGGTCTCACCACCCTCACAGGGAAGAATTTCTTCCTGATATCTTACCTAAATCTACTCTCTTTCAGTGTGAACCATTCCCCCTTGTCCTGTCCCTGCAGCCCTTGGGAATTGTCTCTGTCCATGTTTCCTGCAGCTCCTTCAGGCCCTGCAAGGCCACCCTGAGCTCAGCCCAAAGCTTCTCCTCTCCAGGCTGAACAATCCCAGCTGTGCCAGCCTTTCCTCCCAGCAGAGCTGCTCCATCCTCTGCTCATCCTGCTGCCTCCTCTGGGCTCTCTCCAGCAGCTCCACACTGTAGAGCTCTGCAGCTGATACCTACTTGCTGTGTCATACTAGAAGTACAATAAATATCTGACCATGAAAGTGTCATCTGTTCCTGCCCCTGACAAATGGATGCTACTTTTGGTGTCTATAACAGCTTCTTGGATGAGCATACACTAAAAACGAGTGAATCAAGAGCAGGGATGGGAATAAAAATTCAAGGCAGTGCGAAAGAATTCCAAGCAATGCAATTCAAAGGTTAACAATGAAAGCAGTCTGTGATATCTGTGGACAAATGGGGGATGGGTGTTGCAAAGACTCCTGGCTCACCCACTGGCACTGACACTGATTTGGGACGAGTGGCATTTGGTCCAGTGCTTTAAAGGTCTAATGACATCTCCTGCTGTCCCAGCTAATAAACGAGAGAGGTGTGGACTGGCTGTGTGCTGATTGCAGTTTATGAAATGAACAGCAGGTGGGAGAGAAGCAATAGGCATCTTCCCAGACCTCCAGCTAACAATGCCACATCTGACAGTGTGTAGCCTGCTGGACCCGAAATCAAACCTTTTATACCGCGCTCCTTGGAAACGGGGAGGGGTAGGAAGGGGCAGAGTGGTGGGCTAGAGGAAGGGGGAAGGTGCAATAATGGGATTTGTGTATGAGATTATTTTTCTCTTCACTCTCTTTGGTCCTTCTTTTCCCATTTCATACTCGTCTTTCTGATTTCTCTGCTGCCTGGCAGTTTTGTCTTCTGTCGGCCTTTCCCAAGCAGTCTGCCTCCAGATGATATCTGCCTACCTTGGTGGCAGGCACCTCCCTGACTATTCATCCGTCTCTTACCTCCTGCCTTTTATGTTTTGTCAATCTGTTTATTTCAAATCCGTTTCTCTATGCCCCACCTTGCTCCTGTCCTTATGCTGATCCATCCATCTCCATTAAAATTTGAATATTGAATATCGATAAAAATAACACAGCCTGTTTGGGGAGGAGGTCGTTTCCGTGATGTTTTATGACTGACTGTTGATTTGTGGTCAAGCTCCATGGTCATAAAAGGGCCGTGCATCAGGCAAATGACATAAAATGCACACATCAGCAATTAAAATCAGCTGTATTATCTGGGCACCCAGCAGGGCTGCCTAGTTAAGGCCCTGCCAATGTTTTGATTATTACAACTCGGTACAAGAATTCACGCTGTTCTTCTCTCCTCACCCCCACCTCTGATATCTGACCCTTCCTCTCTTTGCTTGCGCCTCGCTGCTGACCCTGCGCTTGGATTCTCCCCTGCGCGATGGAGCTCCCGCGATCCTTCCTCCCCTCCCTCCGAGTCACCGCAGCTCAACGCAAAATTCTCTCTCCCCCTCTCCTCGCTGAGCACAAACCGCGTTTCTGCACTTGGGGATTCCTGCCAGCGGCGATGTTTTCTGTCCCAAGCGCCCCGTCCCGCTGAACCCCCACCTGTCTCCGCCTCTGTCCTTCCCTTCGCTCAGCCCTCCCCGGCGAAGGGCGAGGCGTTCCCATCACCTGAGCGCTGCGGGCAGCGGGTGGGAGCACGCCAGGAATTCTGCTGGATGCAGCAGGAGCCCTGCTCTGCCTGCCTGGAGCGGGGCTGCGCCTGGAGAGTCCCTTTCCCCATCACCTTCACGCTCGCTGCCCGCTCTCGCATCCCTTCTCTCGGTGCCCCTCACCTTTCTGCCTGCTGCTCCTCGCTCCCTCTTCTCCCGTAGCTTTTTAATCGCCCTGGATATCGAGCTCGGCCACGGGAATGTTCCCTGGATGTGCCACCCTCCGTTCCCTCCGTGCCGCAGTGTGTTTTTGGAGCCACCGGGCCAGCTACCACTCGCAGCACATATTGAAAAGACCTTGTGGTGCAGAATCTGCGGTTTGTATTTGAGCACTCACCTGTCTTTGCATCAACTGTGATGATATTCATTATTTGTAAGCACTTATGCTGCTTTTAATGAAATTATTTTAGAGTGGAAACTCCAAGGTAGTGTTAAATTTAGTGGGTTTTTTTTGGTGTCTGGCCAGTAGACACTCTTTAAAGTAATTTTGTGCCTCTCATTTTTCACTGGGAGGATGGTCAAACAGTGTTGCAGGTTTTCCAGACAAGTTATGGATGCCCCATCCCTGAAAGTGCTCAAAGCCAGGCTGGATGGGGCTTTGAGTAACCTGGTCTGGTGGAAAATGTCCCTGCCCGTGACAGAAAGGCTGGAACTGGATTATCTTTAAGGTCCCTTCCAACCCAAACTATTTTATGATTCTAGGATCTTGTGATGTAGATTTCCTTTTGGTCAAGCAGCTGCAAAAGGGGCTGGAGAAAAGTACTCCCTGCACCCTCTTTGTGGTCATCTCTGACCATGGAGTAAATCAGAGATGGTGTCACCACCCACAGGCAGGAAATGCCACTTGAGACCCTCCAGGGTATCCAAAACACCAGCAGCAGCTGGAAGAGGTGAGGCAGGCCCTGGAAGAGGCATCTGTGGGGAGAATGACTAAATGCTGCTGAATCTTGCAGTGAGGGTCAAAACCAGGCTGTACTGATGACACCCCCAGATTCCAAGCTGCCTCCTTCCCACCTGGAAAGAAATTCTCCTGCAAGGTGCAGGACTGGGCAGGTTTGGATTTTCAGCTGCTTTATTCCTCCATACTAATTTTTTACCTTCTATGTAACCATAGGAGACCAACTACTGGTCCAATAGTTAAGGGAATGAGGAGAAGGAAACCTTTGAGATGTTTTGACAAACTTTGGATGGATTAGGAGGAACTGCAGAGAAAAGCCACCTGCTTCCCAGAAAAAAACTTCTGCAGTCTGTAAGATTTGAGCCTGCATAATTCTGCCAATTCTCACAATCTTTGTTAAATGATGGTCATTCCCACTGGCAGACCAGGATAAGGGAAAATTGCACCCAAATGGTGCATAAGGAAGAGATTTTACTGGGTGTTTTGCATGAAATGCAGGTTTTTTGCATGAAAAGGTACAAAATAATATTTTAAAGTTCTGAGTTCCAAACTTTCAACCCATGATCTGGCTTGCCTAGACATATATCTTACTTAACAAATGATTATAATTTTCTGGTAGAAGTTTTAGTATTATCCAAGGTAAATAAAGAGGAAAACCAAGGGAAAAAAGCCTCCAATTTAAATTCTCCTTTTCCTACTGTCTAGCATGCAAAGAAATGCAACCGCCCAGGCACCTGCACGCCCCTAGCTTAGTAATTGCTGGAAATGAGTTCTACTTTCCTAGAGCAGAGCTTCCATTTCCAAACAGTTGTGGCTATCCTGGCCTTGCTGGAACCAGTGACAAAATTCTAACTAGCTACAGTGCTGTTGGATCCAATATTCATGGCAAATACTTATGCTCCAGATGGTTAGGAAGATTTCCATTTTCCATGTGCGTTATTTCCATGTTTTGTAGTTTCACAAACATATTTAGCTTTAATCTGTGGTATTTGTTTTATTGTGACAGTGAACAGGAAATTATGCCTTAAAACTGATGCTTTCAAAGCTCTGAGACCAGCCTTAGAAATGTTTCATAAAGTTCTCTGTATGTTTGCTTTATGTTTAGCTTTAAAACTTCTCAAATGTGCGCATTATTGTGCCAGGAAGGTGAGGCTGCTTGCTGAGTCACCACCAAGCAAACAGGGGCCTTCCCTAAATTCACAGAATCAGAGAATCACAGAATGGTTTGGTTTGGAAGGGACTTTAAAGATCATCTCCTTCCAATGGAAGGCAGGGAACCTTCCATTAGACCAGTTTGCTTAATGTCCCATCCAAACTGGCTTTGTTTGACAGGGATTTATACCCCATCCAAAAATATTTCATTTATTTTGGTCACTTTTTCTCCATGTCTTTGTAATAGATCAGGCCAAATGAGATGTATTTCTCTTGAAGGAAAGTAAAAGTGGTTTCCCTGAGTGTGTGATACAAACCTGAGCAAACATTTTGTCCATGTGCTGCTTGGAAAAGGGAGGTCAGTGCCTGACCACAAAGGGAACACGTTAAAAGGTATTAACTGAGGTGGAAAAGCAGCTGCAATGCTCACCTGGCCAGAAGTGTTTGCCACTCTTTTGCAAGGGTGTGACACAAGCATGGCCTCACACTCGGGGTGTCAGCAGGGGGAGGCATCTGGGGCTGGGGGAAGTTTTCCCTCCTGAAAAAGAGTTCTGTAGAGTGAAGAAAGAGAAGATGGAGGGGGAGGATGAGGAGAGATCTCTGCCCCAGAGGGATACAACTACAGGAAGAACAATTCCATGGCTTATTTGGAGTCCAGGAAGAGGACAAGGTGACAGCACAGGGGGCTTGTTGCTCTTACCATGCAAGAGGAACAGTCCCATGAGCTGGAAGGGTCCTGCCTGGGGAGGCAGCGGGGAAATGACACCTGGCAGGGGCATCAGCAGCGTGCCAGCACGAGGCAGGAGCCAGCAGGTGCTTCCAGGAAACTTTCCTCTCTCTGCAACCTTTAGCAGCCTCCCCTCCCCTCCCTGGCAGGACAGGAGGGACGTGAGGGCTGTGTTAATGAGGTGATGGTTGTGCTGGTTGGGGGGTTCAGTTCTGAGACTCTTCTCATGGGTGTGCTCCTCGCTGTTGCTTGGGAAGAGGTGTTTTTCTCCCCTTTTAGTTTAAGGAGGTGGCCAAATGCACAAGAAATTAAACGTCAGAAATGCATGTTGAGAGGGTCTGAGATCAGCTAACAAAAGCCGGGAAATTCGGGGCTGCTTTCAGTTTAATGCTGGTTTTTACCAGCCTGGGCAGACAGGGAAAAGGGTACTCCCAAGGTCACTTCAAATTACAGGACTTTGTGAAGCATTGCTGCTGCTAACAGAAGAGTTCAGCTGGCAGAGGAGAGTTGCAGAGGTACAGGCCTATAAAATGCATTATTAAAGAAAATCTGAGTGAAATGGCAACCGGAATGGAAAACAGCAAATAATACTTACAGCATTAGAAATTCATTTCAGTTTTATGGCCTATAGCTTGGGTATAAATATAAAGCATTGCATTAAAATTCATGATAACAGATTATAGTCTTCTCCCCTATCTGCACCACTGCAGGCATTGCAAGAGAGTTGTGCTGAGCAATTTGGGGACAGGATTGATAACTCCTGTGGCAGTCAGTGGTGGCTTCCTCCATCCACCACTTCAAAAGGAGCCACCAAACAGCACCACCATGCCCAGTGACAGCCACCCAGACTGACATGAGGAATCAAACTGCTGCAGGTGCTGAGCGATGCTCAGGGGAGCTGTGGGCGACATGGGGGGACATTCCTGCCTCCCCCTGTCACTGCCAGCTTTTTGATCTTCTGCAATCTTACAGAATTATTTTCCACAGCTGTAATGTGTTCTAATTCTCTTTAAGATTATTCCAGCCAAACTGGACACGTATCTATGTGGAACAGAAGCAGCAGCAACACGGCTGACATTTTGTCACAATTTCCCTTTTAAGACAGCTTTACTAATCTTCTCACTCTGTCACTACTGGAGGAGGTTTTTGGTGTTGTGTGTGAGAGACAGAGATTGCCTTCTATTTCCCAGAATTTCCCGGAAAACATCATTAAAACTGTCAATGTGGGCTGGGGATGGATGGTGTTACCCAGTAGGTGGAGGGCAGGGATGGATGTAGCTGTGTTTCCTGTGGCTCCAAATTTGAGAAGCAATTACTGTTCCTGACGTGTAAGGACAGCAGGGGTAACGTGTTCAGCAGCCTCTGATGGGACAGCATTTCTCAGGCAGTTGACAGCTTTGAGAAATTTGCCTGAGGTATTTATTATGTTTGAACAATATTGTAAAATATGTTTTATATCCAAGCTTCGTGATTACTGGCCTGAGCTCCAAGTTCATGTGATGTTTCCTGTGAAGCTAATGTGCAGCACAGAGCTATTTTGCATTAGAATACTCTTTGATTTAGCAGTGTGAGCAAAGTGCTGCTGTAGGGAATACCTGAGCTGAGGAGTTATCTGAGTTTTCTTCCTCCAAAAAAAAACAACAGGGTTCTTCAAAAGACAATGAACATTTTGTAGTGCATGTTTTGTGAGACACGAATGGCATTAGCATTGTGATTTGGAGAGGCAGGAAAACCTCATAGTTCTTATTGTCATGGTTTAAGGCTCTGTCTGTGCCTTTACACTTCCAGTTTCCTGTCCAGATTCACTGACAGATTGCCCAGAGAGGGTGTGGAGTATCCTCACTGGAGATATTCCAGAACCCTCTGGACAAAATCCTGTCCCGTGTGCTCTGGGAAGACCGTGATGGAACAGGAAGGTTGAACCTGATGACCCACTGTGGTCCCTTCCAGCCTGACCCATCCTGTGATTTTACTCTCAGTGGATGTCGACCCACGTTATTTAGTTATTTAGTTTTTATTTAGTTTTTCACTCAGCAGGCCACTGAGGGTCTCTGGAAAGCAAAGCAGCTCTCTCCTGCCTATGCATGATGTGCCCACACAAAGCTTGGTGTCTTCAAATCAGTGTTTGATGTGATAAACTCGTATTGATCCCTGTCACTTCATGCATTTTACTTGCTCCATTCAGTGAGGAAGCTTCTAATGGTCATGAGTTTTGTGAGGATGTGTTTAATGCTGTAAATAGAAATTCTGAGCCCTGTTCATCAGAGGGATGCCCCTGGGATGAGCTGCCTGGAGGATCAGAGCTTCAAATGGGAGCCAAGGAAGAGCACGTGCAAGGGGAAATGTCAGCACTGGCTCCATCCCTGGCTGTGCAGCTGGTTGCATTTTACCCTGGACAATGCTCCTTTCTGGGACAGGGACAGGCAGTGAGTTCATCATTCAGGGCCTGCATTCAGCAGCACACAATCCCCAGTGAGTCACTGCCGAAATGATGGCAGGGCAGGAAATCACAGCTGCCTCCTGTGCAGATCTCAAATATTCCCCCCCTCTCCCCTGCTGGCAGACACAGCCACCCCCAGCACGACCAAGAGGTGATTTTTGCCCTCTCCTTTGTGTAGGTCTGAATCAAGCCAGGCACTTTTATACCCTCTATTGGACAGAGAGATTTTTAAAAAAAATTACATGAGCCATGTGGGACTGGTGTGGTGACAGCTCCTGCAGGCAGCAGTCAAGCAGCAGCATCAGCTCTGAGATGTATGGATTGCCAAATTAATCTTTTGGGCCAACTTGGTACCTAAAGTTGGGAAAGGTTAATGTAGCTAATTTCAATGAAGCATCCAGTTAATATGGTTATGTATTAATCCTAATTAATTTCCCTAGACTTTCACAAGGGCCTCTTGTATGATGTTCCTTGATGTTAAAAACTGTTTTTCTCCCTTTCACTTGCAACTTTAAATGTGCTGTTCTGCACTTTCAGAACAAAACTCTGCAGCGTGCAGAACACTGGTAGTATAAAGCAGGATTAAATAAATTTATTGCACTATAGATAATGTAGTGGACACTGCTTTACTTTATTTCTTTTCATGTTTAATTCTTAAAAAAAAATCCCTCCACTGAGATTATCTGATTATTCTTCTTTGGATGGTATTCTGTAGTATTTTGTAAGACTTCTAGTCTGGTTTGCTGGGCATACACAATTAAAGGAAAGCCTGGACTATAGTGTTAGAAATGAAATAAATGTATTTGAGGGCAGGAATGGGGATAAATTCAAAAGAACAGCCAAGTCTCCAGGAGGAGCAGTGACTGGATGCACTGTTAGGGTCAATAATCTGGCTGTGGAGGGGAATCTGGGAGAATCTGAGCCTTCCTCTACCACCCCTATATGAAAATGGACAGATCAGTTTCTCTGAGTCCTGGGTGAGTGGGGCTGCCCCCACTGACAGACAAATTCGAGTGTTATGGGAATGACCTCCAGACCTTCCCTTGCCCTGAAGCTCTCCAGCATTAAGAACAAGCCTTTCTGCACCAAATGGTTTATCCATTTTGGGGTGACTGTACCCACTGCCCAGGTAATTCCCATAATTTTGATCTGACTGTGTCTTGGCTTGTACTGCAGCTCCCAGAGCAGTACAGGAGCTGTCAGAGGCAGCTCAGAAGTGATTATGAACATCTGACCTGGATCCATTGTTAGTGAGAAACCAAGGATTTTTTTTAGCCTTGGTCCTAGAAACTTCAGACATTCCTTCTCAGAATCAAAGAATCCTTGAAGTTGGAAAAGACTTTCAGGATCATTGAGTCCAACCATTGACTCATCCCCCCCTTGTCCCCAGCTCAGAGCACTGAGTGCCACATCCAGGTCATCCTTTGACACCTCCAGGGATGGGGACTCCAAATCTTCCTGGGCAGCCCCTTCCAGAGCTTAACCACCCTTTCCATGCAGAAATTCCTCCTGATGTGCAAGCTGAACCTCTCCTGGCACAGCTCAAGGTTATGTCTTGTTCTGTCACTGCTTGCCTGGGAGAAGAGGTCGGTCCTCACCTGGCTCCAGCCTCCTTTAGGGTATGAGCAGAACAATGAGCATGTATAGATTTGTTATCTTCCACATGGTTATTTTTCCAGTGTTCTGTAGGAACGGGTGGAGAAAGAAAGAAAATTAATTTGCTGGATATTTGTTCTGAAGGAATTGAGATCACCTGTCAGCCTGATAAAACAGCTTATGAATCAAAACTGGAAGTTTAAAGGGGAGAAACGAGTGTGATGTCATCCCATATTACAGAGATGGACTAAACCCAAGGAAATGAAGGGCTCAGCAGCACAAAACAGCACAAAGGAAGAGTTGCAAAAATTGCAGCTGGGACTTTTCTCTTTGGATGATCAGACAGGAACAGGACAGGATGGTATGCACGCACACTCCGAGCCTTAAATCCTCTCTTTTAATCTTTATCAGACACAACTATTTCCAGGGAATGAAGGCTCTTGGTACAAAGAGAAGGGTGACATGACAGGAATACCTGTAAGCAGAAGCTGTCATGTGGTTTTGATCATTTTGCTGCGGTAAAAAAAACCCCAAAAACATCTTGATGCATCTTGCCTTTCAAGAAATAACCATAGCTGTGTCTCTCATTCTGTCTAGTTACTTGTTAACACTCACTTCTCCAGACCTCTGTGCTTTCCAGCTGCCACAGAGGGGATAAGCTGTGGTGCAGGCAGCCTTTCCATGTTTTGGGATTTCATGCATGGAACAAGTGAATAAATTGAGTTATAAATGGGGAATACAACACAGTGCTATATGGGAGACAACAGGGTGGGATTTTGGATTGTTGGAGAGGTATTTTTTAAGTCTCAGAAAGTGATGTTGAAGAAATAACCTGTACTGTTCACATGGACTCAGGGTTGTTGGTTTGTTTTTTTTTTTTTCCAACTGCAGTCTTTAAGAAAACCAAGAGAAATCAGCAGGCTCACCAATCCAAGAAGCAGTTTTTTATAAACATGTCAGATGGTGCCTTTGGTTTCTCTCGTAGGTGTGTTCCTGCTTCCTTGGGTGCATTTGCAATTGAACACAGTTTGGTCACCATCTGACTTTATTTAGGAAGTGCAGTCTTCCCACTTCTTCCCCTTTCTTTCCACTCCCTTCCTCTGCAAATGACTTCCAACCATCAGACTGTCCTTGAATAAAGCTCTCCAGTTCTGTCAACAGGTTTTCAGTGCAATAACAACAAAAAAGCCTTATTTTTTTCTGCCTTGTCATTGTGAAGTTATTCAGCTACCAAAATGAAATGTCCACCTTTCGCATGCTGTATATTCCCTTTTCTTGGTGGGGAAGTGAGTTGTGGGAGACAAGGATCACAGCCAATATTTCTTAGCATTCTTATTATTCATTAGGATGCAATTAGGGATCACAACAAGCTGTTATTGTTAATGGAAAATAACTATTCACAGAGCACACTCACTCCAGCAGTGGACTTGCACAACCACAGAGCAGACAGCTCCCAGCTGGAGCAGCAAATTTGGGGCCATTTACCCAGAAGCAGAGGGTTGTGCTGATGTCCTGGTGGCTCATGTGTGCACATGACCTTGAACAAATGCAGCAAACTCTTGGTCCTGTGTTTATCAATTCTTGCAGGTCCAAAAGAAGATCATTAGTCCCCAGGGCTCATCGCTTCTCAGGAAGCTTTCACTCCTTACATTCTCAGCATGTATATTTATTTTTGGCATAATGTTTGCTTGCAACTTCTTTTTCCACCCAAATTTACAGGCACCTACAGTCACCGCTTGCATGGAAAGGGTCTTTATGATGCTGAAGCTTTACATTGTAAAGTTTACTGCATATTTTATTAACATTAAGAAGACATTAATGACATGCGAGCAAAGAGAAATAGTGGCAGTCATCACATCCATCCATCTTCTCTGCCAAACACTGTGCTGCAATAAGCAGCAAAAATAAGCTCACAAAACATTTCTTCAAGCTGTGCCATGTCAGTTAAGTTTCTGCAAGTTTGAACTGCAAGATCAGCTCCTGACTACTTTCAAGGGGCTGTAGCTGTTCTGGGTGAAATGGCCACAGCAAACTGATCCACCATTACCTCAGCATTTTTCTCCTTCCTCAAAAGTGAATTAAAGCCAACACCATTTTTAAAGATTACAACATAAGAATTGAGGTGGAAAGCCAGATGATGCTCAAATACTGAAGGTTTGTAATAGTTGTGACTAGACAGAACAACGATGCATTTATCCTGCCTGAATTATGGAGTGAGGATTGATTTTGCATCTTTCCCACTCCCATAGTTTGCCCCCTGTACTTGGCACTGGTCAGCCTGCACCTTAAATCCTGTATTCAGTTTTGGGCCCCTCCCTAGAAGAAAGACATTGAAGGGCTGGAGCATGTCCAGAGAAGGACAATGGAGCTGGGGAAGGGTCTGGAGCACACCAGGAGCAGCTGAGGGGGATGGGGGTGGTTCTCCTCCTGGAGAAAAGGAGGCCCAGGGGAGACCTTATTGCTTTCCATGACTGCTTTGGGATGAGGTTGTATCCAGGTGGGTGTCAGCCTTTTCTCTCAGGAAAAAAGTGTCAGGATGAAGGGAGTCAGAGGAGTTTTAGACTGGGTATCATGAAGAATTTATCCATGGAGAGGATGGGTACCACTGGAACGGGCTGTTAAGGAAATGATAGTCACCATCCTTAAAAGTGTTCAAAACACATGGATGTGGGTCTTTAGAATATGGTTTATTGGTGAACATGGAGGTGATGCTGCGTGGATGGCTGGACTTGAAGGTCTTACAAGTCTTTTCCAACTCAAACATTTCTGTGATTCTAAATTGCTCAATTTAAAATGTAAAATTCCTTCCAATGTGAAAACACTTTTCCAGACATCTCTGTCTTGGCTGGACTTCCTCAGCAACAACAGGGAAACAAAGGTGATGTTGAGGAAGCCAAGAAGGTGACTCTCCACGGCAGAAACACTACACAAGGGCAGAGAAAGTTGGTTGAAGGATGAAGTGACTCTCTGATGTGGACAAGTCAGGGAAGGGAGGAGCAGTCCTGATGAACCTAACTGCACCCCAAGCCGTCCTCAAGATTATTGTGGAAACTGAGGGCAAGGAATATTTGCCTTTTTTGTTGGGATGCTCGTGATGAAGGGCAGCTGTCCTGGGAAATCCTGAGAAGTACAGAGACAGTGGCTTTCTCCAAGAAGGTCTTTGGAAGATAAACTTTGTGCCAGAACATGGAGAAATAGGGAGAGGTGTGCCTGTTTCTGTGCTGCTGGGATTTGCACACACCCTGGGAGAAGGCTGTAGATCCATTTCTGTGAGTCTTTGTCTAGGAAGAAAAAGAGAGAAGGTGATTTAAGAGGTACTGCTGAAGTGTTTCTGGAAAAAGGAGAAACAGAAGAGCATGTTTGTCTACAAAACAGAGGTGATACCTGGAATTGAAGAAAAGTCCCCCATTTGAGCCTGGGAAAACAAATCCCCATGGGACATGTGTGAGTAGCTGCTATGTTTGGTGAGCACTGAGAGACACAACTTGCATCATGTTTTCCCTGGGATTTGAGTGACTGCTCCAACAACATATGTTTCACTGTCCTTGTTCATCACCACAGCATCTTGACAGAGTGATGGGCTCTAAATCATTCACTTCCCTCCCCTGTTACTCTATTATGTGGGACATGTCCTTCTCTGCAGTTTTAGAGTCAAAACCTAGGGAGTGAATATGGAACCCACTGCTTTCATTTTAGGCTTTTTCCTGCAGTGTGCTTGCACATCCATGGAATGCGGGTCCACTCTTTGGCTCAGAAGAGAATGTCCTGTCTGTGCATATACATCATGATGCATATTACAACATTTTTTTTGGTGGCATTTTACAACATCCACAGCTTTCAAGTGACATTTGTCATCTTGTTAAGGTGGGAACAGAGAAAACAGCAGAATTACAAGAGAAATATTTTCTAATTTTGAACATTTTTTTCTTTCAGAAGGGGAGTCCAGGTGCACCCACTGGAGGTCTAGGGAAATACAGGGCAACCAAAGGAATGCAAAGTTTCAGTGATGGCCATAGAGGAGATTTTGGCCTCCTTTTTTCTTTCTACCTGCCAAACTAGTAATAAGGCACATCTATCTTCATCACATGAGACTCATGCCAAGACTAGAAAAGAAAGACTGTTTTTTCAAAATTTCATTCCGAGATTCCCAGCAGAATTTTTCATAGTTAATCCAACTCTTAGCAGACCACCAGAAAAGAAGCAGTTGACACACAGCCCGGAACAAGACAATCAGACATGCTTGTTCTCTTTCCCAGGTCCTTGTTTTCTAAGCCATTTCCATGAGATTTTACTGCATTCATATTTCCTGAGACTCACCTCTTCACAACCATTTGCATTCCTCTCCAGCTAACCATACCACAGGGTCTTGCAGAAGTCCTGAAAGCAAATCCTGCATTTATTGACTTTCAGCTTGTGGAATTGGCTCTGTTAATCTGCTAAACCAGTCCTTCCTCGTTGCTTTTCTAGATAGTAAAGACCTTTGGCTTCAACATATTCAAAACTTCCAGGTCTTTTCAGTTTGACACCTCTGCTCTCTACAGATCTTCCACAAGTCTCCCAGAGCTCTGTCTTGTAGAATTCATGCTTCCTCAGGGGACAGGTCCTTGGTGACAGGAATCCATCCTAGTCTGTCCATCCAATTTCTCCTCCAAAAAACCTTCTTCCCTTAACGGAGTCCCACTCATTCCAAGTGTTGACAAAACACAGAGCCATTTCTCTGAAATGTGACTTGCTTTGTCCAGAGAATAACCATACTAAGCAATTTTAATTTTTACTTTAACTCGGCCTATAGAAGATGAAACTGAACTACAGAACTGTGAAAGTGTTTCCTGAAAGGGACCTCTGGAGATCACCTGGTGCAGCCTCCTGCCTCTGCAGAGCAGAATCACCACTGCTGAGTCAGGGCAGCTGGGGCCTTGCCCATCCAAGCCCTGATGAATAATCTGTGGTCCTTCTGGTTGACCTGTCCAAGTGTTGCCCTGCTGTCCCCATGAGAAGATTTTGGTTGTGCTGTCTTTGTCAAAATGCTCATCAAGTAGTTGTTGGCTGACAGAGCTCAAGGAGTGTTTGGACAAAACCTTGGGCATAGGGTGTTACTATTGGGGATGGTGCTGTGCGGGGCCAGGAGTTGGATCCTTGCAGGGTCCTTCCAGCTCAATGTATTCTGTGGTTCTGTGATATACTGGGTGATCCCAGATCCTCCCTTCATCAATTTTAACGAGCTTAATTCCCCCAGCTGATGTAGGCCTCCCTCAGATGCTGTAGGCCCTGGGCACTGGGCCTGCTGCTTTCTCTCTTCTACACTGGGGTGCCCCAAACTTAACACAGTAAATTTAGATGTGGTCTGAGCACTGCTGAGATTGATAGATTCCTTTGACCCACTGACCTTGCTTCTCCCATGCAGTCAGGCAGGTGGCTTATTTGGATTGAGGTCACACCAGTGTCCACAATGACAAATTAATCTCAGCTGCAGCAGAGCCAGTTGCTCCTCATTTTATATCAATGCACGTGGTTATTCCATTCCAAACTGCAGAGCTTTTTGCTTCTTCTTCAACGCCATAACGTTTCTATTCACCATGACCACAAGTTTTTTCCAGCCCCTCTTATGGGAGGACTACCAGGAAGCCAGATGGGAACCCTTCTTCAGGAACTGTAGTGACAGGACAAGGGGAATGGGTACAAACTGAAGGAGGTTTAGATTAGATATCAGGAGGAAATTCTTGACTGCGAAGTTAATGAGGCCCTGGCACAGGGTGCCCAGAGAAGCTGTGGAAGTGCCCAAGGCCAGGTTGGATGTGGCTCTGAGCAATCTGGGATAGTGGAAGGTGTCCCTGCCCGTGGCAGGGGGTAGGAACAAGATGATCTTTCAGATTCCTTCCAACCTAAAACATTCTGGGATTCTATGATTTGTCCCCTGCCCACACAGCCCTGCTGTGGATGGGTTTGCCAGGACAGGGGAAGAGGAAATGTTCCACATCACCTTCATCCCTCAGAAAACCACTCTCCTCTGGCGCAGATTGTTGAAGTTTTTTCTGTGCCTGAGAGTCTGGCACTCTGTGCTGGTGTCTCCTCTGTTTTTTTTGGGAGCACAGGGCTCCTGGGTGCCACGCTCAGGGATGTGCTAGCCCTGCACACTGTCCAAGCTGAGGGAGCAGAGGGATTACCCAGCTGTGTTCTGTCTGCATGGGCAGACATGTTTGTGCTATCAATAGTTCCTGGGAAATTCAGCTGTTAGTGAGCAAAATGTGGCTTCTCCATTGTACGGTGGGTAACACACTCTATCGATCAGAATTCCTCACTAAAGCACTGGTAAAATGTCTAATGGCATGTCTGAGAGAGGAGTGCCTGGTGCTTGTGGTCCCTCCCACATTGGACTGAAATGCCCTCTGGCCTCAGAGAACCTTAAGCACTTTTGACAGCTGAACTCAGTCTGTACAGCTCTTCCAAAAATGTTTGGGGTGTGCGACTACTTGTGATTCTATGAAAAGATCACGAGCAGCTTTTTTAATGAAGCCTTTGTTTTGGATGCAGTGTGTTGTGTAATAAAGCTGAAAATAGTTGTGGGTTTTTTTTTTTCTGGGTCAGCTGTCTGTCATTTCTGCTGGTTTCCATATTCCTGCTGATTCTTCTGAGAAAACTGAAATTACAGAGATCAGTCAGGTTGCTTTCGTTAAAGTTTAAAGGGGTTCACTTGCCACAGGCTCTGTAACTTTTTCTGGGATTGACCTCTACACTTCCCTGCTCTTGGTTCCTCCTTTTCTTTCTTCGGACAGCCTGGGTGAGTGATCTCCATGCTCTTATTTTCCTCTGCTATTGGAAATATACTGTTCACCCATCCTCCAGTCAAGATGTTGCTCAAAACACCCATTTAGAACTCTTCCTCTTAGTTTAAAATTCTCAGTTTTTGTCCAAACTCCTTCACATCCTCAGCTTCCTCCATATCCTCTTTTCCTGGTACACAGTTCTTATGTAAAAAATCCATTCTGACTTTGTTGTTTTCTGGGGTAAAAATCCTCTACATCTATAAAACTGTACTCTGAGACATAAATCCTGCACAGTGGCCTCTATAAAAAACCTTCATAAAGCTTTTATGAAAAAAGCAACACCAGAACAGAGAAATGTGGCGGTTTTTGACTATGGCCCAGCCTTCTGAGTGAATAGAAATGAAAGAATAAATGCCAAAGATGATGAGTATGAAACTACAGTGCTTAGGATACTGTTAAAAGAATAGGTGAGGCTAAAGTAATACATGTGTTTCTCCTCTTTGTGTACAATTATCCCTCACAAAGGATGCGAGAAGCTGGGCAGCGATGTAATGGTTTGACACAGAAGAAAACAGGGATTTTATTTTTAACTGTGCTGCCTCTTGATCCATTTGTGATAACGTCAGGAGCTCCAAGAGGGCTGCAGTTCCATGTGGTGACAAACAGCCTGGCAAAACCCTGCTGGTGCCTATTCTGCAGCAGGAATAGGCGCAGGGGTCTATTTGGAAACACTGCACTTGTGTTGTGCCTTTCAAGTCTCTGTCCCTGCACCCTGGGAAGTTGTCCCCAGGCCCCACTGCAGAAGTGGCCTCATGCTAATGTAGGAAAAAATGTGAGATGAGAAAAGAAAGTCACAGTTTGGCCTTTCAGAAATGCTGCTGCATCAAGCCTGGATGCTGTGAATTCTGCTGAGGAGAAACTGCTGGCGAAAATAAGGGAATCTTCATGAGAATGAGGTGATCTGGTCCACTATAAAACAGATTTGTCTGATTTAGGAGGTACCACAAGGGCTGTGCAGATAACATACTAGAGGAATTTATGCCTGGCATGAACTCCTAACATCTTAGTTCTAGGGAAGCGAAGGCTGTAAAAGAGAAGATGAAGGCACCTGTGAAGATTTCTCAAGTGAAACTTGGACCTGAGTCTTTACAGGAGATTTATACATAAAATAAAACAGTATCTTTTGTTCCAGATGTGATTTGCAGGTGTAACACAACACTCAGTTGGCTGACTCTCATTAGGACTCTCACTGTGGAGCATCTTTGCTATTTCAGAACATTTTCTTGGCTGAAATTTTAATCAGACCAATCTGAAAGTGCTTAGAAAAGATTAATGGAGTCCTTTAGTTTTGTCTCAGAAATTGACTGCAAATTTTGAAATAATTTTCCTATCTAGTTGCAGATACCAACAGTTTTCCTGAGGTTGCCAAGCAAGCATTGTAGACAATCTGATGCATTGATTCTTCTCTCTATAATCAGTGACTTGAAGACAGAGGGTATTGTGAAATAGTGTTAAAAAGCCTTAATTAACACCATGATTGCATTTTCATGATAGTGAAAGTGATGTCTTTGCTTTATTACCATGCTATCTATAGTCCAAGTTAATGGCACATAAGATCCTTAAAAATCCAAAGGAACAAATTTTCCTTCTTTTTTCACGTGTTGGATGAGTTCCTTCCAGCTAATTCTGGATTATATCTGTGTTGCTCCTTAATTTTTGACATAGTTCATACCTTGCTTTGAAATACTTGGATTTTCCATACTTAATTCCTAGAATTCATCAAGCTACTTTTAAGTTTAAACATATTTGACTGGAAGCATTCAGTCAATGATATAATCACTATAGTTAATTGAAATGGTTGGTATTTTCAAGATTACTGTGAAATACAGAAGTTTGAAATAACAAAATCCTCAGAGCATTTTCTAGTTTTTTTTTAGTGAACATTTCTGCCTATTACCCAGTACCTCTGGGGGATAATTTTGAATTCCTTACAATTTTGTAAAAATTTGTAAAAAAACCCCCAAACAACACAGACTGTAGATATTATTTTAAGTGACAGTGTTTTCTGTCTTTCTAACAACCCTCCTATTTGCAATTCAGGGATGGTATGGATCATCAGCTTTCACTTTTTGCACAGCAGACTGCAAAACAGCCACTCTGTGTATTGAACACAGAAAATTCAAGCTGGTGATTGTTTTTATAGAGAACTTCATTTTGAGATGCTGTGCCTACCCACTGGAAATTTCTGGTTCCCCTAATAGTTCACAATTCCACTATTTTCCTATTATGTATCCAGTGGCTATGGATCCCATTTTCTTTTTATTTCTGCAAACACAAAAAGACTCCATCATCCTCTTCCCTATTCCCATGTATCAGGCTTTACTTCAGTTCTTCTCCTAACTTTCTCAAGAGATACAGCAAGGGTCTCAATCTTCCAATTAATACTCTTAATTTTTAAAAATAGCTTTCGTTCACTGAGTGAAAAGATTTTAGAGCATTTACCTGAATCTATACCAAGAATATTTGTTTGAGAGGGGTACAGGAATTCATGACGCAAACATTAAATCAAATTCTTATAATCTTTGTCCCACCTTACCAATCACTGCAGTGTTTTCATTTTGTAAAGGGTTAATATATATGACTGTGTACATGTACACAGATAAAATCATAAAATAGTTTGGGATGGAAGGGATCTTGATTGAAATGTACAATATCAGTTGTTTTGCTCCATGTCCAAGGAGCCATTTCCCTATTTTTAACCACTATTAATCACATTGGTTAATACTCCAGAGTAACATTCTTGCAGAGTATACAGATTTTTTCATCAAATACCAAAATTTCCTTGTTAGCTTATTCTTGCAGCTTTAACTTGTATATTTATCAAATGCACCTCAGAACTAATCAAATACAGTCCTAGAGAGCAAAATTAAACCACCAGAAGCAATTAAACTGTCTGCTGAATTTTGTGGTATTATGTTCCCATTTTTTAGCATTTACCTTTAAATGCAAGGGAGATACATTGAAAAAAGTAATTCAAAGCTAACTCAAATAGTGGAAGCCTGCTGTGTCTCTTCTTTTCCCCAAATTACAGATAAAGTGACTTTCTAAACAGCTCTACTCTCTGAAAAAATTGAAATCAGATATCCCTACAATATGTTCCACTTGATAATGTGCGTGTCCCATCTGAAGGACAACGCATGTTCACATTCACATTTTCCCAATTTATACTGCTTTTCACTGTTTTTTTTCCTAATGCCAGAAATAATGTAGGTAAAATGTGGGTACAACTGATTCAAGAGCCTTTGTGTTACATGAACACACTTGACAAAAGTTGGATATAACTGTTCAATATGGAGCAGATTCTGCTGCTCTATAAATTTGCTGCTTTCAAGGGTGAACATCAGGGTCCTGAAGGTGCTAAAAAGCCTGAATAATCCTAACTGGCCTCATCTTGGACCCATATCTGTGGGTGTGGAAATCAAAATTCAGCCCTACAATGAGGTGATGTAAAAACCTTCCCCAGTAAGGAGCAAGAGGCTTATCATTTGCTGGTAGTGGCAAATGCTGATTTTATAACCATCGTGAGTAACTGGAATAGTGCAAACTGCTCTAGTTAAAATATTCCCTGTTGTTATTATTATTATTCCTGCAGCCCCCAGAGGTTTAGATCAGGACTGTTCCAGGGCACTGCTCACTGTGGGAATGTGGAGTGAGAGAGCAGCTCTGATCCTGGGGCGTTATGTGCTAAATAATGGAAGGTCGAGGAAAGGGAAAATCATCACCTTTGCAGGGAAGGAACACCAAGATATAAAAGGTCAAACTGATGCCAATCAGAATCTTACAGTTTGAGCTGATCCAGCATGAGGAAGCAGAAGGAATTAACTTTTAATTTTTTTTTTTCTGGAACTCTGTAATACTGGGGTTAATTGTGTTTTTTTGGCTTAGAATTTTTTGTTGTGTGTGTTTTTTGTTTGTTTGTTTTGTTTTTAGGGCTCATATTTCTAGTTGTCTAAAATAGGGAGGTGATTGGGGTGTGGGAATGGATTTGTGAGAGGAAATGGGAGAATCTGGAGTACGGTGATGATCCTGGGTGGCTGCAGAGCTGGGGAACTTTGCTGCTGGGACTACCAGTCACTTCAGCTCCAAAAATGCTTAAAGAAAGCCGTTGAGTGAACAGAGATTCGTTGCATTTATTTATTTTTCCCCCTACTTAAAGCAGATTCAGGTTAAGACAGTTTTTGTTCCTGATTTGGCAGAAAACCTGGGACGACTGTCAGCTTTTTCATGAACATGTTAAGACCTGTCTGTGACATGATGTAGCAAAACTGAAATGGCACTAACCTGTGTCACTGTGAGGTTGGAGACCTTTGCTTTCTCTGCATGCCTTTGGTTGCAAGGCTGGAGTTAAGGACACTCTGCATTGCTTTTTTTTTTTTGGCAGACCCACATCCTGCAGAAAAATAAATTTCTCAGATACTTTTCCTCTTAAAAATCTCCCACAAAACTCTCTGGTGTACACAGAAATATCCGTGAACAGTGCACACCTATCATCTTTTAAGAGGTTTCACTCACCCATCACTCACATATTAAATCCCCCTGAGCTTTCTCCTAAAACTTCTTGTTCTTTAAGTTTCCATTGAAGATTTTCCATTGCTTTGAATCTTCCTGCACTCCTGTCCTGGCTCAGATGAGGAGTCACCTAGAGGCACAGCCAGTCTGTAGTGGGGATAATGGCAAGGGATTATCAGTGCTAGAGCAGAGGGATTTGGTATTCCTACAGATAAACCTGGAAAATTGTCTGCAGCTGCAGCAGGATAAAACTTGAGTCAGCTCTGGTGCACTGGTGGTGGATCAAAAGGCGGTGGTGAATTTGGATTATTCCAGTTGCACAAGAAGATAATTCTTTTCTTGCATAAAGGTGGTTTAGAGAGCTGGTGGTGATGCCCTCTCGTGTTTGGGATATGTAAAAAAATTAGAAAAATAAACAAAACTAATTTTGAAGCAGATTTCTGAAGATAAAGCTCTTTTTCACCTCAGCACAATGAATCAAGCTGAGCCCTGCAGAAAGGATGGGGCAGAGCCCTGAACTGCCCTCCCCAAGCCCTGTCACAGCCCAGGTGACCCTGTGGGACTCTGCAAGACACAACCAACACCTGCCCAGCTGTGGCTCTTCCTGCTGCCCCATCACAGCTCTTGTCACTGAAAGTGGGTGTGGAAAAAGTGCTGGCTGATGGAGGAAAGATCATCTGGCACTCACTGCAGAGGAGCTGCTTCACCTGCTCGTCTGGGGCAAGAATTCTCTGCTGCCTTCAGCCCTGAATTACTGTCTCAGTGGAGTGACAGCGTGAGGGCAGAGCCAGGAGCTGCTGGCTGAAATTCCCTCCAGAGGCTGCCATCCTTCACCAGGGTTCTGATGGTTGTCCTCAGTATCACATCTCCTTCCCCGAGGTCTCTGCTGACCCCACAGCCCGGACATTGCTCAGTCTGTGACCCTGGAGCTTCTTGTCCTCTTTTCAGGAGTCCTGCATTTCCTAATGAGAAGAGAAAGCTCTGTTGGCTTGGTGGATTCACAGCATCACATCGGCCAGTTCTTTCCACGAGCACTAAATTCACTTTAAAAACAGCCAAGGAGTTTTATGAGAAAAGCCCATCTTTTCATAGGTGTGCCAATATACAGAAACAGTTATTTCACATCTGGGATCCCTCTGTATGGTAAGTATACATAATTTTACAACTCATCCACTTTAATAGGTGCCCAAGAATGCTGAAAATAGGACCATAAACTTGTAAAAGATAAAACATTTTCATAGAAAAGGAAAATTCAAAAAAAATAAGCAAGGTCTGGGATGTTCTGGCACCCGTTCGAAAAAGATATTAAAAACCCCAATCCTGCCTTTTATTTTATGACCATGTATAAGAAAGCTGAAAAATTCCCAACTTCCAGTAAAAGATAAAAGATTAAAAATATACTTCTCCTCATTTTGCAGAAAACTGCTCTGTTAAATCTAAAATTTAAATCACAGTGTTTGATTATCAGCGCTCACCAAGAGGATTACAGAACAGTCATTAAATCTTATTACAAAGCGAAGTGCAGAAAGTAATTGCACATATTTGTAAGTAGCTTAGAATTGATTAAAAATGCATAAAGAAAAACTGGGAAGTTTTCTGCGGGCTCAAGGCTGCTCACCCCTCTGGGTAAACACACAGCAGTTCATCCCATGGGAACCTTCTCTTCATTCCTGTGGTGTGGCAAGGGGAGCATTTCTGGGAGGATTTCTCCCTGGTTTGAGGACAAGGACTCTGCACATGTGATCATTCCAGTTGCTCTGAGCTACAGGAGATAGGGAAGGCCTGCAGTCATGTTAAAGCTGGGGAGCTTTAGGAGAAGTTTAATTTAAGCTGTTCTCCGGGCTAAGCCTCCCCTTCCCCACCCCCATCCTCCACTTGAAGGCTGCTCTGAGGCTGCATTTTCAAAGCCATGTGTGGGGAATTAAGCGCTCCAGTTCCACGGATGTTAATGTGATTTTGTGAGCAAATATCTGCCACTCCAGCACGGAGCTGAGCCATGCTCTGCTCCTAGGGTTTGTGTGTTCCTTGTGAGCAAAACAGCCATGCCAAAGCAAGGCAACTTTAGAAGCACGTTTAACTCTGGATTTTGGCTGTTTGTGGGTCTTTTGGGAGGTGGGGAAGGCACCTTCCCTGCAGAGGCTGAGCAGGTGGTGGGGATGGGTGAGGTGAGAAGGACCTGGAGGGGCTGGAGCATCTCCAGGGCAGGGACCGGAGCTGGGGAAGGGGCTGGAGCCCCAGGAGAGGCTGAGGGAGCTGGGAAGGGGCTGAGCCTGGAGCAAAGGAGGCTCAGGGGGACCTTGTGGCTCTGCACAAGTCTCTGACAGGAGGGGGCTCAGGGAGGTCGGGCTCTGCTCCCAGGGAACAGGGACAGGAGAAGAGGGAACGGCCTCAGGCTGGGCCAGGGGAAGCTCAGCTTGGCCAGCAGGAGCAATTAGCCCATGGAAAGGGTGCTCAGGCCTTGGCAGGGGCTGCCCAGGGAGCTTTGCAGTGCCCAGCCCTGCAGGTGTCACCTGGAGGTGGCACTCAGAGCTCTGGGCTGGTGACAAGGTGGCCATTTAGCACAGCTAGGACTTGGTGACCTTGGTGGTGTTTTCCACCATTCTGTGATTCTGAGTGCTCTCACTCTTTGGATTACACAGGACAGAAGAGCTTGGACACTTTTCTACCCTCCCTTGTTCTCAAAAGTGATGGTGAGCCCCCAAGTCAGCCTTTGCCTAAGCCTTGACAAATGTGGTTCATAACACAATGCAGGACAGTCTGATCTCTGCAGCCCTGGCCTCAGCACGCAACTTGGCATTTTTAACTTTCCATTTCAGCTACTCACACATCTTCTCTGGCAGTGTGCAGAATATTCCTGAAACGCTGAGTTGTCGCTTGGTTTGCCTCTCCTTTTGGATTCATTTCTTCCCCTCCACAAGAGTGGTAGGTGGTGTTTTGGAGAAGATGGAGGTTTTTCATTGCTTTCTGCCTTTTTCTCTCTTTTTATACACAGTGCTTTTTCTGACGTAAATCATACAAACTTCTTATTTTTCGGGCTTTTCAGGGAGTCAGCAGGGCCTGTGCATGGGAAGAGCAGGGATGTGCCTTTTCCATCATCACTGTCTTACCACACAGTGGCTGGACAGTGACAGAGCTGGGACTGGTGATTTTAATTCCTGGAATGAGGCACTGAGACTCATGGCCTTGAACCTGCAGTGCAGTTTCTCCAGGGGGATCTTTTTGACCCAATTCCCAGAGCCAAGGCAGTTTGGTTATTTCCTGCTGTGCCCAAATCTGGGGATGTCACAGTGAGGGCATGTTAGGTTTCTAACTACCAGTCCCATATTGATAAATTTACACCATTTTGTCTTATTTTCCCGTTTCAGCTCTGACAATCATGTGAGAACAGAACCGGAGAGATTACAAAAGATTTTGCTGTTCTGTATTCATTTAGAACATCTGTAAGGGCTTTTGTATAATCTTTATTTGTAACTGGGAAAAAAAATGCACATTTTGTCAACTTATCTTCAACTCTCTGCATGGGACTAGACCTGGGTAGCTGTCCTTCAAATTAATACAAACTTATCAACTAAAGCACTACATAATGAGCTGAGAATATATCTCTCAGAGTTTACTATTGATTTACTGTCCCAACACTTCTGAGAATTACCCAGTGCATAATCTATACAACCAAGTGATTTTTCTCCGAGGTTGCTGCTATTTCTTAGGGTTTTATCTAAATCCTTGAGAACTGGTGTTTTTTCCCCTAAAAGCCATATAAGAATCTTAGTTTTCTTTTCCTAAGATGAAAGTTTCTTGCTACAGGGAAGAAAAAAGAATTTCAGGGAGCAGGGAGGGTGTAAGGAGCAGGGGGTTGGGCATGGAGATGACCCTGGCACTGGTCACCTCATAACTGGTGCTGTCCTGCAGGGTCTGGCATTGGCACTTTAGATACACCAAGACCTCAAGGGGTGTCCCCTCCAACAGACACAACATTGTGTTGCACACACAAATTGACCAAGAGAAAGGCAAACCACAAAGCACAGGCAATTAGCAGCCCAGAAACCATTAGGTTGCTGTGACTGCCACAGGGTAAATTCCTGGATTAATTCCCAAAGGTGGCCTGTAGGCACCTCTCAGACTCTGGGTGTTTCTTTAGTCTATAACATCAGCATCAGAGGTCTTCCCACATATTTTTGCTTCTTGTTTTTTCCAGGTTCTCCTAGACAATCCTGAAAAGCACATGTAAAAATGGCTTTTCGTTGGAGTTTCTCCTACTTCTTGCCATGCTGGTTTTTTGTGACTCAAGAATGGGAAGTCCTGTAAGAGGCTGGTTTGTTTCTACATACAGAACTTAGAAAACATTCTTTTGTATTTCAAATTCTCAATGCATTTGTCCCCATTGAGAAAACTCCAACTTGACTTGTGACTTCATATTTTGTACCAGATTAGTGATTTCAGTGGCCCTTTAGCACTTTCAGGTTGTTACTCAGCCCAATTTCAGATCTACTTTTCTTCCTTTCCAGTCAAATCTCAGATCATTGACAGAACTTCCACAAAACACCAGAACTGAGTTTGCCTTGACATGCAGCTGGGAGAAGCCAGAAACCAAGAGTTACTACTGAAAAGGATATTTTCAGAATGCTTTTGGTCCCGATTTAAGAAACCTTTTCTATCCAGGAACGTCACTTCAGCATGTTTTAAGCCCATGGTGAATCCATGGAAGTCAGGAGGTTTCTGTTCATATGCCTGTGTTCCTGAATCTTGCCCTTTGCTGGTGAGAAGGATTTCTTGTTCTTGGTTTGTTTTTTTTTTTTTTTTCACTGCTCTGCATTTTTCTGTGCTCACTTACACCATCATTTGTTTATCAACAGCCAAGTAAACTTAAGGCAAACTGCAGTTTGTTTAATCGCTGCCTTGAGAAAACTGTAAGCTGATCCTTGTATAAATGAGCAGGCACTAGAATTTGCTTTAACAGTTTTCAGTCCCTTCGGTAATGCAGACATTTTCTTTGATTTTTGCCAAGTGTTTTTTTTTTTTTTTTACTTAGTGTTTTTAGGTAATCACTATTTAGCTGGCTTATGTTCTTGAATTTTCCTTTTTTTTCTACTTCCCAGGAGATAAACCCAGTAAAATCCTCCCCTAGTGAAGTCAGTGGAAAAACTCCCACTGAAGTCAGGGTTTTATTCAGCCAAAGAGTTTCTTGCAAATAAGGTATTTAGATACTGCACTCTGGGGTGATATTCATAAATTTAATGCTGTTTCCTCAAAATAAAAATTCGTATATGTTAGTGATCTCTGTGTGGCTCCCACAGAAACGCTTCTCCTTTAAAACCTATTCACTGTTCTGGAGCTGGATGCTCTCAGCAAAATCCATAAGTCAGCAGTGAACTCAGTTGCCCTGGCTGCTTTATATGGTGCCAATAACATTGTCAGTGGTTTGAAAAGGAAAATAAACAACAACAAAACAAAAAAAGAATGAGAAGGCCAACGTGTCCATCCTGGGCAGGTGGGACACGTTCAGATACATTACACTTGGGTAAATCTCAGCCAGACAGTGGTGCCAGGCATAAATTTCTGAATCTGTGTGAACTTTTCAGGTCCCAGAGTCACTGAGGTTGGAAGAGACTTCTGGGATCGAGTCCCAGCTGTGCCCTGTCCCCACCTTGTCCCCAGCCCTGAGCTCTGAGTGCCATGTCCAGCCCTTCCTTGGACACCTGCAGGCCTGGGCGCTGCAAAGCTCCCTGGGCAGCCGCTGCCAAGGCCTGAGCACCCTTTCCATGAAGAAATTCCTCCTGATGCCCAACCTGAACCTCAAGTGCAGCTTGAGGCCATTTCCTCTTGTCCTGTCCCGTGCTTCCTGTGAGCAGAGCCCAAACCCAACCTGGCTTCAATCCCCTTTCAGAAAATAAATTCTCCCCGGCAGAATTTATTTTCTCCAGGCTAAACCCATCCCCCCCCAGCTCCCTGAGCTGCTCCTTATTTCATTTACAGGTAGCCTTAATTAGCCACTGACCCAAATTACTTCTGCATGAGCCACATTTTACACACTCAGGGAATTTTCCAGTGCTGTCTCACGATGTCTGCTCAGAACTCTGAGCTCCTCTCTGGCCCCAGAGTGAAGATCCCCAGCTCACTAAAGGCCAATCCTGGATGAGGTTGCCCAACAGGAAATAATTTGTCCCCAGGCAATGGAAAGTTCAGGTGACAGGATTCAACAGGGACCATTTCCTGTGGCAATGCTCCTTTTGGAGCAAGTTCTCACATTTTGGCTCAGGGTCTATTTACCTGTTCTGAAATAAACAATTTAAGAGGGAAGCAGAGTTACTCTGTGCTTAAGAGAACCTCCACTGCCATGGTGATTGTTATTTTTGTGTTATCTTGGTGACATTAAACACCCAGGGTTGCATGGACCATGGTGCTGCTGATTGAAAGGAGCATCTTTAAATCTGAAATGATTGGGCAGATTTCAGCTTTTTGTGCCTGATTCCCACCAGCAGACTGGTAGCTCCACACAGGGAGATGCACAACCAGAGATCTGTGATATGACCTAACCTTTAAAATAATGACTGCTGAGTTTGAATATCTCTGTGCCTCCCAGCCCCTGTGGGTAACGCTCGATACATCCTGGAAATTATTCTCTTAAAGGTGACTCTGGATAGGCATCCAGGAGCAAAAGGCACAGAAAATCATAGGTCAGCCAGCTGAGATCAGGAGCTGCAATTAGAGATGTGCATTCTCACACATGGCCACATGTACAGACAGAGATTTGGCTGCAGGTCTCACTGCAAAGCCAACAGGTAAATTCTACTTATTGTTAAACTGCGTGCCAAACCCACATAAAATGTGCCTAATTATGCTACATGAGCTCTAAAAATAAAATATGAAGGAAAAATACTACCACAGTCTTTATACAAGTACTTCAAATGGAATACATAATACAAAATATTGATTCAAGAGGGGTTGGCATATTGAAAATCAAATGAGTTTTTGCCATTGCTGAGAGCACAGAAGCCCAGTGTAATCAGCCTGTTCAACTAATCATTACAGCAGTGCTGTTTGTGGCACTCTACTTAACAGTCTGTCAGCAATTCTGTGAAAAAAAAACCTTATTTTCCAGGGATTTTTATTTCAGCCATAAAAGGCTGCTCCAATGTGAAATTAAAAATACATATTGAGATGTGAAAGAACAGAGCTCCCCCAGCCCTCCACCCAAGTGGCTTTTGATGCTGGGTAGCCAAGGACAGCAAGAATTTTGCCTTTTATGTCAGTAGGAGTAGAATTGGGATGAAAAGGTCTTCTGGTGATTAATTGCAGTCAACACGAGCTTTGCTTTTGCCCTTAGCTGAGCTTAGTTTTGCCAATATGTTTTAATCACCACTGTGTGGGGAACTCTGAGGTGCCTCTTGGAGGGTTTTTTTGCCTGAAATCATTGTTTTGTCTCTGGTACAACCCTTGGAAAAAGCCCTTCTGATGTGGCACTTCAGTCAGTGAGGGCCAATGCTGCAGCCCAGGTTCTTAGTCCAGTAAAAGCTGTTTCCTTCTGTGCCAAAATGGAGCTTTTCCACCACAGTATTTATGCTGAAAGCTGGCAGCAGAGGTTGCAGGCTCCAGGACAGGGGAGTAACGTTTTAATTTGAACACTCCTGACCTCCCTTCAAGATAAGATTTGTCACTCAGCTGGACCAGATCCTGAGCAACCTGATCTGATCCTGACGTTGGACCTGACTAGTGGGGGTGGAGGTTGGAGCAGGAACCTCCTGAGGTCCCTCCCCACTTCCATTATTTTGTGTCTCTGGGAAGTTTTGCAAGACCCTGTAACCTCTGCTGACACAGAGAACTGGTGGGATCCCAGTTTAGGGTCAGCTGTAAGGACAAAACTTCCTGGTAAGTACATTCAGAGTCACAGTTTGCTTTGGTCCCCTTGCTCAGGTTGCCCAGAGAAGCTGTGGCTGCCCCATCCCTGGAAGTGTTCAAGGTCAGGCTGGATGGAGCTCTCAGAAACCTGGGATAGTGGAAAATGTGGTTTGGAACTGGATGATCTTTCAGGTTCCTTCCAAACCAGGCCATTTTATGATTTTAGGATTATAGATGTGATTAAACTTCCTGGAGAAATGTCTTGGATTTCTGTTCCATCTCCAAAATGAGTGATTTATCTGACAAGCTCTGGATTCAAATGATTCTTTTTTCCCCTCTCTTTGGGGACCACTTAAAACTTTATTTATACAAAAATTAACTTGAATTCAAGTGTAGAAGTGCTTCTGGAAATGTTGCCCTGTACAGTTACATTAGCAGTAGCACTGGAATTATGTTTTCTTTAATTTTCTCTGTACCACTAAGCTGCTAAAGCTGCATTGATACAGTGGAGGTTACTGAAAGGTATTTTTTTACATTTCTTAGACAGTGACTAAGAAATAGTAGCTACAAGAAAATTATCAAAATCAAGGGACACGTGAACAAATACACCACAATGTCATAAATCATCTCTTAATGAGATGCTAATTCACTATTTTCAGTCATATAATATCAATCACACCAGTCTCTTTGTTCAAAAGAAAGTAAAACTATCAATGTGATGAAAGAAATATCAGTAGCCAAGTAAAAGTAATGAGTTTTTTTGGAAGTTGGCAAGCTCTCCGAGGCAGAGGAGAGAATATGACCCTGGGGAAAATTTGAAGTATGGTGACTTGGTGAACACTCTGACTTCACTTCGATTCCTAAAATGAGACAGCAAACTTGTATTCGAGCTCTCACAGACAATTTCAGAGAGAAAAAGTAAACATGAACAGGCATAAAGCTGTGCCACTTTACAATATGAAATACATTAACAAGTTTACCTGTGGTACAAAAATAAAACAAAAAAAAAAGTATCCCTCTTTATGAGACCACTCTCTAAATATTTTGCTTTTATATTCACTTGTTTTCTGAAGTTTCCTGCATGTAGAGAAGCCTTTTTCAAATTCCACACAGTCCTTTCCTCTTTGTTTCCTGCCATTCTAACACGTGTGGTCCCTCATTACTGGGAGTTTCCAGCCATCTTATCCACCTTTAAAACACTTTTTTCTTCCATCTTTGCTGCCATCCTTTCAGTGACTGCTGTTTGCCTTTTCTGGATGTGATACTATCCTTTGGTCAGCAGTTATTTCTAAGCTTGGAAAAAATGGTTGTTTATAATGAAAAAAGAGAAAAAGGTTGTTCTCTTGTGTGGATTTTAAAAATAAATAAACAAACAAACAGTAGCTTCTGTGCTCAGCCACTTTGCAGCCTTACACCTTCCTCCTGAGTCAGCTCCTGTGCTTGTTTGCTCCATCATTATCCTGGCAGAAAAATGTCAGAGTGATGGAGTACCTGTGAGCAGCTTCCCAGAGAAAAAATAAAGGGATTTGCTGAGCAAGCACGAGATGTGTTCCACAGAGAATCCTAATATTTGACAGCAAATCCAGGACAGAAGCAGGTCCCCTTGCAAGGAACTACCACTGGTGGAAGCAGGACAGTCACAGGAGCAGAACTGCTTCTTACAGGCCAAATAAACAAAAAATAAATGAATATATATTTATTTATTAAAAATATATTTAGTCACACATGTATTCATAAGAAAAAACAAATTCCTAAAATATTGTCAAAATGGTAAGGCACTGAAGCCAAGGCCCCAGACCTTCAGGGGATGCCAGAGTGAAGTTCTAGTGGCATGTATTTTAAATAAGGTTCCCCTCAGGATGTGGAATGATATAATCTTTAATTACATGACCCCATATTAATTTTTCCATTGGCAGGCTGTGCCCTTCAGCACATGGAAGAGGTAGAGTCTTTGGAATGGGGTGAAATTCTTTGTGACTTGGCTGATGTTTCTGGGGTTTTCTGGCTGTATTGCTGAACAAAGCTTAGCATCTGTAAAACAAAATAAACTCACAGAATAATATTACCCTTGCTCAACCCCTTTTCTGCCCTTCCTATAGACAAGTGGGGCAGCTGCAGACATGCAAAAATTTGAGAACAAAACAGAAATACTCTTCTTGTTTTCTTCTCCCATTTCTACTATCTCAGTAGGAGGGCTTGAAATTTTAGGAGGAAATCCCTTTCAGCACCTCTATCCCTGGAGTGGGATTTGTTCAGTGGCAGTGCAAGAATTTATTCTACGTGACACCAGGAACTTGTAAAGAGATGGAGCAGGCCCAGCTCCATCCATGTAGTTGCCCAAATAAAACAAGGAACCTGCCAGTCTGCATTAGTGAATTGGAATTTTAATTTTCTCTTGTGGCTAACCCTTAGTCAAACTCAACCACACAGCACATCACTGGGCTTAGAACAGATCATCCTTCCTCTATCTCCCCCTGAGTCATGTTTCAGGCTACTGGATTTCAATATTAAAAAAAAAGAATTTCCAAAATAAATTGTTATCAGTTTGTTTTTCTATACAGTCAGGAGTATTTTGCAGAGAAGAGGCAAAAAATATTTAGTTGAAACCCCTTCATGGAGGCTGTGAAAGCTGTAGGTTGGTCATTGCAGTTCAGTAACAACAAAAGCTGCTGAAATGGAGTGGGTTTGAATGGAAAGGTCTGGAAAATCTGGAAAATCCATCCATCCATCCATCCAACTATCCATCTCTTCATCCATCCATTCATTCATCCATCATCCATCCATCATCCATCCATCCATCCATCCATCCATCCATCCATCCATCCATCCATCCATCCATCCAAGCAGCCCTGGAGGGAGATGTCTGTAGCCATCCTTCTGGTAGATGTAGGGCCTGAGGTGGTTCTGCATTACCAGACCCACACCATCACAGGCATGGAGAAATATTCCTCATTTGTGAGTGTCAAAAAGGAAAAATCCCCAGACTGGGGAGCCCCAGAGCTTTCTAACCCAGCTGGAAAGCAGCAGGACTTGGCTGTAATTCCCACTGCACATAGCAGGAGTATATTCACATCCTCAGGGAGGAGAGTTAAGGTTTGTGCCCCACATTGAAAATTAAAACAAATCATCTTCCTGTCCCCACTCTGATTTGAAATGAAAAGGAGAAGATGTTCTCCTGTGTACTGCCTGTTTTCTCACACATTTCTCTATGTTTTTCTATAAAAACTGGCTCTTTTTTCACTGGCAATTATTGTGTTCCACCAATGGCAAAACCACCGAAATTCTTTGTGGATGTGGACAAATTAATTATTTTTTAGCTCAGGTCTGAGAGCATCAAAAAAGGGAAACTTGAAACCTTTGCTCTGTGCAGTTTCATTCCGCCCAGCTCTGAAGAACACAGAACGACGCCGTTCACTGGAGAGAGATGTTCTGTATTATTTCAGGGGTTTATTGTTACCAGTATAATTTCAGAATATGCTTTGCTCCCAATGGAAAAAGAACTGTTTCACGATGTACTGTACTTTCTCTTCTGAAGTTCCTGGTCCTGCTGGATGCAAGCAGTTTGGAGAGGACGTTCATTCTCCTACAAAGTGGATAAAAATTATTCAGTGGATGCCTCCTGGTCACATACTGATCCTTCTTCTCCCACAGTGGAACCTACAAATAGCTCTATCAGTGCCTGCTCTCTCCTGTTTCTCCCTGTTTTCCATAGGGCCAGGAATCTTGCAGGTGAAGGGGAGGTGGCTCTCAAGCTTGGGGTCAAATGATCACAAGAAGCAGGGTGCTTGAACAGCCTTTCTCTGCCCAAATCCCTCACAGGCAAAAACTGGCATGGAAAAAAAAAAACAAAACCCAAAACGTTTTTCCATAGGAATTCTATGCTTGGAAGTGCCGTGGGAATGTGTCAGTAACATGTGGCAGTGTAAGGAAATATTCACAAAATTATCAACCCCACATATGTCATGCCCTGGCCACTGGGCACACCTGATTCAGGGGAGAGACCAAAAATCTGTCCATTGATCCCCCCTTTAGTCAGGAACTACAGCAAGGGAATTCTCACCACAACACCGCTTCCAGACCAGTCCTTCCTGGCATAATGAGATGCTCCATGAATTGGTGTGGATAGGTGGAGGTGCTCAGGGATATTTTCATGCTTTGGCTTCTTTTTAGTCACATTTCAAGCAATAACAATATTTTTTGGTTGCAGTAGTTTTCAGAGGCCTTAAATATTATCTCTAAGTAGAGAAAATCATGATCAATAGGAATGAAAAGAAAATCAAAGAAGACCATTCTTTTATCTCTTTTTCAAGAGGAACACAAAGGAAATTTTGAAGGAAAGCTTACTTTTAACCAAAAAAAAGGAAGCCTAAGAAAAGGCAACCCATCATCCCATGGCTGCAGAGCAGCACTTCCACAGCTTCCCACCCATCCACTGCCCTTTACTCCCTCCACATCCCAGGGATGTTGCATTCTGTGATGACCATCCCTGGTGCCTTAAGGAGGAAAACCTCTCCCCAGTGACAATGAGATGGTGACAGCCAGAAAGTGAATCTCCAGAAAGGTCAGGAGTCCTGCTCAAGTCTTTTCTTTCTGATGTGTTAAAATGTGACAGACTCCAGGAGTGACTGTGTGTGTTTGGGGTTGAGCTCCTTTCTTTTTGCTCAGGTTGAGTGATATTTCCTTATTAAATTTGAGGACAGTATTCTGTCTGGCAAACATTTCCTCAGGAATGCAACCCACATGATGTGGTTTAGGATGGAGTTGTTTTCTGGGAGAAGTTATCTCCAAAAAAATGTTTCTAATGGAATATAATTCTAGTTAAAGTGGACCAATGCTCATGGTCCAAATATTTATTTTGCTTCCAGAAATGCCTGGATGTGGCACCCAGCAGTCTGATTGACAAGGTGGTGATCAATCAAAGGTTGGACCAAACAGTCTCAGAGGTCTTTTCCAATCTAAATTATTCTGTGATTATTTCAAATTATTTTTAGTTTTTGCAACCTAAACACATACAACTTACTTACAATATTCCCATATACTCCTTTATCAAGCTCTAATATAACAACTAATTTACATTTAAAAGCCTTTTTAAAAATTTAGAATAAATATGGCAATGAAAAATGTCATACTGCTCTAAGAGAGGGAAAAGTCATGTTGTCTTAAAATCTGAATTTTAATAATTTTAGAGTGAAAGTTAAAATCAGATTAAAGAGAGATTTTAGTGCAAATACATGCAGAAACCAGGTAAGGAAAGTAATTTAACAGATCCCTTAGTTTCAGCAGGAAATTTTGTCACATAGTAAAAGCTTCATCCTTTCCCTGACATAAAGAGCTTTGTCAGAAAAGTTTGCAGAAGCAAAATGTTATGCTTTATTCATCTCACAAATGGATCTTGATCTCTTGTAACCTTAATAGCAAAGGTTACATAAGGATTGTTCAAAATTCAGTTTTCATAAGGAAAAACCCTGGAGAACAAATGATATTAGTCCCAAGGAAATTACTTTTACTGCATATATGTGACTGTAACAGACTGAGAGCAAAAATCGATGCCTTATCCGAACACCAAGTACCCTGGAGATTATGAAAAAGCAGGGCCTGAATAACTTATTTTACTTTCTGAACGAGCACTGGGACAAACATAAAACAGAAGCAGAAAAAAGAATAAAAAAATCAACCAATTCTTTGTGCGAGGTTCAGTGCTTGGCCTTATTTTCCCAATGTATGTGAGCACCTGGGCCTGAGGGAACACCAACCTCCTCTTTAGGTGCTCAACAAGAACATGAGAAATGCAAGCTTTTGCTCCAGTGCAGATTTCCTGAGTGATCCTCAGAGATTCATTTCAACATCCTGTGTGTCAATTCCCTACTATAAGAGGGGGCTGGTTTTTTTTCACTGATGTTTTGATAAGGAATTGTAAAAATTTTAGAAGGTAAACAGCCATGGAAAGAAAATATGATTATATATATATATATTTTCTTTCTCCCCTTTTTCTGTTTTCTTTTAGAAGCCTTTATTTGTGATTTTAGTAGAAAGTCATGATATAGGTGCCTGTGGTGTCTTGAGAACTAATTGCATTGGGGTTTTTTTTCCTACATCAGGCAATTGGGTTTCTGTTCTGTTCTGCTGTGGAAACTGCCCTAGAAAATACACAGCCTGAGTGGCTTGTTTTAGTTTTATATGGTCATTTGACAGAGGAACATTGGTCTGCCAATTGCTGTAATTTAGCTCAGTTTCTATCATAAATTCTTTGTTTTTTACTAGCTGATGTGGGCAACAGATTAATGTTGGTTTTGAGTTGCTGCACAGATGACTCAGCTTTGCCAAAGTATTTTGCTGTGCCCTGTGTCTTGGTTCCTATAAGTCCAGAGGGTGATTTTAAGGGTTCTTAATGCTCCCAGTGTGATTCTTGTGCCCAGATCGATTCACAAATAAAATCCTGCCATTTGCTGTTGTGCCATGGAGTTGTTAGGGCAGGGTTACTCAGCCTGAAACTGGTTTTACTATAAGCAAGACAGAAAGACAGTGCACAAGTCGGCAACCCTTCATGTTGGATTCAGGTAGGTGCAATGGATATACATGAAGATATAGTTATAAATATAGATATAGGTATAGATAGGCGTAGTTATAGTTAAAAATACAGATGGATTTATTATTTGACAATGTTTTTCCCTACTGGAAGTTACTTTGGTGCTGGGGCTGGCAAGCAGCTTCTGAGACCTATCAGAGTCAATTTAACATTTGTGTTGGGCACCAAGTCCACGCCAAATGTTTGGCACTTTAGTCAAACCCCTCCAAAATTCATTTTCAGCCTGTGACTGCCCAGGAGCACAGGGAACTTGCCCACATGGGCAGGTGACATCCTGGCTTGGCAGGATGAGTGGCACCTTCAGTCACCAGAGATGACGAGTGTGTGTCAGGCTCACAGTTTGGCCCCGTTTTCCTCCCTATTCCAGCAGTTCCCTTTTCATTGCAGGTTTCCTCTTTTGTCTTTCCCAGGCAGTGTTGCCATAGCAACAGTGTCTCTTGACCACCTTCCTGCCTTCCTCTGGCCAGGGCCGCCCCTGCCAGCCTCCCACCAGAGAGGTCCCCCCCCCCCCCCCAGCTCACCCTTGAGGCTGCTTCCCAAGCACGCACGCGGAAAGTTGACGTCCTCTGCTGTTGAGGTGTCTCTGGACATTGCAAGTGGAGCCACTGGCTGGGATCCAGTTTTGTGTCGCTAACTGGCACAATTTTCCATGCAAAGTGTCTGCAGGAAGCTGATCCCGAGCAGTCCAGCCAAAACTCAAGGGATCTGTGAGTGCTTGTAGGCAGGGATACGGCATGGTAGACAAAATACCCTGGTAACTTCAGTGTTTGAGTGTGGCAGTGGCAACCCCCCCACCTTTTCCTTCCTGCATACCAGAACTAATGGGAACACCAGAGACAACACTAGAGTCGAAGGACTCAGCAAGATTTTCTCTGGCACCAGGAGGCTAAGGCCAAACATCTGGAAAAACAAGTGTAGGAAGAGATAAAGAGAATTGATGACTCAAGAGACACCATTTTATGCCGTAAAAGATACACGAGTTATCCTTAAGGCAGAAGTTTCTATACACACACACCATGAAGCTGTGTAAGGGACTTCTCCCCGAGTCCGGACGCGGGCTTGTGGTTACTTCTCCAGAGATTGAGGGAAAGGATAGTCGATGTGTTGCACCAACAATTGGATGGTAAGATGCATTGAATCCTAAGCTTATACTATTTCTTCGCTGGCTGTAACTCAATGGTACCTTATCGTGCACTGTATGTAATTTAATAGTAGTTATCCTTCTTGTTTTTATTCCTGTGTAGTATTATTAGTTTTGTTTTTAACTCTTATAGTCAGTAGTTTTCTTGTCTATTAATAAATAATTTGTTATGTAATAGACAGAATCAGTCATTATTAAAAGAAATTACGAACGGGAGGGGGTTTTGAGGTGCTGGTCGTCTCGATAAGATTACTACCTGCTGTCAGAGGCCTGGGCAGTAGGAAAGGGCTTATTTAACTCCTAAACCCATTTGTGACATTGAGTCTGTCTTTTCACAAGCCAAGAGCTTTTTTGAAGTGAATAACTTATGATTATGATTTGTGGGATGATTTTCTTTTGAAAAAAAAAAAAAAGTACACTTTTTCAATATTCTTTTGGTAGCTCAAATAGAAACCAGCCCCTTTCCCCCTCCTGAAAATCCCCTTGTATTCAGACTTGACCTGAAACTGAAGCTCTCCAGCATGACTTTACCAAGGCTAAAACCACAACTTCAAACCCATTTACTGTTTCCAGAACAGAGTTTTCCTGGAAAAAATGCACAAATAGAATCATAGATGGCTTTGAAAAGGACCTCAAAAATCATCCAGTTCCAAACTCCTGCAATGGGTAGGTACACCTCTCACTTGACCAATTAACTCAGTGATCCATCCAACCTGGCCTTGAACACTTCCAGGGATGGGGCATCCACAGGTTCTCAGGACAACCTGTTCCAGTGCCTCATCACCCTTACTGCAAAGAATTTCTTCTGGACAAACAATGTTACTGGCTCCTCCTTGAGCACTTTCCTAAAACCTTTTTAATTTTTGCACTTTTGAATGGGATTCATTCAGCAAATGTAGATATTTCTTCTCAACAAGACCTCGGTGTGTAGAAGAACCTTCTATAGGGTTTGATGAGTGTATTGAAATGATTAATTTGAAAATGGTTTCCACAAATATCTAATTGAATAGATTTTCAATGAATTATGTATCAGTCTGTCACAACAGGCTATTAATATGAGACATTTCCATTTGACACAAAGTAATGCAGCTGTTTATTAAAATAAGGATTAATCTCATGTGTGTTACATGTACATGCCATTTTGTACTTTTTCCCAAAGAAATGCAAGTTCAAACTTAAATTATAAACTTCCATCTGTGATGTAGTTAATGAACATGTAAATGGGTCTAAGGTGGGTGGAAAAGAATATTTAAAGAGAAAAATATCTGGGAAGAGGCAATATCATATATTCTGGAAAACCTATTATCGAACAATAATTTACCTGAATCTAAACTGAAACTTCTTCAAAGAACAGAATTAAGACTGTAGGAGAAAATTGCACTGTAATTTGTTAGTAAACTGAATTTAGTGTGTGTTATATAATCCCTGGATACCTGGGCCAAGGATTCTGCCTTACATTGGTAAAAATGCTGTCCCAAGATCCTGCTGTATCTATTGTCCAGTGATCCAGTAGACAATATGTGGAAGGGTAGTAATAAAGTTGGTGAAACTGGTAGCCTGTTGCTCTAAATGGTGGAGTGGGTAGGATTGTACCCAATATATCTAATAATTTTAAGCAGAAGCATAATAAAGTCTAAGTTAGCTGGTACTAAAGGGTCCTTAGGGAAATCATTGTGAATAATCCTCTGAAAGCATCATCTCATTGTCTGTAAGGTTCAAAAAAGCAGATTGGATTGTGGAAAAAAAAAAAGAAATAAATACAAACGGGAAAGGGAAACCTTGTGTCTGTGCTAAACTCCTCAGTGTATTTATATCCTGAACATCTCACAATTCTGGTCACGGTTTCTCAGAAAGAACCTCAGTGAATAAAAAAGGTAGGGAGAAGGGAAGGAAAGGTGGCCAAGGACACAGAGTAGCTTGTAAACGGAGCGAAAACAAAGTATTTTATCTTGGAAATGGAATCACCACTAACAAAGGTAAAATGGGTGCTGTGAATAGGGTGAATAGGGAATAAGTTTTGGGATTTTTTATCATACCAAAATTAGGCAATAGCCAGCAAGATCATTGGGTAATACAGGTAATAATTAAGACACACGCACACACACATGCAAACAAAAATAGATTTTCATTGCCTCTTTTATTTGTGTTGTAAAGTTCACAGCCACAGGATGCTGTGGAGGTTTAAAAACAAATGGATCACAAATTTATGGACTTATCTTTACCAAAAAAAGAAGCTCAGATTCAGCTGAGGCTGGGGACCTGTGCGGATTGTTGGGACAGTGCCCCTGGGGACACTGCTCCGTGTCCTTTCCAGGGCATCCACCACTTGGAGACCTTTCATCCCACATGTGCTTTTGATGTGGTCAAATACAGCTGCTCCAATTTACCCTCTGATGTGATGAGATGGAGAAAAAATGTTGCGAATGTGTTCTTTCTCGATTTCTGTATTTGTGGATTTATGTAGACATAACCACTGCCTAAAATATATATCTAATTGCTCTTTGAGGGTAATTTTCTCACTAAAAGAAAAGAGTTTAATTTAATTTAATGTTTAGTAAGGAACTTACCAAACCAAATTACTTCAACAATTAAAAAAATTGAATAAATATTTTAAAATTAAATTATTTCAATAAGTTCATTCAAGTGAGAGCATGTAAAGTTTCTAGTTATCGTATCTTGGAACTACCCCTGTCCTATCAAGTAGCAGTAATAAAATGAAATAGAATAGGTCAAATTCCTGTAGAACTATATAGAGGTTGAATTTGATTTTAAATAATGCTTTATATCCTTTCTGTCAAAGCACTCAGAGTACTTTGGATTTACAGGGCTTAAATCTCAGCTGGGTTTTGGAAGCTTTTTTATGTATCACCATAAAATGGTATTTTTTCAAGTTCGTTTTTATAGACTTTTTTCTCCCTGTTGCTTTGGGCATGAATTACTTTTCCATTCCTGGCAACTGAAGTCCTGGGTGGCATTCATTGTCTTGAAGTAGCAACAGGAAATGGAAAAATTACAGTTTATTTTGTTGCAGTTGGGTACCTATAAAAACGTTTTAGACACTGCAGTTCTATTGAGACTTTCAGTGAACTGTTGCATGTTCCTTAATTACAGAGAAAATCAGGTCAAGAAATGGATTCTATCCCCAAAGATTATTTTATTCTTGCTAAAGCCACGCTGTGGTAAGAAATAGCACATCCCATCTTTTCCCTTTAGATACATTTCAGTTTGCACTGTCGGAGACCAGCATGTGATGTGGAACCTAAGCCAACCTGTGGGCAAAACATCTCCAGGCAGACATAAAATTATACCAGGCACATGTCTACGTAAGAATTTTGCTTTTCATTGGAACAATCCTGACACAACTTCATCACTGATACCTGCCTGAAGACAAGGATGGTCTTGCTTTCTGATACAATTGTTCTCTGAATGAAGACGTGAATGACTCCTGGTCTTCATTTTACTTTCAGTTTTGGGGGAGCAAAGGAGCGAGGCAGATGGGAGCTCTTATTATGTTCCCACTGTTTATGCTGGGGAGCTGCAAGTGGGATGTCACATCCTACTTCATCCGTCATGGTGAGTCAATGCATGTGAAGAGTTCAAGATGTTCCCTTCAGCAGAGCGAGGCAGAGCGCGCCGGGGAGAGGAGCCCGGCGGGTTTGTGCTCACAAATAGCTGCAGCTACTTCAGGAAACGACAGAAGGGCCAACCTGAGCAACACAATGCTCTCCCAAGCTTGGAAAATGACAACGAAGGGTGAAATGTGCCAACCCCTGCTCTGTTTGGCTTGTCCCACCCAAGCAAGGGGGAAGAAGTAGGAACGACCCAGAAGAGACAATGAAAATGATTAGTTCCTTGAGAGAGTAGATTATACAAGGTAAAAGCAGATTGCTCCTCAAATTTATAACGGGAAGCATGGTACAACTGTAAGAGAAAGTCTGACAGAGGCAATGGTAACAAATTCAAAAACTTTATGAGGTTATTTATTATTTCACACAAAAACCCCTGATGGGACTTATCATAGAATGGTTTTGGTTAGAAAGGACCTTAAAGATCATCTCATTCCAACCCTCTGCCATGGGCAGGGACACCTTCCACTAGACCAGGCTGCTCAATGCCCCATCTAGCCTGGCCTGGAACATTCCCAAGGATGAGGCAGCCACAGCTTCTCTGTTCCAGTGCCTTGCCACCTCATGGTGAAGAATTTCTTCCTATTATTAAAAAAAAAATAAAAATCACTGCTTTTATTTTTCATAGAAAAAAATCCTACTCCTACAAGATATTATTAAAACAGCATGCTGATAGCAGTGGAAAGAGCTGCAGCAAAGTATGAAAAATGGAAGAACTTGTTTTCCATAGGATGCAGTTTTATGAGAGCTCAACACTTGCACTTCAGGATATAAATTACGAACTAATTAACTTTCGTCCTAGTCATGAGGGTGTTTATTTCTTGCTTTCTGCAGCTCTCTCCAAAGCCCTGTCAGACACTGGCCAAGGCTGGTGACATGTCTGACATGTGACAATGCTCAGCTGATTGGAGCATGGTGCTGATAACACCAAGGCTGTGGGTACAATGCCTTTATGGGCCATTTACTTTAGATTTGGATTTCATGATCCTTGTGGGTCCCTTCCAACTCAGAATATTCTGTAAATCTGGGAATGGCCTGACTGGATATGGCAACACTCCAACAAATTAGAGCGCATGGGTTTTGGGCTGTGACTTTTGTATTTTGTCTTATATGCTTGTCAATCCCAATAGTGATAAGTATGAAGAGGTTATGTTTTCAGGAAGATCCATGTACTCAGCTGAAGCTGAAATATAGAGCAAAGCTTAGAAGGCAAATTCTTGGAATCTGAAGTTAAAAGAAAATGCAAAAGGTGTTAGATTTGGGATCAGACCCCATCCATCTGATACATTCTGCATTGCATGGTGTCATGGTCAATAAAATATTCTCTGAAGTGTTATCTCATGATACAGTCTCAGCCAGAAAGACTCTTGGTTGCTCAGCATAAATATATCAGAACTGCTGTCCATAAAAAGTCTGGAATCATTCAGCTGACCTCACAGCTCCATCTTTTCAGCTTAAAAACCTGAGAATTTACCAGGTTTGTGGGCAGGCTCTGCAGCCTGCACTGAGCAACGTTACTGCAGCAACATTACCACAATCTATGGAAAGTAAAAAAAGCTTGGAGAGAGGTCAAGGCTTATCAGTGGTGTGGGCAAACCTGAATGAGGGCAGCCTTGGGGAAAATATGATCAGTTCTGATGGCAGTAGAGTGGAGGAAGGATGAGATGAGCCACTGAGGAGAACTGGATGCTGAAGGCTGAAATAGGACCACAGTTTCAGGAACTTGCAGATAAGAGGAGTATTTGGATAGGCTTCTGGAATTTCGGTGTTCCTGGGAGAGAACTGTGGGGTTTGTGGGGGCTTGTGCAGACTTTGGAGGACTGTTGGCGTTCACAGGACTATTTCCCTCTCTTTCTTATCCCTGAGATTATAATTTTTCTGGAAGAAAACCTCCTGCTTCTTTATCTGTGACTGCTTCCCATCTGGTACAGGAGCTTTCCCATTTGACCCAAGTGTCATAAATGAGTGCTTCAGGTTTTTTACGGAGTCGCTGTCAAAGGTATGGCCAAATGCCGGTTTAATATAAATTTGAATCCCTGACCAAACCCCCTCTGCCTTCTGAGTAGCATCCTCCTCTTGTTGGGGTCTCAGGAGTTTTCTTTCACCTGAACTGTTTGTGCTGTGTGAGAGGAGGGAAGGGAACAGGGCAGGGGCAAGGCCTTCCCCTGCAGCACAGAAAGGCAAACAGAAGTGGGCAGTGAGAAACCAGGCAGGATTTGGAGGTTATTTAAATGCTCGGCCAGCTCTCTCCTCTCTTTCTCCAAAGCAGGGACCCTGGGGTGCTCAGCTGTCAGCTGCCTAAGGAAAAGGTTGATTTTGGCCATACAGAAATCCAGCCTATATCTGCCCTCATTTATTTGAGCTACACTCACCTGCATGGACTACAGCAGTAGTCTGAATTCTCCTCATGCTGTCTGGGCACTCTTTTAGGGGTGTGTGGGATGACTAAGGGGGAGGAAGTCAAGGGGAGGGGCTTTGGTGGCCTCAACATGAGAAGGACACTCATCTACAGAAGTGAATCTAGAGCTCGCCAGGCTGATTAAAGGAATGGAGCAACCCTGCCATGAGGGAGGCTGAGAGAGATGGGATTGTTCAGCCTGGAGAAGAGAAGCTTCAAGGTGACCTAATTGTGCCCTTCTAGATGAAAAGAGACTATTTACAAGGGCCTGGAGTGACAGGACGAGGGGGAATGGCTTCAAACTGACAAACAGTAGGGTTAGATGGGATATCAGGAATAAATTCTGACAGTGGGAGGCCCTGGCACAGGTTGCTCAGAGAAGCTGTGGCTGCCCCATCCCTGGAAGTGTTCAAGGCCACTTTGGAGCTCTGAGAAACCTGGGATAGTGAAAGGTGTTCCTGCCCATGGCAGGGGTTGGAGCTGGGTGATCTTTCAGTTCCCTTCTAACCCAAGCCATTCTGTGATTTTGTGATTTTGTGATTCTGTGATTAGAGCTGCACCCTTCACATTGCCAAAGTTGTTTGTCTGAGACTTAGACAAACATCTTGGAAAAAATACAGTCTCTTTTCTTGTGTGCATCCCACAGTCAAAGCGTATTTATCAGAAATCTATCATGTACCAGATGGCAGAATAAAGTGGTTGTTTAAACACGCTGTGACTTAGGGTAACCTGGCATAGCACATTCTCAAAATACGCCGCATGTGTTTCTTCACAGATCTCAACTTAAGTATAGCAATGAATAACTTCTTCAAAATCCTGGTACAACAACATGCCTTTTGTTTCCTGCATGTTATCTAAGAGCTGCTGCAGCAAATGCAGGGAAGGAATTAGACCTGGAAATCAGCTTCGCTGAAGACAGTGCTGAAAACAGGAGTTTTTTTTTTAAATGTAGGCCTGCACCTGTGCTGTGGGTGAAATCCTGAGGGACTTGCCTTCTAGAGGCTACCCAAAGCACCCAGCTGCCATCAGGTTGTCTGGCTGCTCTCCTCCACAGGCCAAATCTGTGCCTTTCACAGGATTCTGGCCCAGGACAGAGTCTGTCTATGCACAGAGATTTTGGCCAGATGTGGGGAAAACATGTGGGAGAAGAATAGGGAGCTCCAGTGGGTTCTCATTCCCCTATTTTGTGACTCTGTGAGCAAGTTATATCAGACCAAGTGGTCAAAATACTCTGCTCAAAATCTGGCCATGAAGAACAGCCCTCACTCCCTACCTTAGGGGTCTGTGTTGGACCTACTTCCATCCATGCTTTATGGAATAAGCTCAGGAGCTTCAGATGGCAATGATTGTGGTAAATCTCCTCAATAAACATAGCAAAACCTTTTAGGGGAAAAGCAACTGTCTCTCTATTTGTACCATTTGTATTGATGGGTCAATATCCTGGACTTCAGAGAATAAACTCTCCCAAACTTTAATCATTGATAGTCTTCACCAACATCCTCGGGGTGAGCTTCTCTGAAGATTTGGCCAAATCCAGCATCCGTAAGAAAGCATTCTCACTGAATTTTGACCCCTATCCTTCCATAGTTTCTTAATTACTCTTCTCAGTTCCTAAATCTTCAAGTAGAGAGAAAAATGGAAAGCATTTCACATGAAGATTTGCTACAAGTTTGATTGTTTTCCTTTCTCTCTCTCTATTACATAACTGTTTTTCCGTCACTTGGAAGAAGTGTTATTACTCACATGTGATGCATAATCCCCTCCCACACCTCCCATCTCTGCTTTTCCTCTTGAGCATGATCTACTAAATTTTCTGACAATATCTTTTGAATTACTTTCATGTCTGCTGATGCTGTGAGGGGAATACAAGTAGCAGAGAGCAAGAGGGTCTCCACTGTCACTCGCCAGTTGTCTGAGGAATTGTGAACTAATTTTTGCTTGCAGAATCTCCACCTCAAATAACGGCCAAAGCCACTTTCAGACCTCAGCTGGTTTTCCTTGTAGCAAGTGTTGGTTGCAAGATTTATTGGTTTGAAGCCAGTGAGAGAATCTGCAGTCGTGGCTCTCAGAATCCAGCGGGTGACAGTCGGAACAAACTGAGTGGGCTGGATCTGAACGTGACTGCAAGACAATAAACACAGAACTCTCAGTGCAGCTACTTGCACGCAATGTTTCTCTAGAGAAAAAAAAAAAGCAACTTTTAAATCTGTCAACAATGGTTTTATCAGGAGACAAGATTTCTTGTGAGAAGTACCCCGTTCTGTTAAGCATATGGTCAACAACTTGCTGTGTCAAACGAGCAGCAGCACGTGTCTGGGAAATGCAAAACACCACGGGATCAATGAAAGCAGAGGAAATATTCAGCAACAAAAAACGTAATGGAATGTTCTCTCCTGTCAGTGCGGGGCCCAGCATAAAATGTTCTTGATTCCATTTTGTCTTTTAACCTACTTGGTCGTGTTTGTATCATTAATACAACTTAATCTTTGCCTTATTTGCATTGCTTTGTAGAATTCTGTTGGTTTTTTTTTTTTTTTTACTAAATCTGCGTGTCACCACTGCTCTTTCCCTGTAAGCAAAGCATATGTAGTGTAAAATGGTTTACCATTATCTGATGGTTCCTTTTCCTCTCCCCCAGCTCTGAGAATTAAAGATATTTTCTTTAGGTCTTTGCCAGAAATATACCATGGTTTGGGACCAAATGACAAGGAATGGCACCTCAACACTCTCTCAAGCCTTGTACTCTGCAACCTCTTTGATTTAATTTTTCTTCCTCTGTGATTACAGGATGGTGAGGAAAAAAAGGGGCAAAATCCAGTATTTTAGTATTTAGATTTTAAAGTGATGATGACAGGGCTCTGCAAACTTTTCTCAGGTTTGTGCTTTTTAGAACAGCCTTTTAGGGGCTGAGGAGCCTCTGGCAAGAGAAATCCTGTGAAACATTGGAAGGGTAACCTTGGAGATTCTTGGGATATGATGTCTCTAAAACTGAAATCACAGAGAGGAGAATAATTCATCAAGAGCTATTCAGTACTTAATTTTCATGTCAATTAGACCAGAAAGGAAAGAAAATAAGTCATATTATCAAGATCAATGGTAGGATGGGATTAACTGAGTCTTTTTCTTCACCATTCTAATTAATAAACAAATGTAACACATGGAATTATTGCTAAATTGAGTTAATGAGATTAATAATCCATTCCTATTCCTTTTAGGGTACTACATGGGGTTGCTCAATAGAAAAAAAAACCTATACTTTAAAATAAATTTAAAATTTATTAAAGTAATTGAAAATAAATAACTGAATAATATAAGCCAAGAAAGTCTAAAATATATAGATGAATAATACTTCATGAGGTAGAAAGAGAAGTGAAGGTATATGTTATTGAAATGTAACTGTCACTAGTTTTGACAATATTTCCATTTTTATCAGAAAGAAGAAACTTTTTTTTTGCTCAGTATTTGTGTAGTGCTGAACTTTCTGGTCTATGACCAGGTCTCTTGGGCACTGCAGTAATTAGTAAAGAATTAGCAAAAGAAATAATGAGCAACGTGGAAGCCAAAGTCTTCAGTGAGAAATAGGATTTCATAGTGGCATTATTTAGCCTATTACTAAGAGCACAGAAAACTTCAAAGGATATTTTTATCCCATAGTTGCAAGACAAGAGCAAGTCATTATTGAGATAATTCAGTAATCAGACTTTAAAGAATAATTCGATAATATGTGTTTATTTAGTGAAGAAAAATCTTCTCAAACAATATTGTTTTCTAATTAATATCAAAGATACTTAAAAATAGAGAAAAAAAGGAAATAAATGGAATGGATAGCACAATAGAGTGAAATTAAGACAGTTAATTCTCTTAAGAAATATTCTTACTAAATCAAAGTATAGGATTTAGAAAGAATATTCAAAGTCTTTTGCCAGAGAATGCTCAAGGTCATGCAGCATCTTTGTGTGCATATTCCAGGGAAGGTAGAATAATTTTCAGGAGGGTTGAGTTACAATAACTCTGTTTTTTGTGACTGTCAAAATGGCTACAGGAGCTCCAATTTAATACAGGATTAGTGTTTAAAATAATGGAAGATAAAAAATGAGTTTAGTTAAGTACCATATATAGAGAAAGTTGAAATTAATTAATGGATTAAATGCTTTCAGGAAGTGCAGTGAGGTGTGGTGCTGCTGTTGTTCTGGAGATTAGAGATGCTCTCCCAAAGCATTGTCGAATGCAAAGCCCACATGACAAAAAGAAATAAATGCTGACCAATTGAGGTGCATAAAGAAGAAAAAGAAAAATAAACCCCAAACTCTGAGCTTTTGGTATTTATTTAGGGTAATCACTATCTGTTTTAATTATTGAGCAAGAATGGAAATACAGCAGGATTCAAAGGAATGTGGTATTTGCACACATTGAATGGCTTCCATAAATAGAAATGCAGAACGCATTGAAAATGACTGTAAAAATGGATCCTACTTTTTTATTCAACACAGCACGAAGGTTTAGAGCAGGACTCGGAATTATGAGGAAATTCTCCTTCCTTTGCCCCTCAAGCACACAGATGAGAGCTGTTATAAAAGGCAGTGAGGTAGTTTTTTCCTTTTGCTTGTGTTACTTGATATGCAAACGCACACCAGAAGATGAGTTGGGAATGAGCTAAGCTGAACTTGCAGGAAAAGAAGGACACAGCCTTGTTTAAATTAGTAATTAATTGCATTATGGTTAATGTCACAGCAGTGGGATAGTACTATGACTAAGGAGAATGGGTTTAGCAGAGCTAAAACCTTCACTTTCCTGACAATTCTATGACCTTTGGAATGAAAAGAAACCCTAGGACAATAAACCCAAAACTATGACATAATATAGAGTACTCTTGGGTGAATACACTGCAGATTATTGTCAGGCAAAAGCACTGCAAGAGTTATGACTTCTTTGTGCTTTAGCAATAATAAGATCAGTGGAAAAGGTAACTTAGAAAATTATATTATGATAAAATTCAGCTTAAAAAAAACCAAAATGCAAACCATGTCTTCTCATGGTTGCTACACACTCCATGTGAGTGTGTGTGCAAAAACCAGACAATTAAATTAGTTACTGAGGAAAATTTGTCTCTGATTTCAAATGTAAATCCCATAATCTGGTCAAATTATTGTTTTCCAGAGATTATTTTGGAGTAGCCTCTTTTTTCTTTTGCTTTTGTTGTGGTCTTCTCAGTTAATACATGGAATGAGAATCTGCACAGAAATCTGTGACAGCATGCTGAGGGTATTGATTTTGGATATTCCTGAATTTGTGGACCTAGGATTTGGATTCCAGTCAGGCCACTGTTCTAGAAAAGCTGTTTTTCTCACTCCTCAAGGACAAATTCTTGCATCCTTTGAAGCACAGAAATTCCCAGTGGAGTTTTTTAGTAATAAATATTGATTCATCTTCTCTCTGTCCTTAGGACTAAATTGCAACAGCCCTTCCCTTAGATGTCCTTGCCTCTTGCCATGTAATTGTTAGTTTATGTTGGTACCTTTGTCAGGAAAGCACCAAACCCACAAATCTCTTTCCCACCAGTTTATCTTTAATCACAACCTCTTGTTGAGCCTTGAAGATTTCCTCTTTGAAGGATCTTCAGCCTTCTTGAACTCTTTTGCCATCAGCACAGCTCTCCTGTTAACCAGGCTCCTAAAAAACCTGAAGTCCACCATCTGGAAAGTGAAGGTAGACATTGTGCTGCTCCCCCTCCTTAATTCTCCAAGAACTGAAAAAATTCTGTAAATTGATGGTCACTGTGCCCAAAATGGCCTCCAACCATCACATCAGCCACGAGTTATTCTCTGTCCACAAACAGGTCCAGTGGGGGACCTCCCCTGGTTGGTTCCCTCACCAGCTGTGTCAGGAATTACCTCCCACACACCCCAGGAAGCCCCCGGACTCTTTCCTCTCTGCTGTGCTGTATTTCCAGCAGACATCTGGCAAGCTGAAGTTTGTAGAGAAAAAGGGCTAGCAATGGTGAGATTTCTCCAACCAGCTGTCCTCAGAATATTTCACTGGTCTCCTCACCCTGGCTGGGTGGTCTGGGACAGAATCCCACCAAATGTGCTTTGATCTTTCCCCAGTTCTTACCCACAAACACTTGACCCTGCTATTGCCACCATTGAGCAGTCAAAACCCTCCCTAACACACCCCACCCCCTCTCCTTCCTTTCACATCCTTTCTGAAGAGTTCAGCCACCCATTGCAGCAGCCCAGGTGTGCAAGCCAACCCCCCATGTTTCTATGACTGCAGCTATAGCCTGGTTTTCCAGCTGTGTAGAGGCTTCCAGCTCCTCCTGTTTCTTCCCCATGCTGTGGGCACTGCTGTAGATGAATTTCAGCTGGGTTATTGATGCTGCCACCCTTTTTTGGTGGTGGCTATTCCCACACCTGAGTAACCTTGTGCCTTTTCTGCCAGATGGATTTCCATGCCCTGTCTCCACTAACACAGCAGAGAGAAGGACATCACCGTCACCATCCCTCCAACATCGATGTGCCACCCCAGGCTTAGCTCTAGAGAGCCTGGTTTATCCCCTTCCCACTCCAAAACTGGTTCAAAGCTCTTTCAGGGAGCTCTGTTAACTCCTGCACAAAAAAAATCTTTCCCCCTTTTAAGACAGGTGGATCCTGTCTGTCCCATAGACCAATGAATGCTCAAAATTCTGACAGTGACACCAGGTTTGCATCAAAGTATTGATCCATGGACTCTGCAATCTCCTTCCTTCATCATTCCCTGCAGCTGGAAGGATAGAGGAGAATACTACATGTGCTCCTGATCCTTTATTCAGTTATCCCAAGGACGTGAAGTCCCTCTTGAGGCTTCTTGTTGCAACTGGATCACTGCCTATTGAAAAAGATCATCATGGATAAAAATATGAGGGCTGTAGCAGGGTAGGAAGCTTTAACCCTGGTGCCAGGGAGGCAGCAGGGTTTCCTTAAAAATTGGGGAAGTTTGCATATTGGACCTTCTGCTCTCCTCAGGACAGAGTTTCCTATGACAACAACACTTTTTTTTATGGAAGAAGTTTTGATGCAGGACATGGATCAACTCCACCTTGGAGACTCCTCCAACTGAGATGAACCATTGTCCTCATCAGTGTCTGGTTTCCTTTGCACTGGAATCACTTTGCATTGATTAACACTCTTGGCATTTTCCCTGACAGCTTTGAAAACACCTGGAACAATATTCTTACTGATATTGCTGACAAGAACTCAAATTCTCAGATTTTACTCCTGATTTCTACAAAATTTTCTCTATTTAGTAGTAAATTGTTCCTACTGGGATCCATATTAATCACTTCCTCTAGAACCCCCATGCTTGCTGCTGTCTGGGGGGCCCCTCTTGCTGAGGCGGTAAAAGCATGTATGCGTCCATGGTGAAAGGCACACAAGGACTGATATAACTGGTCTCCTAACTCCAGAATGACAGGTCTGGAGTAGAACTGGATATAAAAATGAGACAGCAAGATGTCTTCATGCTCCAAATTGTTATCCTCTGCCTTATCACACAATAAATTGGTAAGATAATGTATAGAGCTTGCAGGACTTCCAGCAATATTACATCACGGAGCTTTGCAGAAAGGTATAGTTCCGACAGCAAGAGAATTTGGGAGTGTTGGCTGGTGTCTTAAAACAAAAACCATTTGTGCTTCCATGGCTGTGTGACTGTAGAACAACAAATTCACTGCAGTGTTTACCAAACTAATCTGAAAATCTGGGAACTTGTGTAGAAATAGCACTTCCCTTGCACGTGTTTTGAGTCACAGGAAGAGTGGCAGACTGGAAGATTGGTTCATAAACAGAAAAACTTTCTCCCAGATAAAGTGGAATGACTGTGTTAGCAATTCTTAGTGGTTTGGAGGCCTGCCTGTACCAAGTCACATCCTTTGTGGCTTCCTGGGTGTATTTGAAAGTGCTCCTCATAAAAAGTCCCATTCATTTTGGTACACGGAAGCTTGAATCAAAGCATTCTTTATACAACTCTTGAAAAGATGCTGTTGAAGTTGTGCTTTAAGAATAATTATGGTTGAATCTTTGGTCCATTATATCAGAGCATTAAGGGAACAACACAACCACCTAAGCAGCCAAAGTTTAAATTTGGGCACGGAAAGAAAACTGGAAGAGTGAGAGACTGCCTTTTCTGTCTTCCAGAATATTTTGAAGAGACTATTTGTGATCAACAACAATTATGTGGTGTTTGCCTAGAAAAGAAGATTTGCAGACATCTAAGGGCTCTATCTTAGGTTGCAAAGACCCAAAATAATAAAAAAGTCATACTAACCTTCATGTAAATGGGACAGTGGTGTTTGAGATTCAGTTTGTTACAAGCATATGTGATTTAGATCAGTTTGTTTGCTTACTAGGTCATTTTTTATTAAGCGAAGAAAGGCAAAATTTCATATTCAACAAAAGCTTTTGTCCCAATGACATCACAGGAGCCTGTTTCATAGCAATTTCTCAGCTCTGATGGGTGTTGTTCCAATGACTTCATACCCACTCTGCATTCTGGACACTGGCTTGGCACACAAAGACCTGACAAGGACAAGGACCTGATGAAACCTGATGCTGACAGATTGGGAGCCAGGCAAATCTGCCTCCAGGTAAGATTTATAGAGTCCTAAAATAATTTGGGTTGGAAGAAGCTTTAAACCTCATTTCATTCCACTCCCTGCCATGGGCAGGGACACCTTCCACTGGAGCAGGTTGCTCAGAGCTTCATCAAACCCAGCCTTGGACGCTTCCAGGGGTTGGACAGCCACAGCTTCTCTGGGAAATCTGTTCCAGTGCCTCATCACCCTCATGAGGAAGATTTTTTCCCCACAAATTTCCATAAATATCAACTTCCCCTAAGTAACCTGTGGTTGAAATAAGCCTGGTGTGCCTACAACAGCCTGTGGATAATCACTGGCTCAAGATGCTGGGCAACCTGACTTTTATCAGTGCAGAGTCCTTGAAATTGCAAAACAACCAGGCCCTTAACAAATGTCCTCAGTGGCAGAAGAGGGAAGTCCTTGGGCATGGCTGCGTTCTCTCAGCAGCATTTCCCCTTTGCCTGGGCTATGGTTTGAAGAACTTCTCATTTGTCACACGTTGCATCTGGAGTGACTCCAAGGAAACTGGGAGATGGTCTCGTTGACATCTGGTTGCTGGCGAGGCCTTGTGCCTCCATTTCTCATTTCCCTTCCTGAAATCATCATATATCAAATGGCACTAGCACAAGGATCAACCAAACTTTAAAAGTTCCTGCAAAATCAGGAACTGGAAGAGCTGATTGCAATTCACGGGGTGTTTCTACTCTATTGCATGATAAAATAGACTCTGCTTCTCTTTTTCTTTTTTTTTTTTTTCCTTTTTTTTGGTGCAAATGTTGGTAGAAAAAGAGCCTGCAATTTGATTCCTTCAAGTGTTTGTGTTGGGAGAGCTCTTGTCGCATATGTTCACAGAGAGTGAACATAAAAGGGGCCCGAGGATAGACAAAAAATCTGTTTGACTATCTGACAAATAGTTACAGAAACATTTTGCATATTTACCCATCTTCTAAGAGAAACATATTGCTGTGCAACAAAAATGTGTTTGCTGTAAAACGACATAGACAGCAGCACTTAGAACACACTTGAAAGAGTTGGATTTTGTAAGCAGCTCATTTGCATAGAAACACAGGAACATTTGAAGCCTCAGAGACAGCATCAAGGAATCAAAGACATCCACTGGGACCAGTCTGCATTAACCTTAGGTTTGTGTGGTTTTCTTTTCCTCTCAGGACTGAATATTTGTTTAACTATTAAATCAATTCATGACATCATTCCATGTCCTTAAAAGTACAGTGAGTTACTGCCTTGCCACCAGATTACTCTAAATTCCTCTTGGATTGGTGCTAAATTTATATAACTTTGTTATATCACCGGCAACTTATTTTTCTGTAATTTCATGCAAAATAGATTCATTCTCACTTATGGGGTAGTGCTCCTTCTCAGTTACAGTCTGAGACCTGCTGATTTTTTACTGACTTATCCCAATAGATGGTTGGCATTCATATTCATTTTTTTCTCTCTCCTCAGCCAGACTGTGCCTCGGTGAGGCATCAAACTGAAGCCAAACTGATGTAGCATATTCAAATTTCAACCTTGTTACTGAAGAGAATGCCAAGAGCTTAAAAAAATGTCAGGCCCTTGAGATGGAAGAATAAAATGCTGGAAAAGAAAACTTTCAGCAAGATGATGACTTTTACCGCTGGGAGTTCTATGTGAAAAACCTCTTAGTAGATAAATGAAAGATGTCCTCAAGCACTAATGATGATAAATGGTAAATGTAGCTATTATGATGCACATAAAAAACCCGAAAATAATTTCATTGTGCAATTGAGTGGCTAAAATCCTTCTTCCCAATCCAATGCTTCAAACTGCTACATGAGAAAAGAGCCTTTGGAAACCTAGCCAACATAGCAAGTTTCAGTTGCTTTTACCTAATGGGAGATTAAATATTGTTCTCAGGGATTTGTTAGCAGAAAAGAGATTTTTCACCTCTAAATAGCTCAGACCACACCTAAATTTAGAGCTGAAAGTTGTTGCTCTTTCTATGCAGCTGTGTAATAGTTTCTCTATATTTTTGTAGTAAAGAGAAGCTTTTTCTGCCACTTGCAGTGCAAGAGGTTAAAGTTTCCTGTTGATTTGATTGTACAGCTCACAGACTTGCAAATCTGAGCTTAAAGGTAAAAATAGAAATCTCTCTTAAATATTACTCTCCCATGAAGCATCTCAGTGTTTCAGGGATACTTGCAGAGACTGGTGCTATCCCTGATTTATGTTTTAAAAAGTGTCACTAGAGCTGCTTGAGGCTAAAAGGAGACTGGCAGCTAACCAGGTCTAGCAAGGCCAAGTGCTAAAATGGTGCATGGTCATGCAGGAGAAGGTGAGAAACAGCAAATTAATGTAATCACAAGAAATACTCACATTGTTGTGTGTGATATGGGCACAATGTTCTGAGGACACTCAGAAATGGAGCTGCTACAAAAATTCCAGCTTTTCTGTCTGTGGAGATGTAGAAGAACAGATTAATCTATCGCCTATTAGAAGTAACACAATATTAAGAGTGACCCTATTTTGGGATAGGGAAAATCAACACTTTAGCTCCCATGTTCCTTTACAGTTGTGTTTTCTTAGGGCACAACGATGTTTCTGTCTACAGCTGTGCTTTCTTAGTCCCTAATAATCACATAATTGTTAAAAAAGACATCCAGTATAACAACTGTTTTGTGTCCAAGTAACTTTATGGTGACTGTTTAAACCATAAGATAGGAATATTGCTACTGATAATAACAAAGATGAAATACAGATAACCTAAAACCAGGCCAAGGAAGGGCAATTAGCACCTGTTACCACTAACACCAGTGTCCCAAAGGGCTTCCTTTTTTAATATACATCCTGTCTGTGCCAGTGGTGCCACGTGAGGTGGAGCTCTAGCTGAGAGACATTTCATTCAGAGCAAATATTGAAACTTTACAGATGCTTGCCTGCAGCTGTACAGAAAAGACAAACAGCCTCCAGACAAGGCAGCCCCTCAGAGCTTTTCCCTCACTTTGTTTCAACAAGGTAATGTGAACATCTATGCAGATGGGAAGACAGAGCTGGGATGAGACATTAATAGAACCCGCTGGGAATCAGGATCCTGATGCTGCCAGAATCAAAGCCCCTTCAACTCTTCGTGCAGAGGGGGATGTGAAGGTGCACAAGGCTCTGCTGAACCAGGGCATGGGGAAAAGATCTGTCAGAGCCCCTCCTTGGCAGCATCACGAGCTGGATGGAGGCAAGAGGGCTGTGCAAATACCTATGGAAATAATGGGTGGGAAACAGGAGGGGAGGCCTGCTCTGTCACGAAAAGCCCAAGGTATCTTTTACAGATGAAATTTTGCTTCTGTAGAGAGCACTTGTAACTCAGAAGAGGAAGTGATCCAGTAATGTGTACTCACAGCCCAGAAAGCCAACTCACACCCTGGGCTGCATCTGCAGCAGTGAGGGAGGGGATTCTGCCTCTCTGCTTTCATGAGAATCCACCTGCAGAGCTGCCTCCAGCTCTGGTGTCACCAGAGTAGGACAGATGTGGACTTGCATGAGTGAGATCACAGGTTTGGAGCACCTCTCCCATGAAGCCAGGATGAGAGAGTTGGATTTGTTCAGCCTGGAGAAGGCTCCAGAAAAACCCTGCAGCTGCTTCCAGTGCCTAAAACAGAGCTGGAGAGGGACTGTTTACAAGATCATGTGTTTATAGGAGAAGGAGTAATGGTTTTAAACTGGAAGAGAGCAGGCTTAGATTGGATATCAAGAAGAAATTCTTGGCAGAGAGGGTGGGCAGGCCCTGGCACAGGGTGCCCAGAGAAGCTGTGGCTGCCCCTGGATCTCTGGAAGTGTCTGAGGCCAGGCTGAATCTCTTCGCAGCCTGGGAGAGTGGAAGGTGTCCCAAGGCAGGGGGTTGTGCCTCTTGACTCTGTGCTCCTCCCTGTGAGGACGTGCTCCAGGCCCAAACAGCTGCTGAATCACTTATCAAAAGGTGACAACCCAGCTGCAGCTTCTGCCTGCCTTTGTCCTTATCCACAGTGCCATTCTCAAAGCTCCCTCAGCCTCTCTGAGGAGAGAGGATGCTGCAGGAACCTCCTCCTCTCTGTGGGCTGCCCCCAGTGTGGGCTGACGAGGTTTTAACCTCTCATCTGGTGTGGGAGTTTGACAGACAGACTCCAGCTCTGACACAGGAGTCCAAAAGCCTTTGAGGAATACAACTATCTGCTTATTAAGCCTGTCCTATTCCAGCCAAGGAGTACTCAAACTAATCTCTGGTAATAGCTACAGAAAGGGTCACTGCTTGAAAGAAACATCGTTCCCTTTTATTCTACTTTTCCAGCTTCTTTTTTTTCCCCCTTTGAACTGGAAGACCGTGGGCAACAGGGATAATATTTCTTCGTGTATGTGGAAAATACCTTACTAGGAAAACTAATTTATTCAGAAATATCTTCCTTTTCCTGAATATGCAGAAAATCAAATGCACAGTGGAGTAGCAAAAAGGAGGGTCTTCCTTGGTTACAGCTTTTTGCAGTGAAATTCCCTACTGTGCCAGAAGTAATGTCACAGTAATGAGTAATGTTACAGAGGTCCTAGATAAGTGCAAGTTTTGGGTGAACATCATGCCATATTTATTGTGAAACAGAATCCCTGCTCTTAGGAAGGTTGAAGATGAGCTTTTCTACAAAAGAGTGCATTTTCCTCCCTTGCAAGTATCATGCATTTTGACACATAGGAAGTTGAAGGAAATAAAAGACTTGTACACTAGAAATATCTAAATTTATTATACCATTTCTGGTAAGGAATATTCTGTATGTCAAGGATCACCTCTGGGTGGTAAGAGTCACCAAGTGCCTCAGATGAGCCGGGAATAATCTACGGGGTTTCTTCACTGAAGTTGGAGTCAAACAAAGGTATTTTGGTTTCACACAGTGTAGTAAACCAAAGCAGAATTTTAAGTTCTATTGGTTTCCTGCAGTGCTCCATAACCCTATAATATGCACGCAGGGGGATTCTGATTTCCCTTTATAAATATGCCTGGAAAATCACCATTTTCTGCAGTCCTAGATCCATCATTTCCTCTGTGTCAGGGATTTTCAGCTAACATGATTCCATGTCAACGACCTGAGTGCTGACACTTATTTCAGTCTTACGGATAATTTAAAAATTGTTCTATATAAAGCAAAATCAAATTTTGAGACCATTGGAAAGGTTTACTATCCATTCAGCATCTTAAAAACATTGTTTGCTGTTTCCCTGAGATGCTGGCATTTATTTGATGATCCAGCAATAGCCTCAGTGTTCCAACCAAACAGATATTGTGGTGAACTGGTTTTCCAGCTGTTCTCTTCGTGTGTTTGTGTGTAGTCCTGTGTGTGTGCACACCTGAAAGTATCAGCACGTTTGGTGCTACATCAGCAGGAACATAATTCATCCTGTCACCTATTTGAGAAGCTGCTGTAAAGGATGTGTAAAAAACCATTGGATAAATACATTTTGTGCCATGAAATTCTGTCACCTGCAAAGGCAGGTGTTGATGCTTCAGGAATTCACACACACACACACCACAGACAGCATTGCAGACTGCTGCAAACTGGAATGTGTTTGTAGCTCTTTCTTTAACATTTGATTATGTTCAGGGCCAGCGTGTTGCTGCTGCTTATCTATATATTGATAAGATTGGTACCAAGTAGAGCGTTTGACTGTATCTAACTTTGTTTGCAAAGATTATTTCAAGATGATGCCAGTGGGGGTGGGGACGTGAGAGGAAAAGAGGGAGAGAATATTTTTAATTAGTTTTGTGTAGGCAGGAGGGAGAGGACAGACGTACACTGGAAACGTATCATATTTTTTTTTTACATTTTTTCTTGTGATCTCAAGCAGCAAACAGACCAATCACAGCAGCCCAGCAGCCCAGCAGCTTTATTTGTGCTGTTTTTGGAAGACTCGGCACTGCTAAGCACCCTTTTTGTTGTTCCTGCTTGACATTCCCTGTCCTTGACATCTCCCTTCCCTGGAATCGATGATGACTGCCATCTCAGCCCTCAGGCTCCTCCGCGGCTGCTTTCAACTGAGATAGCTTCGTCCCTTATTCCTCGCTGCCCTACTTTTGCCCCTCGCCACCCCCTCTTTTAAAGTCTCCAGCAAGTTGAATCCAGCTCGTTGTGGAGAGAGGTTTTGAAAGGCGGGAGGGAGCTTAGCGCACCCGGCTGAATCCCTGGTGGAAATTTCCGCGCTCTGGTGCGCGGTGCTGGCGGGGCGATGAGGGGGTTGGCTGCAACCAGCCTGTGTCTTTTTTTTTTCCTGCTCAGACACAAAGTGGCAGCTGGGGACCAGCAAGGCCACTTGCCTGGGTAAAACAGTTAAATGTAACAGCAAACAATTTGTGGTACTGATGGTACCCATGGATGCGGCCGATCCCGCGGTAATCGCGCCCATGGGGATGAGAAGCTCTGGTTTCTCCTTGGTGCTTGATTACACCCCAAGGACATAATTTTCCCATGCCAGTAGTCATCTTTCTTGTTAGACCTTATTGCTTAATTGCAACAGCATAGAAAAAATAGGGAGGAAATGGGGGAAACAGAAAAAACCCCAGAGATCAGGTGAGATCTTGCTGAAATCATCGAAAGAGACGGTGATAGTTTGGGAGCTGCTGGCTATGTATGTTAATTAACCCTTCTCAGAGGAAATCCACAGAACTGTTCTTTCAAGAGACATCTCCCCCCCGCCTCTCACACACGCAGAGATGTGGTGTAGTCTCTCTCTTGGTATCTCATGCACTGCTCCAGGCTCTTGATGTCAAAATATACCAGCTGAGAATGTAGGATAAGAACAGCCGTAGGCTTTCCTCTGGTCCTCAAGACATTTCAAATCTACACTTTCCTGATTAGTATAATACCCTGCTTCATCAGGAGCACAAATATTTTTTTTCTCCTGTTCTCCAAATGGGCAACTTTTACAGCGGTACGTGAAAAGCCTTAAAATAAGAAAAACAGAGAAAAACAGAAAATTCACTTGGGAGTGCAGAGTTGTAACCTATATTTACTTTTTCCATTGTGAGAAACATTTAAACAATTCCTTAACATTTATAACTGCACATCTATTTGAAATAATTGAAACGGAAACGTTAAAAGAAATTACATTTCGCTAATCCATTTACAATGGTATAAATTGCTTCTCATAGCCAACTGCCAGACTTGCTGTTTTATTTAATAACTTTAATGCTGAGGGTCCCTGAGGCAAGGAGACAGTTATCCCACCAACTGCAGGAGGTTTTACTGAAGTGTCCCCTGGCTATTGTCCAGGGACTGTGGAGAAGCTCAGCTAACAGGATCACTTGCATTCCCTGTCTCTGAAAAAATATGTCTTAATGTAAAATAATTCTAAGTGAAAGAGAAAAAGGTGTAAATGATGCATCCTAGAAAACCAGGCTGTTTTATTGGTGTACAATTGTGGCCAATAATTTATCACTATAAAATATGTTATTACATTTTGACAGCCAGCAACTGAACAATGACCTCACTCCCCAGCAGAATCACAAATACATCTCAAATTTAAAGGCTCTCAGGCAGAAATAGTGTCCAGTAGGAAAACTCCCAAGCACAGTCCCTTGATACTCATTACTTTACAAACCACCACAATTTCTGTAGCTCTAATTCTCATATTCAGCAGTGCCATGGGAGATAATTCTTTTTCCTTTCTCTCCATGATGAGATGCTGTATTAGGCTGATTTTCCAGGCTGTGAGTAAATATGATTTTCCCAGCTTTTTGCTGTGTATATGTTGGTTTGAGTGGAGTCCTGCAGTGCAGGAGAGATCAGGACACAGCCCATTTTCCCTGGTGTGAGTTTTAAAGCACTCTCAGTCTCTTTTGCTCATCCCATGGATAGAGTTAGACTCAGGCACACTGTCAGTTCCTGCAGCTTGAGAGATGTTAGAGGAGACTCAGGTTTCTCTAAAATCTGAGAAATTGCTGACTAACAAAAATGAATCCATTTTCAGACTCTGCACATTGAAATGATGCCAAACATTGTTTCTGAGGTAGAAGAACTTCCACTTTCTTATAATGAGGAAGACTGCAAATCAACCTGTGAAATTATTTTTTGTAAGTCTTATAAAGAGAACACAAGGAAATTAGCAAAATGTCCTATGTACCATGTTTTTCATTAAAAATACTTGAACACTGTCAAAATAGCAGAGACATTCCCAGCCATGTTTGGTTTTCAAATTCTATCGATCAGAACTGCTCGCTGTCTATAACTTCTATAGGATCATGGCTGCTCTCTTTCATCATTCCTCTCAAAGAAATACATTCTTATTTTTAGGAAACTTCCCCTGAGGCAAAGACTAGAAATTGTTCTCAAGCAGATAGTAGAATTAAGGATTGATCTGCACAGTGGGGAGAAGCTGGATGAATCAGACACTGACATTTCCTTCTTTCCACTCTTTTCTATGACTGAGAGCCTGGATTCCTTCCCAACAAAATAAGACACTAAACTACGGAGAAGATGTGGTGTTAGGAGTTTAGATACCCTCGATTGTCAAGGATTGTCAAAGCCACACAGGTATTTCCAGCTGGCAATTTATTCTCTAGCTTGTCATTGGCTTTAGCAGAAGCCTCAGGCAAACATTCTCCTGACACCTCAAGCAGGTGCCTGAGGTTGGAAGTGGGATGAAAGCAGGCTGAAATTTTTGGTTTAATTTAGCAGAGAATACCTGTTCTCAATTACCTGGTGTGATAAATATTCACACAGCCAACACAGAGAAGTCTTAGGCTTGTCTTCAATGCTTTGATTCCCTCCTTTAAACATATTTTTTTGGATTAGGAATTGCTCAGCAGCGTGTCAGGATTGGGATCCCCAGTGAAGGAATGAAACCTTTTATTCAAATGTCCCAAGTTTAATGCCAGCTTTAAACAAATTTAGCAAAAAAAATGTGTCAACATTTTTCCCTCAGCAAAGTCTGAGCCCTGAGGCCATTTGATTTCTTCACATAGGGATAGAAGAGATGGATATCTTGTGCCTTGTTCCTTCATGCTACAGTAGAAAATAGGAGATGAGCAATTTAATCTCCTCTGCCATGCTTGATATTTGCGTGTTGAAAAATTATTTCCATAATAAATCAATTAAAGTATGTATTTAATAAACCATGAGGCACTGACCAAAATGATGAGAACTCTTTCAAAATAGTACCTGGTTTAGAAGGATTAAAAATATACCCCAAAGAAACAAAAATAATTTGGGTTCCGTGCCACCTATCAAGCTCTTTGTGAGCAATAAGAACTATCTATCAATTATATATAATCATGCTGTCACATATAACAATGAAATGCAAAAGCCATAAAATAATGGTGCAGAATATCATCAATAACACTTGTGTGCCTTATCTAACCCCAGACTGAGATGATCAGCAGAGAGATACAGGTCATTATCTACAAATGCTTATGAAATTCATTTTGGTTACAATGGAGAGGAAACAGGAAGATAAGTCTCAAAATAAATTGGAATTTAATCAAAGAATTCTGCAGATTGACCCGACTCAAGACAGTAAACTTGTTGTGCTCAGTGAAGCCTCAAACAACATCTATCAGCTTGATACAGGTGGTGATATTCTTTAGCAATACATCTAACTATTGAATGGTTATAAAATATTTTGGTCTTTTCATCAGTGCAACAAAATAAATATTTTCCTCTAACACTTTTTTTGTTTTTAATGCTTTGAGAATTGATTGTATCAAAATATACTTAGTCTGCCGAGAAAGTAGATCCATGGAGAACAGCCTTTCCCCTGGAAGAAAGGGCATTATCATCAATGGGCTCTTCACTGAAACTGAAAGAGGAACTGAGTTTATAACTCTGCAGATCAAAGAAATCAAGGTATCCTGAACCCCTTCTGTGAACAGAAGGACAAAATTTGGGTACTACCTGCCTGACTTGAGGAAACTCTATGAAGCTTTATGAAACCTCTTCAGCAATAATTTTAGACACTCTTGATTTTAAGTTGTGAGCTTTCTGTCTTTAAAGCGGGCCAGACTTTTTATCCATCAAAGCAGAGAATTTATTTAAGGGACTAAGATTGTGATTTGGAAAATGGAAATCATAGTCAGCTGATTCATCATTATTCAGGTAAGAGTTCTCCTCAGTGCCTGGCCAAGCCATCATTTGTGCCTTGATTGCAGTTTCCCTCTGGTGCTGCCTCCCTGGCAATAAAAATTTTCTGCACTTTCCAATTACAGTCAGGGCTGCCACAGCTGCCAGGCTGCCAGCTAGACATTTCTCCAGAATATATTTATTTAGTGCCATGGCAGTTTTTCAACCTTTTCCCCTGCCTTACTTCATATTTTCAGTTTGTTCGTTTGGCTAGACCAAAGCTAAAACCTCTCTGACCTCTGAACTCAAAAGAAAATCCTCTTTTTTGTGACTTTAGTTTCACATTCTGGCAAAACCCACAGATCTGCTATCTCCTCACAATAATTCCTGTGCCACCCCTACATGTCCAAGCTCCTTCAGACTCTACAGATATATAAAATTTTCCAAAATGAGAGTGGATACAGAGAGATTTAGACCTGCAACGTGGATACAACCCCCCCCAAAAGTCACCTGTGCCCCACTGCAAGCAAAATTTCTCCTTTCATCTGTGGGTCTGTTGGTTTGTTTAACTTGTGAACCAGGAGGAAAAATTAGTCGTGTGAAAATGATCCAAGTGGAAGAGAAGCTTCTGTGCAGGAAGGAGGTGGTGGTGGAAAAGTTGCATGAGAAAGGTAAAGCAACAGAGCCCGAAAATGGCACCTGGTGCGTCACTGCCTCTGACACTCACAGGCTTGTGAAGCTGTCAGCTCTGCAGAAAATAAAATCAGGTGGACTTGAAGAACCCTAAAAGTCCACATTTTTATGTCTTTTTGGCTCTACTGCAGGAGAAATGCTTAGCAACTCTTTTTTTTTTTTTCTCCTGAAGACAAATAGTTCTTATATGGTAATTTTAGCGGTTTTGCTGTTTTACTCCTCTTTTGTGCTGTTCTGTGTCATCCTTACCTTCCGAATATACCGTGAATGAATTTTGTAACTGTGTCTGTGTTACTGCTTCAACGGCAGGGCTGGATTTCCTTTTTAAATCTTATGGGAGACAGAGAGCAGAGGAAACTTCATCCATTACAAATAGATATGTTCTGAGCCATTAAACCAGCACAGAGAAAACCTGAGGCAGGAGCAGAACCAAAACCTGGTCACAAATTTTGGGAATGAATTGTTTAATGGGAAGTTTTCCCAAATGTCTTTGATAAAATGGAGTTACAAGTGATATGACTTCGAGCTGTTTCTCAATCAAGAAGATATGAGGAGAGCAGAGAGGGTTTACATGGAACTAATGAGAAGGTCTGTGCCACAACAGTCTAAATAATTTTGAATATTTTTCTGTGGTACAGGAACAGGTTTACGTTTTCAGTGGGGTTTGGATATCAGATGTCTTTAAGTAAAACCTTGAGACTCTAGAAAACCAAAATAACCTAAAAGTGGGAGCAAACTCTTATTTACTGATGGTAAAAGTCCTAAGGGTTGGTTTTCTTGTTCATTGAAAGCCAAAACTTTTTCAGAAATCATTACAATAAATCCCATTTCTGGAGTAAAACTCAGCAGGTTCCTTTGCTAACACCAAGCACATCTTATTGATTTTTCCAGAAGTCAGGATGGAAGAAACTTTCATTTTAAATATTGCTTCTCATTCTAGTGTCTTATTTTTATTATACATGGATTGACCTCACCCAAAACATTTTCTAAACTTGTTCTTCAGGACAATTTCTATATATTTTTCTTCTACTTCTTTTTTCAATGGGAAGAAAACAAGCCAAAATTCAGCATTTTTGGTGTCAAAAGCCTTCATTCTCTTAATAAAATTATTTCAATTCCCTCTCAGCTAGTCCATGACAAGAAGAGGGGAAAATCCAATTTATTCTGCCTGTACTTCAGACTTCCCTGAAAACAACTAGCAACAAAGGTGGTGTGGGAATGAAACTCGACCCATAAAACTGGGCAAGAGTGATGAGGAAAATGAAAAATAAAGTGTGTGTCCAGCTGATAAAGTTTGATATCTTTGTGGCTATTAAACAGTCATCCAGGGTGGTTTTTTTTTTTTTTAAAGGAGTAGGACTTAAAACAACTTTTGAAGGCACTTTCACTCTCGGTGTTGTGGTCAGAAGTAGAATTTTTTCTTCCTATGTCTTTGTTATTGATAAATATTGGTGCTGGAAGAGATCAGGATTGGTCAAAGTTTAGGTGTGTTTGGTGTTGTTTTGTTTTGTTTGCTTGGGGTTTTAATTTTTTTTTAAATTAGTGGGATTTTTGTGCAGCTTTTGGAATGACCGTTTTCCTAAAAATGTGCATTTGCAAGAGACATTTGAAAAAATTTTAATATTTAAACAGAAATTTAAAGAAAACCAAATAAAATGTTGCTGACTTAAAAACTATTTTCATGTTAGTTCTATCTTCCCTGAACCTAAGAACTCTTGCTGGTTTTCACAGTGGTTCCTCAGCTGAGTTTGAAGGCAGTGATGTTATCACTTCTGAGAAAGATCAAACCCTCTTCTATTAGAAAAAACCAGAAAAATGTAAAATATACTGATTTTTCAAACCTTAACAGGAATTGCATTGCTCTAATGGAAAGCCAGAGAAACTCAGTGCAGACTGCAGGGTGTGATTTTTCATTCTCAGCTGTGGCCAAACTTTGCTGGCCTTGAAGGAATGTGATTTTTCCCTCTATCCTCACTGAGTGCAGGGTTTAATCCACTCTTAGCAGCCCTGGGTTATCAACCAGATTTCTGTTTCCATGGCCCCAAAAGGGACTTGGGAGAAGTGGTACTTGTCATATATTGATTTTCTTGGCCGGAACAGGGTTTGCTTATGGCTCTGTGCAGGATGCTGGTGAGCAAACGTGGGGCAGCTGGTGCTGCCCTGTTAATATCTGGCTGGAGAGCTTCTGTCTCCTGAGATGTGAGGCTGCAACATTTCAAAAGCACAAAAAACACATTAATTCAGAGTTTTGAGGGGGCTCATGTAGCATCCTCAGTGTCCTGGCATCTCAAGGGTCTCTGTTGGAGATTTGGGAACGACCTTCAGGGATCTCTGGAGAGTTTCCTCCCTCAGATGTTGTTTTGACAGAACTTGACCCTGAGCAGCTCTTTGAGAGCATTTCAGGATTAGCAAAACAAACAAAATGGGAAATTCAATAGTTTGAGTGTTGCTGAATTAGAGTGGTCTTGGTAATGACAAGTAAGTTAAATGGAGTATAAAGCGTGCTACTCAAGGAAAAATTATTTGTGGTTCAAAGTAAAAAAAAATACGTCAAAATCCCATAATATATATTTAAAGTAAGCTGACCTTCTTGCAATGTGTGTTCTAAGCCCCATAGAAGATTATTTTTTAGAACCTGCAGAAAAATTACTGAGAGTTTAAATCCTTAAGGACGGTGACTCCACACAATGCACTGAAAGCTCAGGGTTTCCTGCCATTGCGAAATTTGATTTAAGGGAATTAATAACATAAATGAATGCTCTTAAATAACATATACAGCATTCAGAGTCCTAGGACAGAAACAAATTATCCTTAAAGAGGCACATGATATATCTCATGTCAAGATAGAGATGAGATATATTTCTCTATTGGTTTGCCAATTGGTTTTTACTTTGCTGGTGTTTTTCACATTGTGCATCAGCTAAATAAAAAGATATATACTTTTCAGGAAAAAAAAAACAAACCATGACAAAAAACCAAATCAGACATCAACAATTTACTGTAATTCTATCCATGATTTTTTATAGTTGTTTAGTTCTGAATTTATTGAGAAAGTGCACTATTTTACTCTCAAATATATATTTTTAAAGTTTTCCATAATTTAATTACCTTGTTTTGGTTATTTGAGTGTTGTTTAGTAAAGCTTGTAATCTCTGGACTTCACTAAGTCCAGTAAAATAATAAATGTGCTGTTATTTCAGAAGTCACATCTGGGTATAATTAACTATTTGGGTGTTAAAAATATGCTTATCAACAAAACCAGAAAAAAAACCCTTAAAAATCTCAATTGTAACTTGGTGAGCTTCCATAAAAATCTTTTACACTTTATGTATTTCTGGGGGTTTTTTTTGCTGCATTGCCATGTGAATACTCAGCCTATTACTCAGAGTTTTTCACACAGAACCTTTCATCTCTTGGGTCTGAGCTTCCTCTGAATTGCTGGAGGTTCATTTCAGACTCCATTTAGTTACATCCTCATGGAATCCTATGGATTTACAAAAATTTACAGTAATATCATTTGCCTGCCTGGGGAATTCTGGTGGAAATGCATCTTGCCATGGTGAAAAGTGCTGCATGTTTGACCCTGTGACAATTTGGGGGTTTTGTTGCTGTTGAATTTCAAAATATGTTTCAATAATTGCTTGTTTTGAATTGTAGAAAAATCTCCCGTAAAAGGTCTGATAATAAAATTAATTAACCTAATATTTGTTCTGATCTTTGTTTTATCCCTCCCCTCTTTTGTCATGTTTAATTGCTGTCATGGAATGCACTTCTGGCTGGTCTTTTATTTCCTTTCTCCCCGTATTTACAATTACTTGTCCATGTGTGTGTTTGTGTGAGTGCTGCCATTCAAGGCACCAAGAATGGATTTGTGCATCAGGCAACAGAGGAGAGACTGTGCAGCCTTCCTGTGACTGATAAAATCACCATTTCCATCCATATTGCTTAATATTCTTGGTGTATTCAGAATAAATATACAATGGCTTTTCTTGACTTTTTTTCCTTGGATACTCATTGGACTTTTCCCTTTCAGGAAAACACGGCTCTGCTTTATTTTGTAAAAATGCACATTTTTCCTGACCTTGAGTCAGTACTTTCTTTTACATGCTTTCAGTGAAATCGTGTTCTATTGATGAAAGTGTTTTCCAGTATTTTTCTATAAAACCTAAAAAATAAAGTACAGATAAAATGCTAAAACATTGCAAGGCAGCTACTGAACAGAACATTGCACTTGGCAATATTGGTTATGCTGGAGTTCATGTATTTTTTTCCTTGCCATCACTTTACAGAATTCTAATACAAACAGTCTGTTGAACTCCACTGGGAGTGAAAATATAAACTTCAGTTATTCTCATCTCAATACCTTGAAAACTGGGATTTTCAGATGACGTCAAAATGGAAGTGTAAATTATCATGTAACTGTGAGCTAATTTTAAAATTCTCTTAGAGTTTTGGCCTGCAAATCTCTTCATATTTTGTGAGTTTGGTTTTTTCCCCTTAGATTTGTAGTGAAAAATTCTCTGCCTGTTTTCAGACTGTGTAATTAAAGAATCAGTATTTTAGCTCATGCAAGTCGATTGTTAAAAATAAAGGAATAATGAAACTATAAAAAGAGGTTACTTTAGAAAGAGGCATAAACAACAAAACAGGTCTCTAGATCAATTAAACTTCCCATAAAAAAAAGATAATAAAACTTTTGGAAGCTTCTATTTTACAGTGTGATACAGTACATATAGATACTCTTTCTTGAGAATTTATTTATTAAGTAAGATAAAATTTGAAATCTTTCTTTAGAACACACAGCTAAATCACTGTTTTAAAGCTGGAAGATGCTCCCAGGTTTATCCCCAAATCTAAATAGGTCTGGGGACTGGGGCAAGAATTTTTTGAATTGTGGTTTTGTCAGCTGTTTCTTCTGCTGCAATAATATGGTTTTTGTGTAATGTCGCAAATTATGGTTTTTGAAATACATACAGAAAGTAAAGTGATGGTCAAGTGCAATCTTTCCAAGCTGAAATCCTGACCATGAGCTGCTTGTGCAGTTTCACTGCAGGCTTCAATGAAGCCCTTCCCATCTGCCCAAAAAGAAAACATCCAACTTCGCTCAGCTTCACTGGAATGCAGCACAGGTTGAAACGTTTAGAATAAGTATTATTTCCTCTTCATCAAGTGGAACATTTGTGAAACTTTCGCAGCTTCCAGAGGAGACTCAGGTGTGGTTTCAGTGCTTCCACTGGACCATTCAAAGCAACACCATTGTCACTCTTGGAAATGGGGTCTGTAATTCACAGATCAGTGAGTGCCACAACAAGAACTCACATTCAGCTGGAGCTTTTCGTTAACTTTTAGTGTGATGGCCCTCATTCTCTCTTTGAAAAACTGGATTTGTTTGGAGTCCTTGGAGGAACATAAGTCTTCCCATGGCAGACACACTTTGGCTTCTCTTCACAGGCTCCTCAGATGCATGGCAGTCTCAGGAGGGAGAGGATAAAAAGCCCTGTGTTTGTCAATACCTGCTTTGATAGGCAGGATCAAACTTAATCTCACGCCTAAATCCTGCCTTCCACCTCTGATCTGATGGAGAACAGGGAACTCACTCTGTTGGGTCTGGGCTGCAAGATTAACTCCAAACATCAGTGTGGGTGTACCTGGAATGTCTCCTCTGGCAGAGAGATGGGACTGATTTTGCAGCTGAGGGTGAGCCTAAGTAGGAACTGTCAGGTCTATGGGGAAGCTTCTGGGATTTGAGTGGCAGTTTGTCTCAGAGCGAGCTTTTTGTCTGTTTGACTGATCTGAGTGTGTGGAAAATCTTTACCTTGAGGGTGCCAGAGCAGTGGAACAGGTTAACCAAAGAGGTTGTGGAGTCTGCTGCCTTTGGTTTAGCAGGGGAGTTGGACTGGGTGAAGCTCAGAGGTTCCTTACCAACCCAACCATTTTGTGATTGATTCTGAGATTCTCTGATTCTGCAGTTCTGGGATTCTGTATTCTGTGTAGTGTCCTGTCAAAGGAAATATGGGGCTGTCACAGTTTGAGCCACTGTTTCCCCATCTGAAGCTGCAAATGCTGCTGCTTTTGGTTTTGGAGTTCTCCTATCAGATCTTGAACCTGACATGGGTGGTAGTCATTGGACAGGCCACACATTCCACTTATTATTATAAACTTTCCTCTAAGCTTTTCACTTGTGCCTACAAAAGTCCACAAAACAAACAAAAAAACCCTCTTTTATGTTTGTTTTTTATTGTCCACACAATTCATGTGAGATTTGATCAATTTTTTGAATGAACTGTAAATCTCCCCACTGCTGTAACCCCTCTGAAATCAAGACCCTGTCCCATCACCCTAGACTGAAGCAGCAAAAGTTGTGCCATGGAGTGGCAACTCTAGTTCCTATTCCTACCTGTGAACATATGAAATATGGTGGCCCAGATCCTTTAAAAGTTTGTGTACCTGTGTAATCTTACTCACCTGACACAAGCATGCAGATAAAGAAAAGAACTGAAGTAGCAAGGGAGAAAATACAGAGTTAAAAACAGCCAAATACTTCAGCAGTTATGGGTCTGTCAATTTTAATGTGAAAAACCCCAAAATAAAACAGTTTTCCTTTGTCTGTTTTCTGGAATATACGTTTCTGACTTTAACCTGTTCAGCTTTGCCTTATGCCACAGCACAAAATAAAGTGTCAAGTCAAAATATCCAGGGATTTTGGAGACTCCTTTTTGGACAGTTGTGGATGGCTGCTTGTTTCCTGAGTGATGACCAATAAATATTCCTGTCACAAATACTGACTGGAATTTTCTGGGAAGTAATTAATTGCACAATCAATCCTTTAACAGTTGCAGCTGCAAGACACAACTTAGCTTTTTCTAGCTAATAACAGGGCTATGCTTAAGTGTTCTGAACATCACCACCACTCTGCTCATCTGAGAATAACATTTTCCATTCCCCCACAAATTAGTGCTGGCATTTTCTGTGAGCATCTTATTGTGCTGTGAGGAAATTTAGAGGAACGGTGTGGGAAGGAACATCGTGGAATAGGGGAAGCATTGCCATTCTCCTTTCCAAGGCAGTTTGCAGTTATTTTGCAGTTGTTCTGCAGTTTGTTGGGGGAAAGAAAGACTCTCAGCTTTCAGCTTTGTTCCTGGTGTGCTCCACTACTGGCTGGAGGTGAAGATGTGATGGCAGGGATGGAAAGAGAAGCCTATCTGTGAAACAGAAATATGTAATTGTGCCAATTCCTTAGGAAAAAAAAAAGCAAAAAAAAAGCCCCTTTTTGGTGACCACCAGGACTGTGTTCTTAATATATTCACTCCCCCTGTTATATTAACCTCTCCTCAGCTGCCTCTTCCATGACACTTTGTGTACAGCTCTCCTAAAACACATTGGAAAATCAAATGGAAGTTCTCAATTTTTTGAGGAAAATGAGAGTTACATATTGGTTGTGAGAGAACAATGTTGTTGCGTGTCTTTTCTGTGTGAGCAAATAGTAAATCCTTTTATTTTAAATATACGATATGAAAATTATTTATGTGAATTTTTTTGCAGCTCTAGGTAAGTATAAGAACTGCAGAGATTATATATTCCTGTTCCCTACACAACCTTAAAGAAACCATTGCTAAAAATCAACCAAAAAAATTAATTCAGGTCTCTTATTGGCAGTTGTTCTGCTTTCATCGGTCACTACTGGTGTGGTCACAATTATTTTCTCTATCCCAATCCTGTCTTCTAATCAAATATTTTCTGTAAGCCTTAAATGAAATAGCTGAGGAGAATGACAAGAGTTAGGAATGCATTCTGGAGACAAGCTCAGTATAGCTTGAGAAAAAGGCTGGCATTTTTAAGTAAAGAAACAAAGAAAAAAAATCCCGGGGAAAAACCCCCACCTCCATATATGACCCTCAGTCAACCTGGGCATTGCTACTTATTCACTAAATATACCTTACAACTGTGAGTTTGCTCTGCTTGCTATATTGGGCTTGCAAATAAACAGAACGACACAATTCAAACTGACAGTCTGATCAGCACGTGCAAGGGGACAGTAATTAGCTGAAACACAGAAAAAGAGAGATAATCTTCTTTCAGTTTTTGTCTAAAAACACTTCCAGGAAAACAAGCACCTAATATATGTAATATGCATTTTGATTTCTTTATTCTGGGAGAATAAAAATACATGGGGGGGAGAGAAATTACAAAATCAGAAATTACAAAAGTAAAAACTAGTGAAGGATAGTTCTCAGGGAGAGGATAACCTGCGGAGAGCATTGCCAGACACCTGTAAGAAACAGAAGCTGTAGGAAATGCAGGTATGAAAATGTGCTTGAAGCATGTGCAGGATACAGGAATAACCACAGAGAGATCCTGCAAAACTCCCTGTTCCTGCAGGCTGCTGAAGGCATCAGGAAATGCTGTGAGAATCTTCACGTGGTCTTTACCAAGGGAGAAACAGCCCTTGCTCATGCCCACGGTTTAACCCCAGAAAGGTGAAGGCTGCATGTTTGATTAAATAGAAAAAAACTACAGTGCCTTTTGAGAGAATGACCAAGGTGCTCTTTACTGTCTAAAAACAATTCTGCAAGTTCTGTTTGCTCAAGAGACTCAGAGAAGAGGAAGGTGCAGGTGCTGCCACAGTGGTGGGGAAAGGCAGGATGAAATTGTTGTGACACCAGCAAGACTGAGCTGGAGAGGAGAGTTAAAAACTGTAATTATGACTCAAGTCTTTTAAAATATTGTTCACAGTTGATGGCAAAGGAATAAGTTCTAAAGCACTGTTAGTCAGGCAGTAGTTCTGCTTCCATTGAAGTTACTGGGTAAAAAATCTCTTTAATTTTGGTCATTGTCAATTCACTTTTAATTCCTCAACACCCCTAACACAGAGCTGTGTGCTCCAGGTAAAGCTGGCAGCAGTGGGGAGCAAACTGCTGCTCCATTTCCCTGTGTATTGAAAGGAGGGAGGGCCGAGGGGACTGGAGGAGAAGGTGTCTGCACTTTCATGACTGCCACATTCCAATATTTGGCTTTCAAAATCTCCTTCTTTGTGCAGCAAGTCCCTGAGGGAGAGCCACAGGCTTCTGTTCCACGTCTGGTTCTGTCCTGCTCTGCCTTATAAATGGACTCCAAAGCAGATTCTCTCCTTTACTCTGTGCTTTGAGTCCTGGGACTTGCCTTCATTAAAGCTGCCTGAGCTTTGCAGTGAAATTGCTCCTCACTCCTGCCCTGCTGCCCAGACCAGGGGAGGGACAGGGACACTTCTCTGCAGCCCTGCTGTCCCCACACCACCTCAAAAACAGCGAACTGTCCTTCACACAAATGAGTCTCCAGCTGACAATGTATGTTTTTAATTTAGCTCACATGGTTATACATGGGCAGGTGAGAAGGGCCCATTTCCCTTTTTCATTTCTTTATTTTTTTTTTCTCTTTTCCTCCTGAGCTGGTAAATGTATTTCATCTTGTAACTCTTACTTTGGATTAAAAAGCTGTTGCCTTTGGCAGTGAGGCAGCACAGCAGGCTGAGGAAAGTAAAGCTTCCTTTCATTGCCATGTTTGAAACTAGAGGAAGTCATCACATTACTTTAACAAGCAGAAATGAATGAAAATGTTTAATATGATTATGCAAGCACAGGGAGCTGTTCTGGCTGCCACAGGTTTTGCTCCCTGTGATTCATCGTGCTGGGGGATAACGTGAGCCTCTATTTTCCCCTACCAGTCAAGTCAGGATTTTGTTGTGAAGGCTCTTGCAAGGTGAGATCTCTCCAAGGATCTGTTTCTCTCTCTTCAGAACACTGAGTCCTCCAACACTGGGAGCAGATCTGGCAGCAGGGGTTTTTTTTTTGGAGCTGAGTATTTCATACCTGGCACTGAAATATCACTGAGGCAGGACCACCCCATTCTACCCCAGCTTCTGCTTTGGGAAGCTGCAGGATGAAAATCAGCCCTGGCTCTGCTTAATCAGAACAAACCCCTCAAAACCTGGCAAACCCCTCTGTCACAAAGGCAGCCATGGGGTAATTGGGGTGCCAGGGCTGAATTACCTCATTAGCATGGTGCTGATTATTATTTGGTGGAGAGCACTGCAATTCATCCCATCTAATTTTCAGTCTTGAAGTGAGAGCTCGATAAACTTTTGTTTGCACTGGGGGAAAAAGTTGCAGCTGATGTTACCAGCCTCATTCCTGTTGTGGCAGAAAATGGATTTTCTTCTGGTGTTGACTACTTTTCTCTAATGACTAAATTCTTCCTAGAATTTTTTTTTTATTTTTCTTTAACCATTTTGATTTTGAAGAAATTACAGAATCTGGGAATAGTTGAGGCTAGAAAGGAGTTCTTGAGAATAGTCCAGTCCCTCTGCTCAAAACAGTTATCTACTGTAGATTTCCTTAGGACCATGTCCAGACAAGTTTCCAGTATCTCCAAGGATGGAGTATTCAACAGGTTCTCTGGAAAAATTGTTCTCAGTATTTGATTACAATTACAGTTCAAAAAAAAATAAATTTTTAGGTTTAAGGGGAATTTCATGTATTTCAGCCTGTGCCCATTTCCTCTTGACCTTTCCCTGGGCAGCTCTGAGGTCACAACATCTTCTTTATCCCCCCTTTCAGCTGTTTTTACACTCTGGAAAGAGTTCCCTTAAATCTTCTCTCCTCCAGGCTAAAGAATCTCAGCTCTCTCAGACTTTCTTCATATTTTTCAGCCCATTTAATGTCTTTGAGGTGGGATCCCTCTTGTAACAGAGACCTTCAGACTGTGTCTGAATCCACCCCGAGCAGCGGGGAAGGATCATCTCCATCAAACTGTCAGTAAAGCAAATAAAAATTAAAAATAAAACAAACTATTCTAATCCAGCCCAGGCTGATTTTTTTTATAGTCTCCATCAAACTGTCAGCAAAACAATAAAAAATTAAAAATAAAAAAATCAAACTGTCTTAACACAGCCCAGGCTGATTTTTCCCTACAGCCCAAACCTTTTTTGAATTTAATGTTTTCTGTGAAGCTCCTATTTTTAAGGTGTCTTTTTTTTTTTTTTTTTTTTAATGCCAAGAACCAATTCCAGCAACAAGCTTGACAATTGCTGGCAACATTAATCGTGTTTCTCGTAACTCTGCTCTGGCACAGACAGCCCTAACTTCACCCAGACCCAAAGCTGGCCTTGTTAGTGGCACTAATTGGCCCACGGTGATAAGACCTACCCCTCATTAATGAGGTTTTGTAGCTTTTGGGCTGGAGCTGCCTCACACCTGGCCAGATCAGAGCATGGCTGGAATTAACACACAACTGTCTGCAGGTGGCCAGGGAGATGGAGCCTTTCCCCTCAGGCTGTAAATAAATTGGGGAGAAAATTATTAGTTACTGTGATACTGGGCCACTGCTTCTAATCAGCTCTGTGATGTGTGAATATAGTTTGGATAATGCATAAAAGCACAATAACCCTGCTAACATCCTCCCCATTTGAGAGGGGGCAGTGATTTTGCTAACTGAACATTTTTTTTTATCTTAGGCACACAGTTACACAGGATTTAGTGCTCTTATTTACCCAGCTAGTGCTGAATCTCTGAATGACAGTTTGGTAATGCTGTGATTTAGCCTTGTGACTTTTCCTAATCCTCCACCTTCCTTTCTTCCCCTTTGATTTAAGTTACTCAGAGATTGGTACTCAACAGTAATGTAGAAGAGCTGGGTTTCCTATTAACCATTAATTCCCATTTTTTTTTTATGTATGGGTGAGTTCCTGTAATTGTTTATTGTATTCTTTGAGCCTTAATTAAAAAGCAGGCCCATGTTGTACTCAGCTTAGTAGAGAAAACTACAAATAAATAAATAAATGAATATATTTTCAGTTGCAGAGAGCACACAACATGCTTCAGGCAGAGAAGGGTTGTTGGTAAGCTCTAAATGAAGCTGATCAAGGTTTTCTGGTAAGGCAAGGGAATGCTTAGATAAAAAATCAGCAACAGTTACAGGCTATTCCTTTCCTAATTAATAAATTACTTCACCATGACATCACCCAGGTGAGAGTGAGGAGCTGAGAACAGACTGAGGATGATTTTCTTCAGTCCTTCTGGATATTTTTCCTTCCTGAGAGTAAGGATACAGCCATGTGGCATCACACAAGGATGAACAGGACTTGGGGAGCAGCAAAAGTGGTGTCTGATTGTTTGCTGGAAATGAGGAGACAGCTCCAGATTCAGGGTTCTCCTTGGGAATGGAAAAGTGCATTTTCTGTTTGTGTGGTTTTGGTTTTGTATTTTTATTCTATTTTGTTACTGGGGAGATAGGATTTAACACAGTTGGTTTCTGTGACCTACCTTTGGTGGAGAATGGCACAGCAATGTTCACTTGGGGACTATTTTATATTGTGAATCCTGGCTCCTTTTCCCACATCTTTTGTGAGACATTATTTCATGCAGGCAAATGCATTCAGAGGAAAATTTTAAAATATATTTCACAATATATTGGATGGCAAATTTAATCTTTTTAAAAAGTGGCCTGAAGCTCGTGTTTTCAGACACCTCTGCTGAGAAAGAAATCTGTATCTTGTGAGGCTGGAAGGTATTTCTAATGCTGAAACATGAGCCTTGCTAATTTAAACGATTCATTTGGATCTGAAAGTCTGTGATTTTCACCACTAGAAACACATTGGCTTATGTAAAAGCAGGTGCATGCAAGTTTAGCAGATACACACATCCTACTTTCACTTCCTTGCAGATGAATTCCTGGTTTCCAAAGGTACAGCACATTTTGAGAGCAAGCAGTTATTCTGTTTGCTAGCAGTTGCTAATTACAAAGAAGCAGAGCAGTTCTTCCCACAAATGCTGTAACTAATCAGGTACAAAAAGAGATTTTCCATTAATCTCTCTTCCACAGGAACCTAGTGGAAACAGGTGTTTTAGGGATATCACTGAAAGTTTTTTGTTTTTTTAATATACAAGAACATTTCACAGATGATTTCTTAAAACGTGAAGCCATGAAGTTTTATCATCAGATCTCTTTCACAAGCCTGGTGTTTCTCTGTTTTCCTCCAAGAGATATAAATGAAGACATTATCTCTGCAGTACTTGCAGATGAATCTCTGCAGCACTGCCTTGCAGAGGTGAAATAAATCCAGGCCATTTGGAGAAAACTCAGCATTCATAAATATTATCAGCTCATCCACATATAACAATGTAGGATTGAACCATTTAGGACCAGGTTACAAATCCTTAGCAGCCTGCAAATCAGTTTGTTTTGTTTTGGTTTTTTTTTGAAGCAACATGAATGGCTGTGGGCTGATGGCTTGATTTCTTTGGATTGACATAAACTGTGAATAAAATCTGCCCTTTTTTCTTTGGTGACAATATGATTTTTAGGCATATATTATTGGAGGAATCTGAATGTTCAACACTTCTTGAGCCCCCAGCCTTCCCCTGTGCACTGTCCAATGTTAAGCAATCAGTGAAATTCTGGAAAAAGTGAATTTCAGCAACAAAAGCTCAGTTCTTACACTGAGATGAGGCAAAATCTGTGTCCCTTCCCCATCTTTTCTGACACTTGGCACTTTTATTTCAGGGCACAGAATAATTCAAAGAAATTGTGCTCCAGAACATGGAACAGAGAGGCACAGAGCTGATTGTGAGCCTGAGTCTGATTTTACAGGCTGGAGGGAAAATGTTTTTTTTCTTTCATATCACCACATGGAAACTGTCAGTATTTTAAATTCTTGGTAGAACACTAGGAATGTGATGAGCTGTAAGTGTGAAACTCCTGTTTTCAGATATCTCTCCTGTGAAAAAAAAGAAAAAGAGAGGCAAAATCAAGAAAATATAGGTGTAAAGGAGCCTTCTCAGATTTGAGTGACCTTAACTTCATCCATGGTCTATTGGAAGACTGTGTCAGGTGCAAATATAAAAATTTTCAACCTAAGTATGTCACTCTGACTGCTAATAATTACAGATATTATTTAGAATGTGGAATTAATTACCTCAGGAAGTCATTAAGGTAATTCTAAGCCTCATGCTCCAGAGTTTAAGACTATCTTCAATTACAGGAGAACGAGGCTTAGAGTTCCTGAGTTCTGTATGAAGTTTGAACTCTGTGGTGAACCTAAATCTTGGCCCTACTGACTTCTAGGGGCAATGATTTTCATGGTTTAATAACACACTGTGTGAGGAAGAATTTCCCCTTAATGGCTTTAATCACATTGACAGACCCAATGCTCCAAGCTCTTGCTCTTCTTTTTTGACATTCCAGGTCCATCTCCTTTTGATTTAGAAGCTCCAAACCCTACAAAACTCTATATATTTTGCACACATTTATTTCAGACAAAGCCGCTTTCTCCTTGAGAAGGGAGAACAAGGGAAAAAGCCATTTTAAGAGCAAGAAATATTGTTTTAAAGGATTGAACTGGTCTGAACGACACAATTATATGTTTGGCAAATGTTTCTACCTTTGAAGCAATCAGTGGAAGCCTGAGGGAGACAACTTTTAGAACATTAGAGCCACAAACTTTATTTTTAATAATACATGAAGTTGCCTGAATAAACCCTTATGGAAACTGTAACAGCAGAAGGTAATGGCTGGTTTTAGTTAATGACCCATTAAAATGTTAGCAAAGCAACACCAACTGTGGTATTTGTTGAGAATCGGTTTCCAAGGGACAATTAATATTAAAATCTGATGTTGATTTATTAACCAATACATTTTTAAGGCATTACCTTCTACCTGGAGCAATGAATGCACGCTGCAATGGCACTGTTGGTAAATCAGTAATTCCAGGAGGGTTAATAATCTCTTCTGCTCCAATTCGGCAACAGGAGAAAGAATTATCCGTCCCTCCCCATGGATGTTATTGCTGAGGTAAATTTATGTCTTGAATGATGCTTTGAAATGATGCTCCTGCTGTGGGGCTTAACTGGACACCCACAAATCTGAGCCATCCAAAAGCAGCAGATATGAAGATCTCGTTCTGCCTAATTAGGTTGGAGGAAAAGGACTTTCCATCAGCTCTAAGAAATAACAAAAAAACCCACAGGCCTCTTGCAACCAAGAAACGGCATTGGTTGAGATAACTAAACTCACTTCTTTAATGTAATTACTTATTAACTACTTTTTGTGCAAGTGTCATGGGCCCAAGGATTCAGTTCTGCAGTGCTGCACCATTCTGCTCAAAAGGAGATTCAGAGGCTGCTTGCTGCTGGCTGTGCCTGCTTTGTTTTCACCTCAGATAAGGTAAAGCCAAAGAAATCCACCCTGTACTTCAAGGGAAAAGTGGCCAAGTCTGTGCTGGCGTTTTTGTGAGGAGCAGGGTCCATGTTCTGGGGTAAACTTCACAAAATTGCTGTGTTTTGTGCATTAAGTTTTATGTCCTCCTATGAAATCCCAAAATTATTGATTGTGGATTTAATCTCCGGAGCTTCTAAGAGGCAAAGGCTGCAAAGTCCCCAGGGAAAGTTCCCTGAGTCCATTGTGCTGAAATTCAAGCATGTTCTTGACGTGTTCATGAGCAAGACTTGCCTGCCTGAGCAATCACCTGGTCTCAGCAGGCTTCCTTCCCTCTTTCCTCTCTCTTGTGCTGTGTCCTGGATCTCTGTGGCCTTTCAGGAGAGCTCCACTGCTTTGAAAGAACAAAGCTTTTCTCCTTCAGCTCTGCAAGGGGAGTCACTGAGGGACAGAGATATAAAAAGTGTGGCTGAGAGCTACCAGTACCAGCCCCTCGGGGGCTTTGGTGCTGAATTTGATTTGGTAGTTAGATCCCTTTTTCTGGTTAGTGAACAGAACTGGGGTAGGACTGAGGTGCTCAAACATTTCTCCGGGGGGGTGAAATCACAGTTACAGCACAGGAACCAAGCAAGAGGCCGAGTCTGTCCCATCCATCACGGCGTGGCAGATGGCAAAGCCATGCCAGGAGGTGCTTTCCTGCCTGGGCATGTCCAGGCACAATCAAACACCATGAAGAGGTCATTTAACAACTATTGGGACCCAGCCAGCCCCTGACCGGCCTCCTGCCAGAGGTATTTTGGGCGGTCACCTACAGAGAGCATTCATCTGGTGTTGACCCACAGCTTTGTTCCCCATCATAGTTTGTTTGTGTACTTCTGGTTTTGAGCACTTGGATTATTTGCCAATCAGTTTGAGATGCTTGTCAGTGAACAGTTTGCTTCTGAAGCCACTGGGCCAAGAGAAAATGAGCCTGGCTTGTCACAGACCTCTCAGGTATAGGGCAGGGTGGTGATGGAAGATGGAGCTGAATAAAAAAAAAAAAAAAAAGGCAAAAACCATTTTGTACGTGAAGAAATGTGGAGAAATTTATCCAGTGAGAAACATCTTTTGTGCAATCCAAAAATCCTTTGTGTTCCCTTGAAAACTAACAGCATCAATGTAAAAAAAAAAAATATTAATAAAGGCAGAGCTGATTCATGAGTCAGTGACAAATCCACCGAGCATTTATTACTGATCTGTGGCTATGGGAAGTTTTCACGGGGTGATTTCTGCAGTGTGACACTGGAACATGAAACAACTGACCCCAATGAAAGGTTCCCTAAATGCAGCGCTGTCTCGAGCTTTGCCTCTTTGAAGAGAAAGCAGATTTATTTGGGGTTATTGCCATGTCAAAGGAAATTAGTTCAGTCATGCTGTTTCCTTATTGGTGCCTCCTACTGTTTGCAGTTGCTGGGAATCACTAAAACCACTCTAGATCTGCTTTTAGTTGATACAGATCGTGTTTTATTTCAGGGCAACGAGGGCTGCTTTTTTTAGGAAGCATTATTTAAACATCTGCTCAAGAAGCTGTCTCCTGTCCAAAATGTCTTGCCCTATTTTTGAGTCTTTCCTTCTCTTCTCCACGGGTGAGCTGTGGTAAGGCACAGCTCTAAAAACCTCAGGAGTTCTCTGGGCTGATAAAGGGAAGTGGAGCTGAGGCATACTCAGAAAGACAACTTTGCCTTTTAATTTATAGCAGCATCAGCCCCTCAGCAGCAGCTCCATGTGACAAAAATTCTAATGCTGCCTTGCCCTGAGAAAAGCTTCACATGTCAGTGAGAGACACTGTGAAAGACACTGGGCATTTTGATTTTGGCTTGGGTAAAGCCTGAAGCTGAGCTGTGCATAAAAGCACTGGTCAGGCAGAGGTGACAGGGGGAGATTTTTATTTGGCATTGGGTTTTTTTTTTAGATTTCTTGGCCCAGTTTTGTACAGCTGATGCCATCTATTATTTTTTAATTTAGTTAGGGAGTGCTAGCAAGAATCAAATACAGGGAGTGAGGCTGTGCAGCTCCTCACCTGTCCTGAGGAGAGAATTCACAGGTGACCCCCCACTCTTCATGTTTAATGTGCAGCTGAGATGGTGAGAAATAAAAAAAAAAAAATAAAAGCCCAGGCCATGCTACCTTAAGCTTACTTAAAACACCCACCTTTGATGTTTACCTAATCCAGCTCTGACACTTGGGATGATTTTGGTTGGAATTTAAGCAAAGCTGGGGTTTGGATAAATGCCAATTTGCTGATCCTCTAACTGATGAAGACTGAGGAAAACAACTGGAAGATTTGGCAGAAATTATATCAGCATCCCTGATTGAGAGTGTGCACCTGCCACACGCTGCTCAAGCCTGTAACTCAGGTCTTTCCAAATTTACACCTGCTCCTTTTTCATGTTTAGTTAAAAGTTGTTGACAAAACTGTGCTTTATTATCTATGCATCTAATTCTTTTCCCTGATGTGGGGTGTCAGGGCTCAGCATGAGGCTCTTTGGAGCTTCAGCCTGCCTGGATGTGAGGAGAGAGCCTGGCATGACCTCCCGTGTGCTCAGACATTGAACCAGACCCAGATGTTCTGGGGAGAGGGGGAAAAGTGACTTGGGCATGAGCATGAGCATGGTTGTTGAAAATATGGCCATTTGGGGATGGAAAGGGGCCCTGCTCACCTACTGAAATAGGTTTTGTTCCATCTGGCTACAGGTTTCAGATGCTCCCATCTCTCTGAAGAGGGACTCACCCAGGAACTATGGCATAAATCTCTGTGAGAATGGATCCTGTGGAACAACTGCAACCAGACTGAAATGCATTACAGCAAAACCAGATCTGAGAGGAGTTAGCTTGGTAAAGACTGTCCTTCCTCCTCTGTTCTCTCTTTTCCTCCTCTCCACTCCCCACATTTAATTCTTTAACGTGCACGGATTCTGAACAATACCTGAGATAACAGTTCTGTATGTTGTTCATCCAGCCTGGAGAGAGAAGGTCGAGGTAATTTCAGCTAATTACAGAGGGCAAAACTGATCCCCAGTTACCTCTGCTGAGGTATTAATAAAGCTTTCACATGAAGATAAGATCTTTCATAAGATCCTTCATAATGTTATCTCTCAGAACTATCTCTATAACAATATATATAGTATTAGAGGGATATATATAGTTGTACTTGCATTTTTAATGACTTGGATACTTGTAGAAAAAAGAAAGTGCTAGGCAGACGACAGAAGGGCTTGGGAACAAACTGCAAGGAGGCTTTAATGAATTAGAAATCGAAAATTATGTTCTGAAAATCAGAGGGAATGGAAGAGTCTCTGTAAATTCTCTGGTTATTTTGTACATTGCTCTAGGTTTTTGTGCAAAAAACCTTTTAGCAGAAGAATGTTACTGTAGGGCTCTCTCTGGAGCTGCCTCCTGGCATGAAGATACTGATTTTGGAGTGTACTGGAGGCATGGAAACCTCGTCTGGCTCGCCAGGACTTGCTGATCTGCTGCACTTCTGCAACAGGAGCATGGAGATGGAGTAGAAGTGTCCCTCCTGTTGTCCCCATTTGTCATCCCATACTCAAACCCCAAGAGCACAGGCTTTGAAAGTGTGAGATCCATAATTCCTTCTTGCTTTGGAGAAAAACTTTGACTCTTTTTGCCTCAGAGAAGGTGAGGTTCCTGTGGCATCGTATGGCATCTTCTAAGTCTCTCCTGCTCTATGTGAAGAAAGTATGGAAAAAGACGACTTCGGAAAAAAGCAGGAGCAGGGTGTTTACTCTCCTAGGTGAGTGAACTGCCCCAAGAAGACAGGATAACTGGGATCAACCATTTATTTAATATTTGTGGGGTGATAATTGGAAGCGGCTCTCTCTCTGCAGGGTGTAGAACAAGTTCAGTTGTCTCCTGCTCTGCCTCTCCTGAGAGAGCCCAGCCCGTGGGTGCCTCTGGGCCACTGCAGGGTGAGTGTCAGGGCATTTTGCTTTAGGTGATTCTCAGCCTGGCTCTCCACTTATTTCCCTTGAATCCCATTTGGCAGTACCTAACACTTCTAGATGATCCCTCCGGACACTGGGTACTATGTGAAGTTGTGAGTTTCCAATTTTAAGAGACCACTTAAAACTTGGTTTTTGCAAAATGGACAATTTCAGTGCCTGAGTCTCTTGGTGTAGTAGCCCTTGGCTTCCCTGGGCTTCAATTCTTCTTTGACAGAGAAATAAAAACACAGCCCAAACTTACAGAGGTGCTGTGGAAGATCAGTGCACAAAAGTTTGTTAAGGGTTCTGAGGAGGGAGTAGAAGCAGCTCTAAGGTGAGTCCTGAGGAGGAGTCTGGATCACATCACTTCATATCATTAAAAAAAAAAATCCTGTTTTAATATTGATACATTCCTAGATATTCACTGCTGGTCCTCATGAAAACTTTTGCAGTAGAATTTCTCAGTTAGACAATGCTCTCAGGCACAGGGTAGGATTTCTGGGGTGTCCTGTGCAGGGCCAGGAGCTGGATTCTGATGGCTCCCTTCCACCTCAGCTCAGTCTGCAATTCTGTGAATCAGGCAGCCAGCAGCAAAATTATTTAATACAACAACCAACCCTGAAACCATCTTTTTTTTTTTTCCCCTCTGCTGGTTTAAGAAACAATTTTGATTATTTCAAATCAACAAGAGAATACTTGTTTCACAACTGGTCATTATTTCTCTTTGAGGAGGGTACATGTAACATACCAAGTAAAATGTTTCTAAGCACATCCTATAATAAAGAAAACGGCCCTGTTCTACAGAATTCTCGCTGATATTTTTGTTTATTTAATTTATGCAACAAGTGTCAGGAAGCCAAGCCCATATTTAGAATCTCACAAATAATTAATTCAGTGTTTTTGTGATTTGCCTTAATTAGAAAGTTGATAATTTCCCCCCCTCCCCCCTTTCTTCTTTTTTTCCAACAGCTCTTTAGCAGGTATTATGAAGTGCTGCATTTACTTGTAGAACCAGTAATAAGTTCTCAGAAGATGCCTCAGCTCAGGGAATTACACTTAATTAATTTATCGCCAATGAAAATAAACTTTTAATTACTGATTTAGGTATTGAGAAGAAAGAAGACATTTGACTAAACAAGCACATAGAGAAACATCTTTCCTGCCATTCCCAAGACCCAAATAATACTTTTTTTTCCTCCTTTTTTTTGTTTGTTTGGGTTTTTTGTTTGTTTTATTTTTGACAACTCCTTCTTTGTCTCACCTCATACACCCAGAACTTGCTGCCTTTTACGCAGCATGAGCATGGTCTGGAATAACCCCATCAAGCGTCTGTTCTCCACTGCAGGTATTCTCTCACTGAAAGAACTTGCTCTCTGGCCATCCCAGTATATCTGTATAGACCTGAATCCTCCCAAAATACAATCCAGAAGACCATTTGCCTTTCCAGCAGAAAAAAGTAAACCAATAAATATTTCTGTATTTTAAACACTTTGCATCTATTTTGTCTTATTCATCAATTCAATTGCTCATGCATTACATTGTCCATCTTTTTTAATTATTTATTTTTGTTGCTGCTGCATTATTGAGAAGTTTTATGCCTTCATCACAGATCCTTCAGCTCCCCATGAAACCGCCTCATCTTTCTTTCATACAGCCTCTTTATGGTGCTACAGTGCTGATGGGGGCATTGGAGGATCTTGATGGTATCTTCCAACTTTGATGATTCTGTGGTTCATGAAGTGCCCAAGACCTCTATGACCACTCTAAATGCCTGTTTCCACCCTGTTATAAGCGTGACTATGCTTCCCTTTGAGGGAAAATAATTTTAATGTCTTTTCACCTTGAGCTGCTGCTCATCTATGTGAGCACCTAAGGAGAAGATGTTTCACTTTGCTCATGCAGAGGATGAGCTAAAAATCTGTAGCATCCAGGTCTAGGGTCTGTAGCTTGGATCTCAAGCTAAACTAACACTGTCACCAATCTAGGAGAAAATTATACATTCCAGGGAGATCAAACACCCTCTCTGTAACTTACACACGAGTGGGAAATCAAACTATTCCATTCGCTGAAAGATTTGCAACTCGGCAAGGGTATTTCAAGCGAGAAAGAATAAATTATGTACAATACATATAACTTCATACAACTGATCAAAAGTCCTGTGAAACAAAGTAAACACTGCCTCACACATAACCCAGCCTAGAAATTCTTCCGGAGAGCCACCTCGGATGGTGACTTGTGCGCTCTCCGTGCCCATCCCTACATGGTCACATCACATCACAGCGCAGCTTTCCGCGCCCGTTTCCTTCGGTCCCGCTTTCCCCCGCGGGCCTGGCGGTGCTTTAAGGAGGGCTGGGGTTAGCACTGGTCCCTCCGCCGCGCCGGGAGGCAGGGGAGGAGAGCAGCGAGCTCCGAGCGAGCCCGGGAGGGGAGCAGAGCGAGCAAAGCAGCAGGCAGGGGAGGAAGATGTGCCCGCCTGCCCGCCCGCCTGCCGCCGGCCCGAGGGGAGCCGTGTGAGGAGCAGCGACAGCAGCAGCAGAAGGAGGAAGAGGAGGAGGAAGGAGGCGTGCGAGGAGCCGGCTCGCCGCGGCTCGGGGCCGGCCGCCGCTGACTGCTGC
>JAHLSL010000075.1:2914928-2925255 GCA_025920805.1 Petroica traversi | reverse complement strand
GCGGCGGTGCCCGGAGCTCGGACGCGTCGCGCTTGCTGCGGGAGCCGCCAGGAGAAGGGCGAGGAGCGAGCTCTGAGGTGGCTCGGAGTCGCTCACCTGGCGAAGGGACAGCCCGCAGCTGAGCGGCTTTTTCTGCGGACGTCAGAGCATCCTTGGCGGGGGCAGGCACGAAGGACACCTTCTTCCCCTGCCGTACTCCTGGCCCCTCCGTTTGGCAAAAGGACGCGTTCTGAAACGGGAGAAATAGCTGCCTCTGTGTCATTTCCTGCATAGGAAAGAAAACTAATATATGTGGTATTTGGGAGATCTTAGTTTGCATTGTATGTTCTCAGAAGGTTATGTGTGCTGGCTGTATCTGGTTTTTCTGCTGGGGTCTAACAGAATCCTGTTAATCCTTATAGAAGCATCTCTTCCAAGGTGCTGTATTTATAAATAGGTTTAAATAATATGTATTGCCCTCGTGGAAGGGCACTGGGTACAAGAAATGGTTGGGGCAGTCTTCCAATGCACAGAGGAAAATTCTCTCATGATTAGCAAGTATTGACTTGTTGAGAACTCATTTCTTAATATTAAATATTGAAGACAAATGAGATTTCACCCCTCCCTGCCCCCAGCACTCCTCCCTCATCTTGTGAAGGTTGTTTGGGGAGGATCTGGTTATTCCTGATGTGAAAAGTCTGTGACACTCGAGCTGTACCTGTACATGGAGGCATTCTGCCATTTTCCCACAAAGCTTTGCCAGCTCCCATCAGTCATGACCTGAAACAGCTGCTGATCACTTTTGCAAATTCCGAGGGCAGAGATTTTCCTGTGCCATGGTCTATGATAATTATCTGTTGGGGCTCAAAGTGACATCACCAGACTTCTTTTCCTTTCTGGAAGAACATCTAAATACAGAAAAGAATTAGAAAACCACTCCTTACAGTGAAGTCCTTGGTGTGTGTATTAAAACTAACTGAAAAATAGAAGTTTAATTTAACATCCAGTGACAAAAGCTAACCTGCTATAATATCAGTTCTGAAGTGACAGGAATCCCAAAATTTATATGAAAAAAAGAAGAAATTAATATGATTTTCTATTCTGAAAAAATAGTTGTTGCATTTGAATATGCTAGTTAAGAAACTATTGAAATTTTGAACTCATACAGCAGAATGTTTCAAATGTACCGAATTCAGCTTTTTCCAAAAAAGAGGCATTATGGGAATTAACTTTTTGTTCAACCTTACACTTCTACTAAATATGAAAGTTAGTACAATTCAATAATTCAGTGCCTCAGCATCTAGCAAATTCTGTGAGTTTCTTTCTTTAAATAAACCTAATTTGATAGACTATCTTCTTGATTAATTTATTGACTTGTAACTAATTAAGCAAAGCTTTGTTTTTCCTATCCATGTTTTGGACAACAGCAGGGAGACTGAAACAGAAAGAAGTTATTCTCTCCACATTGCTGTGCAGGGAAGGCAGGAGGTGTATCTTTTTAAGATTTCTGGCTTAACCTTCAGCTAAAAAAATGCTCGAAGCTCATTGTGTTTTGATCACATCATTTCAAAGAAGGAGACAGGACCCAGATACGCAGGAGAGTGATGGGAGCCGGGAGGGATCCTGCGTGAGAGGAACACCAGGTGAGGAGAGAGGAACCAGCAGGGATGTGATGGGTGTGGATGGGACCGGGTGTGTAGAATGTGCATCCCAATGGCTCTGGGGACAAACAGTGGCTCTCTGTGCCAGGTGTCCCATGCCAAAGTCCTTCCTGCACCCACCCACCTCTGTGTGCTGAGGGCTGGGGAGCCACGGGGGGCTTCCTTGGTCCATGATTTTGGGAGAACAGTTCCAGAACAGTGGAGCAAATGCATTTTCAGCCTGCTTCCATCTCCTTTACAAAGAAGGCAGGAAAGCCCTTTTTATTTGCCCTTTTTTTTCTCTTGCACAGATGATGTTGACACTGTTTACTCAATAAAGTTTATGAGCACTTCAACTCGGAGAAAACCCAGCTGTGGTTGCTGTTTGTAAATGCAGGCTTTTTTAATGAGCCACTGTTACCTGAAAATAAGTGTTGATGGTTAAGAGACCACTTTTGATAGGTGGCAATACTTTAAAAAAATAATTAAAAATTTAAAAAAAACAACCAAACCCCCCAAAAATAGTCCCCAAGAAGCACCACAGCACCAGTCTGTTTTGGACCTGATCAGCTTCTCCATGGAGAATGAAATCAGTGGTTTTGCTACAGATCCATGAGGCTGACCTTGGCAGGTCTAGAGCAGCCCTGCTGTCCAAAGAAGGGTCAACTGCTACAGCAGGACAGTGTCCTGTCAAATTTGGAATAACTCCAAGGATGGACACTGTAGGATACCTCTGCCAGTGTTTTTTACCCTCACCGAAAAAATAAATGCAGTATACATATATATATATATATTTAAAATAATATCTTTAAATGGATATTATGGAGCTGCTTGATTTCTATTTGTATCTTTTGCTTTTTGTCTGTTCATAGAATGCCACTGAGAAGAGTCAGGCTACAGCTCCTTTGCACCATCCCATCCACTATTTTTACTCATTACTAAGATCCTCTTGAGCCTTCTCCAGCCTAAATAGTCACAGCTTTCTCAGCCTCTCCTCATGGTTCAGATTCTCCAATTCTTTAACCATTTTTGTGCTCCTTCACTAGACTCACTCCGGTGTGTCTGTGTTTTTCTTGGTCTGAAGAGACCAGAAGTTGTTCACAGTACTCCAGGTGTGTTGTCACCAGTTGATGATGTGACAATTTTGACTTTCCTCCTTTAATACCTGTTCAATGTATTGCTGCCACTCATGTTTATCTGTGATTTCATTTTAATCTGAAACCCTTCAGGGGTCAGGATATCCCATTGCTTCTCCACCACATAATTCTCCTTTATTGCTGAAGACTTCCCTAACACAGCCCTACCAAACTTCTCCCACCAAGTACTTGGAGTTATTTTCCATCTCCAGCCAGCATGTGAAATTCCACTCATTTGCCAGGCTTACAGTCAAGTGCTTTTCTGCTCTCGTAGAAGAATTTCCTCCCCAAAAAACAAGATCTCCATTAGCTGCCTTCAAATCCTGCCTGTGGGCTTGCTGCTATTTAAAACCTCAGCAACAGTTGGCTGCTCTGGACATTGCTCATCTCGCTTAATTTAAAGTGTTTATGGTGCAATTCACTGGAGCTTCTCCACAAAATCCTCAGAGAGAGAGAAATGGGAACTTCCAAGGCGTGATTCCTGTTCCACCTTGGCCAGTCACTTTAGGGTGGGAAGAACCATCTCTGAAATGTGTTTTCTGCTCTCCTTTGAGTCTCTCTATTAAAGAAGATCAAAATAGATGAATGAAAAAGAGAGGAGGGTCTGTTTTACAACCTTTTGTGTTTCTCTGTATGACTCAAATTACTTGAAATCCACAGAGAATGTATCCATCTTCTCAGTGAACAATTTCCATTGGTAAAACTTACCTTCTGTCCTTAAAAGTAAATACAAATGCAGTTTCCTTCACAGTCTTTTGCTTCCTTTTTCTGTAAATAATGATGAGTTACAGAAAATGCAATATGAAGTCAGAATTATTGGTGCAGTGGTGTGTAAGCACCCAGTTTGTTGGTGCTAATGGCTATAAAATGTGCACAGAGTTAACAGAAAAGGGAGGCTCACAAATAATGTTTGTGGTTGAACTGGAAACTTTGAGTTGGACGAGGGAAGAGGCAGAGCAGCACATGGCTTTGCAGCTGGAACCAGCAGCTGGCTTTGGTGGCAGCTGTGGTGTGGGACATGGCCATGAGGAACTGGGCTGGTGGTGGATTGTCCTTGCAGAGCGAGGTTTGGATCCCCGAGTCTGGCCTTCAGAAAAGTCCTTCCAGCGTCCAGCCCCATGAGCTGTCAGGGGTTTTTTATTCTTGTTAGTTCCATCCCCTCTCAAACTGCTGCAGTTTAGAATAGGTGAAGGCTGAAAGCTTTCAGGCTCTTGCCTAAAACCTTTTTGAAGGCCTCCTTTGATGCCATGCCCTAAAATATTTATGTCTTCACATATCAGAGACAAGAACTTCAGATGGAAATAACACAGAGGCCCCACTTGTTGCACAGAAAGGTATGAAGGGAAAAATCTCCTGTGCTGTGTGTCTGAGACAAAGGATGGAGCATCCCTGACACAGATGTGGGAATGGGGCAGGCCAGGTTTCACTCTGTGCTTCTGAGACTCGGGCCAGGCTTTCTGGAGAACCCACAGCAGCCTCCTCCTGCTCCTGCTGCACTATCCATGACAACAAGTTGGCAAAGGAAAGATTTCTCACGGTTCTCCCTGCTGCAACCTCCTGGAGGAGCCGACCAGAGCTTGTGCTGCAGGACACACTTGTGGCCAAACCTTCCCGTGAAACCCAGACCCACAACTCAGTGGAAGCAGATGGAAGGGCTGCTGTGGCCCCAGACGATCAAACAGAGTTTAAATTCCATTTTAACCCCCCACCTCCCGTGGTAGGCTGTTGCTTGGCAACCCTGCATCCCTGCTCCACCGCTGCTCTGCGGTCCTGCTGCTCCCTGTGGCCCCTCCTTTGCCCCAGGGCTGGGAGAGCCTCGCTCACTCGTGCTCCCAGCCAGCTGAGATCTCCTCTCCATCAGTGCCTGGGAGCAGGAGCAAGCCGGGGAGATGAAAATGTGGAGGACACCGTGCCTGGCCTGAGGCATGGACAGCTCTGCTCTTCCTGGTGCCTTCCTTGCATTGACTCTGGCCAGGGGGGTGTTGGCTCCCAGTAGATCAATTCTTGTTTTGTTTATGTGGTTGCTGCTCCTTGTGAGCCACTGGCATCCAGAGCAGGTTACAGAAATCAGTATTTGGCTCAGGACCAGGGATAACCTTCTTCCCACATAATTACAGCCCTTAATGGATTGCACTGTAACAATTATTAAAGAGAGGTCCGCAGAGCTTTGAAACCATTGTTATTTTTTTTTCAAAACCTTGTTGAAACTGTGATATTTCTACAAATTTCCTCTTTTGCTACCACTTGTTTTCAATGAGAAGTTGTGTGTATACAGATATGCCTGCATCTAAACCCAGAGGAGTCCCAGATCTCTTGCTATAAGGCTCTGACTCCTAACCCAAATAATGGAAAATCAGATTTAGAAATGAAACAGTCCCCTTGACTCATCCCTTTCGTGCTGCAAGGCTGTGATGTGTACAGTGTGGCACAGCTGTTCCCATGATTTCAGTGTCTGTAATTCATTCCATCCTGGCTTGGCATTACAATTGTTTCATGTCTTGTCTTTGCACACACATCAGACACACAAAGGGGTTCGGTTCATCTTTATTGGGAATCTTTCAATGGATTTGTCCAGTGCCATAATGCTGGGCTGTCCTGTTGTGCTTCTTCCTCTTGTGAGAACCAATTAGCACCGGGAGAGCCCTCTCTGCCCTTCCTCAATCCCACATTTTCACCCAAAACAGTTGGCTGAAGTGTTGTGTGCTGTGTCCCCACCTTTCTTATTTACCTATTTTACATGCCACCCTCCTCCCCTACCCTATTTCCTATGTTAGGAACAAACTTGTCTATATGAAGATGAGAAAATTGAAAAAAACAATATTTCTCCTGGCTTCTCCCCTCTGAAAGGAAATATTTTTCCTTTAGCTGACAGTTCTTTAAGAAGCAAAAATCTTACCTTCTCTGTTTGTTTGCAAGGTGCAATGCAAAGAGAAGTCTACAGCATCAAAAAAATAATCACTACCCTATGTTTTGATGATGTTGCTTGAAATAGAAAAATCTGGTATTCTCTGAAGAAAACATGAATCATACACGGGGCTTGCAAATCCTTCCCACAGACTGGATTTTTCCATGCCTTACTCTAGCACGGATTTCTAAGAAACATCTTTATCAGCTGCTCCCCTCCTTCTCTCCAATAACTTTTGAACCTGCTGTCCAGCCTCAATCCTTTTGCTTGCTGGGTTTAAGTAGAATATAATTAATTCATTGCTTTAATATTCATATTAGAGTATAAACACCTGGGCAGAGGAGAGAGAGAGACTAATCCCACTCCAAGTTGAAAAAATTGGAAAAAATTCATAGATATCTGACTTAGGTCTTCAGTCTTCTGACAAAATATTCCAAAGGAGAAAATTCATTTTCCCAGAGATTCTGTGCTCACAGAACCACCTAATGGGGGTAGCTGGCTTGGTCACATCTCCCAGATGCTACCAGAACCCCAGGAAGGAGCTGCATGAGAAAAGAGTAACTTCAGGCAGAGGAAAAAAAAATAAAATAATGCCCATTTTATGCTTTAAAGCTCAATGTGTATTAAGCCATCCAGAGTGTTTTGAAAGCTGCTGCTTTAATTCCTGAGCATATCAAGAGTGAATGGCTAATTGTGTGTGTACTGTGAGAACAGGTCATGCGAGAGAGCACACTTTTTTTTGCCAGATAACAATATTCCTGCACATTATCAGCTTGGAGCAGTCAATGGCTTCAAACGAAGCAAACTGTACTTATTCCCTGGCATTTTTGGGGTGGGATAGATAGGTATCAGCAGCACAGATGCTTTCACAAGTCTTTGCATGAGGATGTTTAAAGATTTGTTTCTCCATCTGAAGCATTTCCAGATGCACGGTAACAAACGGAGCTTTTCAATGGGTACCTTCTTAATGGTACTTAAAGAACTAGAAATTCCTTTTCCATTCTGAAGTGTCTTGTGGAAAAAAAATATTTAATTTTTGCAGCTTGCCCTGATAAAAATGGCTGACTGTGAGCTTATAGATATGAGCATTAAGCTTGGTAGCCAGTGAATATCAGAAGGTTTAGCGATTGGTTTTGACAAGCATTCAACATTTATCTGAATCTTTCCAGTATCAAATCGGGCATGAAGCCTTCTGAGGGAAACCTGTTCTCACAAGGCTTTTGATTCTCCTGTCTCCAGAGTGATGGAAGCTTCTAAAAAGCTTTCCCACTCCTGCTCCTCTTCCCTTCTTAACCCCTGGTCCCTTTATTCCTCTTTGAGTTTATCTCCCTTTATTATGGGTGCAGTGACAAAGCTTTAGTTTACCTGAAAATTTGAGGAAGAGTGGTTCAAACTTGTCATCTTTAAAACAGATATGAATCAGAGAGAAGACTGAGAATATTTCACAGTTTGTTTCAGAAGACCGAGATTTGAATGCTTTGGTCTACATTTCAGCCAAATAGTCACAAATTCTTTGCATATTTTCATTAAAAATGGAAAAAAAAATTCTTCATGAACTATTCCAGGTTTTGCTTCTTTATTGATGTTATCTCAGAGGGTATGCTGTTTTCTTTGGTTTTGTTTTTAAATTGACTGGGAGTATTCCTTTCGTGGTAGAATGGAAAACATTTCTAAATCTTATTAAAATGAAAATTGTGACTAAACGTAGAACTAAGTGAGTTTGCTTAGTTATAGCTCTCTGTGGCTTCCTTTACCTAGAGTACAAGATAATAACTCATATTTTCTTTTCAAATTACTACGCTGCAAGAAAATAGTCAAGAAAACTCCAGTCAGGGAAAGAGGTCAATTCTGAGGAGAGACAGAATGATTTAGAAACTGAGGGATGGCTGAGCCAAGGTGTCATTTCTTCCAGAAACTTGGCTGATCATTCATTTAGATTCTGATTTCAGGCATGTTCATTTTTTATTCTTTCTTTTCCCCAGGTCTCCTGACTGTTGAGAACTTCCTCTCTCACCACGCCTTCCCTTCACTTCCTCTCTGCTTCCCTCCCATCCCTTCTTCCTTCAGGTGCTTTAAAAACCACTTTCAAAGCTGGAATTGCAAATGAGTTTTTTGCATTCTGAATGACAATGAGGGGCTCTGTTTGAATAGCTGAATGCTTCAATGGCAGATATTTGACTGAGTTCCCTAAAGCCCAAAGCCTATGAAACCATCCACGATCTGAATAGAACCAATTACTGCTGCTGCTCCTTGGAAGACTCTTTTGGGTTTTTTTTAAGCTCCAATCAATTCAGACTTATTGTAGACAGTCCACTTTACCTTTTTCTTTGAAGGAAGAATTTCCCTGCCAGACTGGTTATAAGAGTCATCCACCAGCTACATCATCTTCCAGCGTGGGGATGTGGAAACATTCAGCCACTTGGATCCTTGTAACCTGCTCCATTTTCACAAAGGCTTTCCATGAGGCAGCTCTTGCTCCTGTTGTCGTGCTGTGGTCATTCCTTGTGTGTTTGCTCACTTAAAATGAGAATATAATGCAGGTGCATTGCAAAACCTCACCTTTTAGCCCTTCCCGTGGTTTTGGGTGGAGATATTTGAATTGCAAGTTGATGGTTGGGTGGGCTGTGGTCAGACTGATGGTGCTGGTGATGTTTCTGCATGTTCTTCTTTGCTGGTGGCTCGGGGGAGAGCTGGAATGTGTGTGGCCAGAACTGCCAGGAAGGATGCTGACGTTCTGGAGACCCCATTGGAACCAAGTGGCTCAAATGCTTCAGGGTTTCAGTGAGGTCCTGGTATAAAATCTTCTCCTTGTGCCTCCTGCAGTGCAATGTGACCGGAAAAGTTGCCTGAGTTGCATTTTGGGTGATCATCAGCTGATTTGAACTGTTGCCATGTCTCTGTGAACTTCAAGAGGTCTTCCTCACCAAGCTGTGTGGTAGCTGCAGAAAGGAAGGATGGTCAACCTGGCACAGTCAACCAGTAGATGATCTAAACCCAGATGAATAATTTAATACTATTTTAAGATTTTTTATCCTTACAACTAAATTAATAACTTCAAAAGCTTTTTTTTTTTTCCAGAAGAAATGTAATTATATGCAAAGTCTAATTGAAATACTTTGCTGGAAAATTGTTGAATTTCTTTTAGGAAGAACTAAATAATTTCCAGCCACTTAATCTAAACCATTCTATTTTAATCAAACAAACAGCAATAAAAAAGCACAAATGGGGATTCTCCTTGGTTCATGACCTTGAGTAGCCTTGATTGCAGCTGAAGCCTGATCATGCTTGCTTTTCCAGACTTGAAAAGTGGCATCCTGACTGATTTCATGTACTTTGTGTGGAACCTATCACACAGCCTTCTTTCTCCTCTTTGACAGATTGTTGAATTTAGGTTTCAGTCAAGTCATTCCTTGAGAACCAGTGAACTCTGCTTTCATGCAAAATTGCATCTGCCTTTCTCCTTTCCTCCCTGAACCCAGCTCAGGACAAGGATTGGTTGGATTCTGCTAAAAAATGTCGTATATCCACTGGAAGTTGGTCCCTTCACCTTTTGGTGCCACGGAAGAACAAATTCAAGATTTACTCTTTTAGTTTGCAGCTGCTGTTTTAAATGAACTGAAATGCACAGAAACTTGTTTGAGACAGCTCTACAGGAAGCTGAAATTTGCCAAGGGCTACCAGAGTTATGTAGATGAGTAAAAGAGGTAGAAAGGTTTATTTATTCTGTGTCATAGAACGTTGCATCTCTTAAGCCCCAAACATGTTTTGGGCTTCAGAAGAGGAAACAAAGCAATTCCGAAAGAGCTGCCTGAACAAATCTGTCATGAACTTTCCCCAAATGCTCTCAAATCTATACTTAAACATTTCTGCTAGTCACCAGCTCTCTTCTAAACAGACAGATTAAAGTATTGTTATTTTTAACAGAACTTCATTCCAAATAAAACCAAATTTCTTTTACTTTCATTCTTTTTTCTTTATTGTCTCCCAAGACATTGGCACTTCCCTCTTTAATTTTTGTTTAACAGCATCAGATCCTATTTTCCCCTGAAGAGCTTCCCTGGTTGCCCACATCTCTTTTCTTAAATGCAGCCATGACTCCCTGCCCAATATCGGTTCCATCTCTCCTGCTTTCCCTTCAAGGCCTCAGTCTCTCCTGGCTGATAGCCCAGCCCAAATGGGACGCAGGGAGCTGAGCCCTCTCCTGATGGCTTTCCCTGTCCCTCAGTTTGGTTTTCTCCAGAATTAGAAAGGAGGGCCTTATGCAACGCCTCAGGGGTGTGTTCTGATCTGTCCTCTGTGGCTTCAGAAACATCTCCAGACTGTTCTCCTTCCCTGCCCAGTTCTGCTGCTGCTGAGCTTTCTGCAGATGTCCATCCCAATGTCTTTCTGGGGGACGTCCTTTCTTGGATTTCATTGCAGTGCATGAGGCAGGGTGTTGGCAGCAGGGCAATGTCTGGTGCTATAAAGCATTTTCTTGAAAAAATATCCTCCCCCAAATGTGAAGTCATCCTGAAGGTAACACACTGGGGATTCTGCAGGTTAGGACTCCTTATTGCTTTGTTGTGTTTGCTTTTCATCTCACAGCTTAAACTCAGAGTTGCCCTAATGCTGTTATGTATTTCACAATATTGATTTTTTTCAGCTGTCTTCATTTAATATTTTCCCCC
>JAHLSL010000075.1:2901989-2914528 GCA_025920805.1 Petroica traversi | reverse complement strand
CGGGGGAGCGGCGGGGGCATGTGGATGTTGGCCGTCGCCTTGCTCCACAGCATCTCGCATGGTGAGCCCCGCCGCGGGCGTCCCTTCCCTTGTCCCCATCCTTCCCCTCCTGCCGGCCGGGATGCGGAGCGGGTGGCGGTGGTGGCTTTTTTATTTTTGGTGGTTTTTTTGGTGCCGGGAGCGCGGCGCTGGCTGCGGGAGCCGCGGGGAGAGAAGGGCGAGGAGCGAGAGCGCCGTGATCGCTTAAAGTCGCTCACCTCGCAAAGTGACAGCCCGGAACCTCCGTGCCTGCCTCCTTCGGAATGAGACGGTGCTCGCAGAGGCGAGGAGGCAGAGAGGCGCTTTTTCTTTCTTTCTCATCTGGAAAAGTACGGATTTTTTTGCCAAGTGCCGTAGGAATCCGTCAGAGTACACGGGGATACAGAGCGCACGGGGATAATTTTGAAGGGCTTTCATCCTAAGCGGTCGCATTGAGATATTGCTTCCCTCCACGTTTTTTTTTTAATCACCCTCTGCTTTCACCTTACATTTTCACATACATTTTAGAACTAGTATTTTAAATTTATTTCACTTTCATCATTTTTCTGTAAAGGTACCTGCTCTGAAATTTTTTTTCCTCACTCATTTATGTAAAAATATGCACGGATAAGCATTACATCATCTGGAAATGTTGAAGACTTTTAGTCAATTATAAAGTTAGGAAGGGGAAATCAGAGTGGGGATGGAATAAGGGTAAATCTTATTCTTTAAGGGTAAATGTTATTCTTTAATTCTTTTTTTTCCCCCTTCTGCCAACTCTTTGACTGACACACATTTATTGCAGTTTCTGTGCGTTTTTAATAGTGGGTAGGGGTATTTTGGAGCATCTAGATGTATGTGATTGAAAACCATGGCATGTGTAAAAATATGCTTAAATTGTCGAAGTTTTGTTAGAAATGCACGTTTAGCATTGCAGTTTTAAGGGCAGAAAACAAATTATGCTGGGGTGCCAGCAATTCTATTGCACTGCCTCCTCCTTCTCCGATCCGAGAACGTAACATTGCCTGTAATGCTTCCCACCCTGCCAGATAAATCACACTAAACACGCAATTCTCCAAAAAGGCAGAGCAGGTAGAGCAGGGAAAACGCTTCTTGTGTGGAATGAATTAGAGAGGAGCACAGGGGCAAAGTGTGAGGTTTTCCTGAAGGATGGAAATAATTGAACCTCTGGCAGAGGCTGAGGGATGAATGCTGGATGAGGGTGCCTTCACATCTCCTTAAGTAGACGCTGGATGAGAAAATGCATTGACAGGCATGGCTGGTCCAGTGTGAAGAGCTGGGGAGGGCAGAAATCAGGAGGTGAATCTTAAATGTGTGGATTTAGAGCGACCTTAAAAACATTTTCGTCTCCTGCATGCAAAAGGATTGAAACCCACTCCCCCCATAAAGTATAAACTTGGGATTTTTTTTACATTTCCTTTGGGGGTAAGGAAACTGTAACAAGTTTTAACATTAAGAAATGATCTATTTATTTATTTATTTATCTTTGACAGGCAGCAACATTGTGCCTTCCTCTCTGTCCTCTCCAGCCAGATACCGTGGAGGGAGAGATTTGCTGGTAATAGGACAGGCAGAACCAGCCTGGAAGTGCGCTCTGACCAGTGCTATTCATTTAAAACTAGATTTGCATAGAAATGAACCCTCTTTCTGTCCAGAAATCTTATTAAAAAAAAAAAGAAAAAAAAGGAAAAAAGCAGATTTTTTTTTTTTCTACTGTGCTGATGCTATAAATTCCATGTTCTAACCTAGTTAGTCCTCCTTGCAAGGGTTTTTTGAACAACAGAATAAATTTCTCAGGTTGAAGTACCATGAAAATCTCTTCCATTTATTGCTTGATCTATGAAGTCAGTAGTAATTTCACTTTCAGTTTCCGTGCGTTTTTGGATCACAGTCAAACCCCAATTTTTCTTCCAAAGACTGAAGGGTGTAATGTGTACATGATAGATGCATCTGCATGGATTCTCTGCTGCCACGCAGCAACATCTGTACGTTTGTGACTCCTGGGGGACTCAAATTCAATGTTTTTGTGTACAGTAATATTCCAAGATGAAAACACTGTGAAAACATGTGGTGGGTGGTTCAACGATTCTTTGCGACTTAAAAAGTCTTGTTTGTTTTTGACATCATTCTTGATGTCAAATTGCATATTTTAGGGTCTTTTTAAGGGACTTTTTTAAAATAAATGGCACCTACCTTTATGTTAAGACTGAATGAGATGATTTTATGCATTGGTAACACTCATTAGGACTCATTAGGGCCATTTCACCAGAGTCAAGAGTCAGAGAATAATATTTTTAAAGAACTTCAGATTTTAATGCAGTGTCATATCAGGGATGTGTCTCTTTGAAGGAAATGACTGCAAATATAAATAGATACATCACGTACACATTTATTTTCATTATTCTGTCTATAACTCCATCTGAACCCCATTGTGTGACAGGCAGGGCTCTTTTATGGCTGTATCTGGTGGGGGGGGGGGGAGAGATTTCTGCTTGGCTTCTGCCACTGCCTTTTCTAACCCCTTGTGGAACCACACCACATTTGCTTAAAACACAAGCCCAGGTATAAGTGGTTTTCCATCGTGTTACGTCTCGTTCTGATTTTAACTTTAAAGGGTGTAAGACTGTTCGTGTTGTGGGGGTTTTTTTTTGTTTGTTTGTTTTTTTCGGAGAGAAATAGGTTAAAAATAAACCCATAGGTTTAATTCTTCAGTCATAGTCTTGGGCTTTATTTCTGTTGGAGATAATGGGAGCCATCTGAATAACAATAACAAGGTTGCCCCCCCCCCATATTTCCCTACAGTCACTCAGCACAAATATATTTTGTCAAATTAGGTATGAGCAGTGTCACTGGGAAGGCTTTATGTTTGTGAAATAGCTTCCTTCTGGGGACAATAAAATACTGACACGCTCTCCCATCCAATTAGTATTTCTGAAGCCTGAAACAAAAACCTCCCCAAATACCTGGTTAAAGTTTACATATTTGGTGAGGGTTTTAAACTCTCGTTGCTGTGAGTTCCTTAAGGATGCAGGTAACTATTAACCATAAATGCGTTGCAGCCCTGGAAAGTGCTGCATGTGGGATGATGGAGACATCAGTGGGAGCTCTGCAGCTGAATTCACTACCTGGAAAGCCTGAGTCATGCAGTTCTAATCCTGAGCAAGCCTCTCAGGGTTACTCTACCTGCACCAGCTTCCCTGTTCCTCTGCCTGAGTGTTCCAGGAGGGAGTATCTCAATCGGGCAGCAGAACTCTGCTGTAGCCTGGCTGTAATTAGTAACGGGGCATTTCACTAATTACAGTGAGAGGAGGCAGGGAAGGCTCTGAAAGGAGAACGGCCTCCTTCAAAATCCTGCCTTTTTTTTTTGTGATGGCTGTGATCAAGCTGCTTCAGGTGCTGCTTTCAGAAATGAGCATGTTTCAATATTACTCAGTCTCTGCTGGGGATGTGCTGAACCCATTTCCAGGCTTCTCTCTGGCTGCATTTCTTGCATGCCCGTTGCCCACAGATGCTGAAATCAATCGAGCATCGGGAGGCACCAATACAGTGCAGATGACACTAAAAATAAATTCCCATTAAAATGATTTCCTGTTGGACTCCTGTCCCTGCTGTATATCTATCAATATGGGTTTTAGCAGCGTTTTGGAAGAGGGATAAGGATCTCACTGAACTGAGAGCAGGGGTTAGGCTGCAGGATGAGGGGACAGAGCCACAGTGGTGCTGAGACTCTCCAAAGGAAATGGTGATTCTCAGTGCTGGACAAGCAACATCTGAGCAAAGGAGCGAGCTGCTCTCTTTGTAGAAACATGCTGAGATACCTGCAGAGCTTGTATGGAATTGTGCAGGCAGATCCTCAGCCTGGGAAGCTGAATGGATGTGCAGGAGGCATTCAGCTTGGTGTTTGTGTGTGGATGGCACGACACAGCTCAGGGTGTTTGCAATCCTGTGTTACCCCAGCTATGAATTGCTATTAATTAATCACCAAATGCCAAGGGGAGAAGAACTTCCTTATTGCTAGGCAGTCAGAGGACATGGGGATGTTTATAAGTGTTTCAAAAGGTGTGTGCTGTGTTTGGGGCGTGCTGGGGGGATTTCCTCCCGTGGCGTGGGCAGTGCCTGTGCTGGAGCTGGAGCCACAGGACACTAGTGGGCAGCAAACCACAGAGTCTGTGGCTTCCAGAGCTGTGGGAGCACCCAGAGAGAGCTCAGAGAGGCATTTTGCCTGTGTTTTTCCTATCAAAAGCTCACTAAGGACTGGTGGATGCTGCGTGTTCTCCCCGTAGTGCTGGACAGCGGCTGTGTGTGACAGGGAAGGTTTTTGGGAGTGGTTCAAAGAGAAGCTGTTTTCTGCAAATTGTAAAAACAAACCTCTAAACTGTCTTAAACAGGGTTTTATTGCAGCTCTCAGCTCTTCACTGTGATTTTATACAATCACAGGCTTATTTAGGTTGGAAAAGACCTTTGGGCCCAACTGTTCTCCCAGCACTCCCCAGTCCAGGGCTGTCCCCAAGTGCCACATTTGCAGGTCTTTTAAATCCCTCCATGGTTGGTGACTCAACCATGTCCCTGAACAGCCTGAAAGGTTGGACAACCCTTTTCATGAAGAATTTTTTCCTAATATCCAATTTAAATCTACCTGCTGCAACTTGGTGCCATTTCCTCTCATCCTGTCCCTTGTCACACGGTGAAAAGACCTTGACCCCCACCTGCCTCCACCCTCCTCTCATGGAATTTTAGATTGAGAAGGTCCCCCCTGAGCCTCCTTTGCTCCAGGCTCAGCCCCTTTCCCAGCTCCCTCAGCCTCTCTTGGGGCTCCAGCCCCTTCCCCAGCTCTGTTCCCTGCCATGGACACGCTCCAACCCCTCCAGGTCTCTCTTGAAGTGAGGAGCCCTGAAGTGAATTCCGGATTTGAAATGTATTTTAGTGGGACCTCCTCAGTGCTGCTGCAGCTGGGAAAGTTTAGGAGTTGGTTTTAAGTTTGTTGTTGAGTAAATCTTTGTCACATAATACATTGATAATTTGAATTATTTGGGAAAATCTCATAGGTTTTGGTGAGAAGCTGCTCCAGAAAGTTCCTCCAGCTCGTGGACTGCTCAAGTCTCTGGTTTTGAGAGTATCTGGGCTCAGGTTGGGCCTCACTTTTTGTGTCTTTGCCTGAATAAGAGACTTATCAAATATGCTGCCCTCACAGGTGAGGGGCTTCTTTGGGGTGGGAAGTAAATCTCCCGTACCTCTTTAATAAGCAACTGGAGTGACAAAAAAAAAAAAAAGCAGAAGCAACAAATTGAATTATTTTTCTGGGGGGTGGGAGGTCAGGGCAATGGATTGAGGGGCACAATGTATGGACTTTTTTTCTTTTTCCACAAAGTTTACTCTAATTAAGAAGTTGTGTGTAGGAAAAATGACTGTTTGAACATACCACACATTTAGCCTTTGATTTTATTTGGCACATGCCATTTGTCAAACTCTCGGTCTCAGGGTCTTTCAGATTTGAAGTAGGAAAGAATAATTCCATCTTCCTCTTTAAACAGGGGTAAAATATTATATTCATCTTAATTGTTCTAAGGTACTTTTTTTTTTTTTTACATTTTAAAATGTTATTTCTATTGAGTCATTGAAACTCTAAATATAATACAAAAATCCATCTAAGGAAGATAGGTCTGTATATCAGAATACTTAATTATTGGTGGATGTGTAGGTGTCTGTGGTTAAATTATTGTTTTACAATATATTTTGAGTTATTTCATAATCCTACTTAATCATCACTTTCTTTTTATTTAAACTGTTATGAAATCAATGAAATTAGGAATTGAAATTGTAATTCTTCAAAAGAAACTTCATCTTCTCAGGCTTCACCTCCCTATCCCTTAAAAACATTTCATCAATTGGCATTTTCGAAAATAAAACATCACAAGATGGGAGGTATTTCATAATAAAAGTCTGACACAGCTAAACATTTTAGAACCCTGAGGAGAACATTTTCCAGAACAAACCACTGATTCCTTGGGCTCTTGTTGGCACTGGGAGCTTTTCTTGTCATAGCTTGTCTTTGGAGACTGCCATTCACAAAAGAAAAAAAACCACTCTTTATTATCTCATAAGAACTTCTTTTCTCCCCATGAGGGCATTGGGTTACTCATGAGAAAAAGTAGGGTACATCAATATATCCTTTCACAGTGGAGCAGGCAACAAATGTTCTGTTCTGTTTTGGGGGAAGGAAAGAAAGAAAGGCAGGTGGATGGACAGACAGCCTGACAGAGATTAGCAAGCCTTCCCAGCGTCCCTATTTAAGCTATTTTTACTCAGAAGGCAGCGGGTAAGACTTAAGAGTGAGCCAGCAGTCCTATTTATAGAAAGCCATTTTTAAATGCAAAGGCTCTGAGAAGGAGAGTCACCTCCATCCCAAACACCAGCCTGCCTGGAGCTCCCTTGGCACCCAGGGAGGGAGCAGCCCGAGCTGCAGCACTGATGTGCTCCTGCTGAAGCTTCCAGAAGGACAGAGCCCTGGGAAATGCAGGATTTTGGGCCACGGGGCAGCCCAAGAGCATGGCTGAAAATAGCTCTGTGCTCCACATCCCCGTGGCCCAGACAAAGGCACACACAGGGATCACCTGAGGGATTTTTCGCCTGGTGCCTCTCTGTACGTTCTCTTGGAGATCCTGCTCGTGTGGCTCTCAGTGTCATTCATCAGGGATGCAGCTCCTTCTGAGATTTTAAAACACACATCTCTATTTCTGCACGTTTCCATATGTAAATCTGCATAGCTTGTAATTGCTTAAAAACGACTGCGCATGGGAAACTTGGCACTTGCTTTGCTGCCCAAGTGCGCTTGATGCTATTTCCTTCCAATTAATTACACCATAATCCCATGCAGGAGATTTGTGGCTGAAGATTTCTGTTTGCACTAGGCTAAAAATGATTCTCAGTAACTTTCTGCCTCCTAAATTTTTGGAGTAATTTTTGGGGAGCCCTCCAGTGCTTCAAGAATACCAGAAGCTTATTCTTGAAATGACCGGGGCTATTTCAACGCTGCCAGAGTGTAATTATACAGCACTGTGGCTGCAAATAGTTGCCTATCTACATAATCTACTCACAGTGATTCTATAGATAAGATTGTAGGGTTGCTGTGTCTATATAAATATCTGTTGGCGTGAAATCCTCTCATGTGCTCTTGCAAATTGAGTGGCTTACACTGAGCCTGCACGCTCGGGGTGTTCGTCTCTCAGCACTGCAGAGTGGCAGCCCCCAGGTGGCTCAGGTTTTTAGGAGTTCCACAGAATTCAGGAATCTATGGGAGAGCTTGTCCCCTGCTCAGTTCTTTGGGAAGGTCTCCATGATAACAATGTGTTCAGTAACGTTTTCTAGAGGTTTAGGAGTTAGTGTGGAGCTCGTAACAAATGACAAACGTCAGTCTTTGATGTGTGGTTTTTGTTGAAGCTGGCTCCTGTTTTAGCTGGGAAGAGGTTTTGGGATGTTGGAAAGTGCAGGCTTGGAGGGATCCATGTGGACTCCACAAATCTCATGGTACGTTTTGAGTGCACCCAAATCTGCTTGGCTGCTTTTTTTCCCCAGGCCATGGAAAGGTGATGCATGAAGTGCAAGCTCTGGCTTCTGTTAAATTCTCTTGTGCAATTGTTTTTCTATCAGAAATCCTAGTGTTTTGGGGTTTGTTAATTTGTTTTTGTTTTGTGGCATTGCCTTCTGAAGTCTTTAGGGTTTTCTGTGAGACTTTTATTAGGGATTTTGGCTCTGACTCAGGAAAATACCATGAGTGCACAAAGGCAGTCTCTTGATAATTATGAGGTGAGCATGTGACAAGCTGTTAGAACACTCCTGGCTTGAGCTAAGGACAGAACAAGTCCTTGACAAAGTCCTGTTTATTATGAAAAGCAGATTCAGATGTCCCTGGAATGGGATCTTGCTGGAAAAAAATGTCATTCAAGCAAAATAGGCTGCAGGTGGACCTCAGCTTAAAAAGCAAAGTGGTTCATCATCCACACTTCACATTGTCCACCTGACGTTAGGTGGCTTTTTTCCTCACATTAGGTGGCTTTTTGTGGGGCAGTTGAAAGGCCAGTTCACATATTATTTCTAGACAGGTCAACCCTAATTTGTGTTGCAACTGCAGTTGTGAAGTACAAAGCAAAGTTTGCTGTGTCATGATGTGAAGGAAGCAATTTGGGAAGCTGTCAGTGAAGTAGAAGTTCTCCAGTTATATTTGCAGACATCCAGTGTAGAGAGGGTTTTGCATAGTTAAGTGACTTTCAAATGTCTACAGTAATATTTACATTATTCTAGTTCCTCTTTTAGCTGTATTTATTTAGGAAGCTTTCCTTTGCATCTCCCTTTCTAGTTTTGTTGGGTGACCTCAAGGTTTCTCTGCCACAATGACAACCTTTTCCACAGCCCTGTTGTGTGGGGGTTCTGGAAAACAGATTTCCATCATTCCGAGCACAGAGAGTGAGGTTCTTCTCACTTTAGGACTTGAGTGAGAGGTGATGATTACCATGGTTTTTGTTGTCTCAGCTGTGGCTGAGCCTTTTTGTTCTCAGATTTTTGTAGATATGTATCTATAAAATGCAGAATGAATGCTTAGGGGAGAGGGAGGGATGGGGGGCACGAACAAGATTTCAGTGGGGAGGTAAAGGAAATATAAAGGGGGAGTTGGAAGGGCACAGTGAGTGATGTAAGGTGTCAGGAGGAGAGGGAGGGCATTCACAGGGCATGAATCCCTGAGGGACAGCAGGAGGAGTCTCTGAAGGCCAGATCTGAGCTGGACAGGTCATGGTGAAGGGTTCTATGGTCTTGGTTCAGTTTGCAGTGGGGAAGGCAAAGCTGAGCCTGTCCCCTCTGAGCTGTGGGTGGAGAACATGACAGAAAGTGGCTTTGGGACTACCAAGTGCTCTGTTTTGGCTACTGGTCTGTGCCAGAGGAAGCTGGTGCTCCCCATGGATCATATTGTGTGCCTGGGGACAGAGAATTCCACATCCCAACTACCCTGCATTCAGATTTTTTTTTCATTCTTTTCCACTCCTGTTATTTCATTTCTGCTTTAGGCTTAGTTTGAGGCCTACTACCCATCTTCTCCCCACAGTTTTCCTTGTGATTTTTATTTATTTCGGTAGGGAAAGTATTTTTTCCGTCCCTAAAAGCTCTTTCCCCTGAGGCAAATGGATTTGGGGGAGTGGGGGAGATCAAGGATGGACAGCAATCCTGAGAATGTCAGTGTGGCTGAAGGGTAGGAAGGGCAAATTCCTCATCTGAGCCAAGGAGGAAGGAGCTGAGCTCCTTTATTGGGCAGGAGGGAGATAATTAATCCTTGGAAGAGGAGGCTGAGCTGTCAGGCTGTTTTAGAGGAGCCCTGGTAGTGGTAATTTGCTTTCAGCTGTTGGGAACTGTCAGGTTTGGTGCCTGATCCCCCGGCCCTGCTCCTGGGGCTTCTCGGGGTGGGAATCCTGGGGGCACTGCTGACTGGAGAGGAGCATGTCCCCAGTTCCTCACTGGAGAGCAGCTCTTTGTCACAAATTCGGGCTGCTTGCTCAGCAAGTCCTTAGGAGTACTGAACAGTCATGGTGGGAACTCAGCCTGGAGTAGGGAGTATTTATTTTAATTTTTTTTTTCCAGGGGAAGAAATAAAGGGTTAGGTTTTAGCTTTCCTATGCTAGTCTAGAGTAAAAATCTTGTCCAAAAATTTGTTCTTCACCAATTTTTGCCCTTATCTATTGTGTTCATGCTCAAGAAGAAGTGTGGCTTCAGAGAGATGTGGCTGCATGTGCCCAAACTGTGCCTGTGCCACTGGTGATGGAGCTGGAGGCTTTTTGGAATATCCAGCCTCTGGCACGTGTGAAGAAAATGCAGGGGGAAATAAATGCCTGTCTGAAGACACTCCAGCTGCAGCAGTTCAGTGCATATTTATTAAGCCCAAAAGTTAGTCCCTAGTGGATAAAAGCAATTACAGCATTTCTGCCACATCTCAAAATGCATTTCTATAGATGAGAAGAATGCTGGGCTTTAGTAATTTCAAAGGGAGTTAATGAGATTTAAAAAAACCATATTTTCCTAAATAAGAGTAGTCTGACTGCTACTTAATTCCAAGAGGTTTTGAGAACTTTTGGTGTCAGTAAATTGAGTTTCTGTCTTGCCTGTGTTTAAGGATAACAGCCTTGTTTGCTCACCATGTAATGCAGCTGCTCTCCTTCCCCACAGTTTCTGCTGCTTTTAGTCCCTGGTGTGGAAACACATTGGGATAATTGGGGTGGGGGGTTAAGGTCGGCTGAGCAGCTCAGCTCTGCCATTTCCTGAGGCTGGCCTGGTGCTCAGAAGATTCCACACAAAATAAGTAGCACGGATGAAACAGCTTCCAAGTGGAAAATGAAGACATCATGTTCTGGCACAGAGCTGGTGCCCTTTTGGGGTCGGGCAGTGGAAGGTATGTGGAGCTCAGCTGTGACTTCAGCAGAGGGTGCTGGCACTTGGCTCAGCACCTTGCAGTGGGCAGGGAGAGAAGAGAAACTCATTTGGGGAGATGATTTCTGTGTATCAGACTGTCTCTGATCATGGTGCAGTCCTGAATGTCACCAGCTCTGTGTGCCTCCCCTCCCACTCTGCTGTGTTGCAGCTTTTGGGAGGAGATGCAAAATCTCCTGAGTTTGCTTTTGAGTTGTTACTTGGAAAGAATTTAAAGCTGGGTGTTTAAAACAACATATTTCAGACCCCATGGCTTTTAAAATTTTAATGGAACTACTTTTATTTTTTAATTGAGTGGCCTCCATATATGCTGGTATAGGATCTCTCTCTTTGAGGCAGGAGTTTGTGCAGTATGATGCTTTTGCCTTCACGTCAGTGAGAAACTGATTTATTGCTTAATAATTGGGCAACCTGGTCTAGTGGAAGGTGCCCATGGCAGGGGGATTGGAGCTGGTTGATCTTTAAGGTCCTTTCCAACCCAAACCATTCCATTATTTTTTAATTAGTTCATCTATCAGTCACTTATAAAATTGTGACAGTGCTTTAAAGGGATGCACAGCTCTGCTGCTGGGAGGTTTTCTGGCATCACCACCTGCAAAGGAGGGCTGCTTCCTGCTTTCTTGAGAGTTTCCAGACTCTGAATATTGATTGCACATAGGCGGTTGCCCAGTGTGGGCAAGCCCTGAGGTAAATTTGCCCTCTGCTGTATCTGGTTACCTTATTTTATTAACGTACAGTCATTCTGAGGAGCTGAAAGGATTATTAGCAATAGCTCTGTAAGAGGGATACAATCAATTTAAATTAGCTCACGCTTGAGCCTGTATGATCTGGTGCCTTTAAAATGTAGGTAAGCAGCTCATCATTTTGCTCCCTTACATAACGTTGCAGGAAACTTTTCCAAGCCCAATCTTGTGGCACGTAAGCACATGGGTTAATTGTGGGCTTGGCAGTGCTGGGTGAGTGATTGGATTCAGTGATCTCTGAGGTCTCTTCTAATCTCAGTGATTTTATGATCTCCTCTAGAAATGTTGCCATTCATTACATTTAGATGTTTTTTAATGTCCAGAAGAATTACCCATTTGAAAACCTAAACACTTATTAGGTGTAATTCAACTGCATTATTTTGTGTAAAAAATCAAACAAGAAACATCTCTGAAGATTCTTTTCCCTGTCCAAGTCCTGCTTCTCCCCTTCCTCCTTTCCATAAATTCTTCCAAGCTTCCTCCTGCCCATAAATCCATCCTAACAAGTGTCATTTGACTGTGTGGGTAAACACCAGGGGTGATTTTCCTGCTCTCTCCAGATTTCTGCCTTACAGAAATGGTCTGATTTTGCCAGGAGAGCCAGACAGTATCACACAGCAAAGCTCCCTTAATATCTCTTGCTTTTCCATTCTCGCCCGCCCCGAGCCAGAGAAACCCAGCTGATTTAGACTAATTATTTCAAATGCAGTTTGTAAAAGGATGCTAATACTTTGCTGTATCCCTGAAGGTCATCTATGCGATCCATAGTTAAACATTCATGTGGGAGACTCTGGGGGAAACAGTGAGGGATGATTATAATGGAAACTCAGTGGGCTGAAGTGCGTGCTCATACTCAGGTCTTCCCAAACCAGGGTAGAGGAGTGTTCCTGTGCTTCTATAGCTCTTAAATCTAAATAAACTAAAGCCTGCAGACCCTTCTCCAACATCCTTCATGCTGGAGAACTGTGTGTGATCCAGGACAGCTCCAAACTGCTGCTTCAGCACCACGATCCTCAATCTCTGTTGTGTTTTATTAGAGGGGGGGAAAAAAATTATCTGTGCACGATCTGGCGTCATTAAAATGTGCTGGATGCCCAAGGTGTTTCTTCGTCTGTTCCTCTGGCAGCTTTTCCCCTCAAGTGATTATGCTAATTAGTGTTTGATCAGATGATTAAATTATAATTCGATTAATCCTACGTGCTAAACGCTCTGAATGCATTTCCATCGCCTGAATGCCTTGTGCTTAAACATTGCTGTTTGCAGCTTGATAGGAGGCTGCTGCCTTTCCCC
>JAHLSL010000075.1:2771551-2901979 GCA_025920805.1 Petroica traversi | reverse complement strand
TTCTATAAAACCATTAAAGAGAATGGCTTTTGATCATGACAGGCTCTATCTAACAAACCTCAAGGTCCTGGCAAAGTGATGTTTAATTAGTTGTGCTCTAGCATAAATGTGCAAATGTTGGAGAAAACCTGTCCTAGGGCTGAGGTTCTCAAGGGACAAGTCACATCAACAGCAAGCAATAAGCAAAAGAGTGGAAAAGGTGAATCTTGAATTATTTTCCCTTGTCAGAGTACCCAGACCATTTTCATCCTCTCATTTATGAGGCCCTGTCTGGTTTATTGTACCTGATTAAGAGTGGCTGCATTAGCCCTCAAACCCTGCACAATTTGACCTAAAGCACGCGAGGAATTGGCCCCTAAAAGATTGTGTTATTCCTGTTTTCTCTGTCCTTGCGATTCAGGAATAACAGAGCTGGTCTGTTTGTGTTGATGGTGATTTTTGTCTGCACTTTTTTGTGGGTATCAATGATCTATTGGGATTTATTCCAGGGTAAGAAAGGAAGAACCAAAACTGATGAACTCTAAAGACAAAAATTGAAGCTCCTTTCTGGGTCATGGCGCTGGCAAATATTAACACCTGATGGACATGCAATTGCCCTTCTGGATAAAGGCCTTTCTCTACAATTTTATTTTCTTTTCTAAGCAGTAAATACAGATGGAAAGGCTATTTAAGTCTTCTCTGTAAGTGAATTTTCACTGCTGACCTCTCATATCTCAACATTCCTTCTGTCTGGAATGGACAATTCACAGATTGTTCTACATCATAGATAGAGGAGTTGTGGTGTTCCAGAACCCAGGGAATAAAATTGAGGCAGCATTCCAGCCTCTCGAGAGCTTCCTAAATAACAAACATTAATAAAGACCCTCGATTTTACGCATTTACAGAAATTCCTAAATATTCTAGTACATTTTACAAGGATTTGCTTGTTCTTGACTGTAACTACTTGCTTTTGGATCTGGCTGACTAATAACATTTGCCTTTACACAGCTTCCAAATTCATTAATATATTGATTGGGATATGAAACACTACATAATATAGGACTAAATAACAAATATATACATAATAAATTACATTTGCCAGCCTGCTCTTTATTCAGAAAAGAAAACTAAAATCATCACTGAGTCATTACATTGGTCAATAAACAAAAATCTTGTTATATGACCCTTTCCTAGAAATATATATATATCAATATAAATGAATAAATATATATAAAAACCATATAGACTTTCTGCAATTTTGTGTTCATAGCCTGTGGTTTAATGTCTGTGATGGCAGAAAAATCCCATCACTTTTCAGACTCCTGATATACTTTTAGACATGCTGATTGACAAGTCATAAGTAGTGCTCCCAGCAACATTTAAGTTCTGTGGATTTACAGCTCATTATCACTTATGCTCTCTGGTAAAGATTTAAAACTGCTACATTTTTAGAACCTGAAATAGGAATAAAAAATAAGTGACTAAAATAATTACCTCCAAAATGTGTATTAGTGGCATTATCAAACCCTTATTTTAGCAGGAAGATGTATTGGTGTTTTAAAACTCAGCAGCAATTGACATAAAGTTTCAGTGGAAATATTTCTGCCAGGATTTTGAAACTGTGTTTGATCTTAATGGCTCCACAATGAGGCAGAAGAACAGAGTTATGTGGTTTAGCATTAGCACAGAAGACCTGAACTCAAATCCCTGGGGTTTTTTTCCTGTTTTCAGGTGCAGTGACAGAACAATCTGCCTGGTTTTCATGGGCTCCTCAAACAATGAGAATGTCCCATGCTCAGAAATAGGTGTACTCCATGCTGCTGGTTGCTACATGGAAGTCCAAAAGGAAAACCAAATTAATTTGCTGTTGAGTGAATCACTGCCAAAGAAAACAGCCTGCAGAAATTCTTATTTTAAGCAGTGTTTGCGCTGTTCAGCAGGCACTTCAGAAACCTTGGTGGTGATGGGAGAACGAGTTGTGGGATGCAAATAAATCACCCCCTCCTGTGTATTTGAGTGTGGAAAACACTAAAAAACCAGAAAACCTGAGCTGGAGTACACACACAGCCAACTGTAATGCAGTCGGTGGCTGAGCAGGAAAAATGTGTTATTCAGGTGAGAAATAGGCTCCCAGGTATCAATTTTAGTTTCTTCTTCCCTGGATCAAGGGAGCTCTTTCAAGGTAATCTGATTTTAGTGCTGGCTGCGAATTCTGCTGGCTGCCTCTGGAAAGCTGTGCTCTCTGTGCCAGGCAGTAATTGCGTTAATCATCCATTTTTAAATAACTGCATTTGAAGTTAAGTTGAGAATTGCTTTTCAGATCTTTAATTTGCTTTGGAAAAGTGAAATAATTCCCACAAGGGTTGTGCTAATCAATATTCCAGAGGCAAGTAACCTTTGCTAATACTCAAATATGGGATACTCTACATTCTTCTGCTTAAAGAATTCTGGGGGAAAAAAAATACACCAATTCCATCTGTAATTTGGCAGGTTAATAACTTTTCTGACTGCCAGGCATGGGGGTTTTTAGTCAACAGGAGATTCATCAAGTACCAAATGGAATTATATTATCTTCCTTTCATTGTTGTTGTTTTTATTTTCAACCTTCCTGCTAATATAAATGATGACAAATTGCAGGGCTGTAAATTTGAAAGTCCCTAAATGGCATTTTTGTCAAAGCCTTTCCGCTGAAATGCTTACTTGGAAAGATTTTTAAACCTCAGGAGCTGGGGGAGGGGTTTTAATTATTATTATTATTATGCATCATGACACAATGCATTATGCATCATGGTTGTTTTTCTGCTTTTTAAACACTTGTTATGGATGATGAAACTAACACAAATGGACATGCAGGGAGAGCTGCACAACCTTCCTGTGATGTCATATTCTGTTTCCAAGGAATTGCAGTACTTGTAAACGAGAGGACAGGCAAACTTAGAGGCACTTAGGAGCACACCAATAATTAGCTGACAGGTACTCATCAAGGGAAAGTCACCTTTTTTTTAAGAAAATATATCCTCCTGTTAAACTGGATTAAAAAACCTCATGTTTTTAAAACTAAAAATGGTAGAATGTGGGCGTTGCTCTCTCAAACATGGGATTGTTTGACCCTGCAAGCCACCTGCAAATTGCTGCTGATGCTCAGAATTTGCTTTTTTTTACCTTGTTTTCCCCACCCAGATGTGCACATAACTGAAAAATGAATTGCAAGAGAGGCTGATTGAAAAGCTGATGGGATACAATAGGTTCAGTGCCAGAGCTGCTTTTTCATCTTGCCTCTCACCACCAAGTAAATATTTCCTGTTCCCTTGAAATCAGTTTGATATTTACGTTCCGCACTAGTACAAGAGGAACAAAGGGGAGAATTATGCATCCATTTCTTTAATAAAACCTATTTTGTAAATAGTCATAGAACTTGCATAGGCTGCACCCTGTAAAAATTAAGGAGAGAGAGAAAATATGAATAGATTTTTAAGGAGTCACAGTAGACAATGGATTTGAGAGAGGGAGAAAAAATAAAAATACTGTGCTTCCCCAGGAGGCAAGTTGAATCCAAGATTTCCTATTTCAGGGTTGGGGAAATGACATTTCAGTGTCATTGTGGACATTGAAGATGATATTGGTGGCGACCCACAAACAATTGGCAATTCCATTTGTTTGCTGAGATGTTGATCAGAAATGTCTGAAAGCTGTGTGTCGTCCCCCCCCATCCATATATCCAGAATTAGTTGCCTGGTAGCTGCACCATGTTTTTTTCAAGGAAAAAAAAAAAAACAACCCACAACAATCTCTTCTACCTCTTCACATGTTCTGCACCTCCAGTCTGCCTCCAGTTTCTGCCTCCAAGTTGCAACCTGTGGTTGTGGTTTGGGGATTTTGCCAGGAGATAATAAAGTGAATTGATTTGTTCTTTTTTTTTTTTTTTTTCCTGTATTCACTCTTCCCCCATTACAGTTTTTCAACTTTGTGATTGCAGAATGATAATTATCTACTTTCTCCCACCCTATACACCTCAAATACAGTGAGACCATAATAACACCTTCGGTGTTGTTGCTCTGTTGTAGATTTGGGATATAAAGCTCCATCATTTGCCTCCTTGCCTGGTCAGCCTTCTGTAAAGATATAGGAAAAATGCTCATGTGTTCCCTTCTCTGCTGCGAGGACAGGCACCAGAAGGCTCTGCTGAGAATCCCAGGATGGGTTGGGTTGGAAAGAACCTCAAAGCCCATCCAGTGCCACCCCTGCCATGGCAGGGACACCTCCCACTGTCCCAGGCTGCTCCAAGCCCCAATGTCCAACCTGTCCTTGGGCACTGCCAGGGATCCAGGGGCAGCCACAGCAAATCTGGAAAATCTATTCCAAGTCCTCCACACCCTCCCAGGGAACAATTCCTGCCCAATATTCAATCTAAACCTGCCTTCCTTCAGCTCAAGGCCATTCCCCTTGTGCTATCCCTTGTGAAAAGCCCCTCTCCAGCTCTCTTGTAACCTCAGCCTAAAATGCCTGATGTCTCCAGGATGGATTTTCTTGCCCTCTCCCTTTTAACAAGGGTTTTGTTGCCTTTCAGCAACAGAGCTGCTCCATTCTGACACCCTTTGCTAAGCCTGAGCTTTCTGGATGCGTCCTGCACAGAACTTAAATCCTCATTGCTCTCAGGTGCTGCCAGCCAAATCAAAGGGAATTTTGATATCATGGAGAATCTCTTGCTGGATCATTCCCTCTCCCTTGTGCCCCTGCTGTTTAGACAAACCTTCCAGGCATCTCTTGAGAAGAAAGCACAAGGAGGTTGTGTTGTTTTGCTGTTGACTCCAATCTGGGCATGTTCAGCTCACGTGCCTTGTTAGTTTGGTCTCCCTCCTGTTGAACTAACGAGATTCTTTCAGTCCCCTTCTGCAGGGATTGGAGGAAGCTGGTGGTATTAAATGGTTTTGCAAAGATCTCTGCTGGTTTTGTTTGTCCTTATAAATATTTTATGGCATCGTGGCTCTGTAAAAATGCAGAGGTTTTGAGTAGTAAACCGAAATAAGAATAAGCCTGCACAAAGTATTTTGTTTTCTCTGCGCATCAAAAGAAAAGAGGAGAAGGTTAAAATGCATAATGAGGCACAGCATGTCTCTAGTGCTGGGTAACCTGTGTTGTTGTTATAAGATTTAGTAGAAATGTTTACTAGAAAATACAGTATTCAGGCTGAATTTTAACAAGGAGTGTTAAGCTGTTATTTATATTTGATATTCAGGCTGGCAACAGAGAGAGCTGCAGGTAGTGGTCAAAGATTGAATGACAAACCTTGAGTCACATTCCTTTTTTTAACCCTTAAAACTTCCTCAATTAGCCTTTTCCATTGCAGAAATGGAGTAAGACTTCTTGTGGTTGTTTGTAGATTGCTTAATTTTTTTCTCTCTTTGTTTTTGTGGGATTTTTTTTATTTTTAACCAAGTCAGGAAAAATTAAGTTCTAATGAATTCTTGATTACATTATAATTAATGTCTTTGTCTCAGAATCTGCCCCTACTGAGCACAGAATGGGAATGAGTGACTAGAAGTGAGGAGGAAAGGCTCTATCTGATTCTTTAAAATTAACCAGAAATTTTCACAGAACTTCCCTTTAAGGAGAAAAAAAATAGAGAGGGAACATTTTGGAAAATTTCTGGTGCTTTTTATTTAGTTAGAATCTTTGTCTTGTGTAAAACAAAGCCTCCAATTGCTATTAATTGCTGACTGAGACCTCTGTCCCTCCATTTAAAAAATACTCCCTGAAAGTTTCAGCCAGATGAAAATGGCATTCTGAATGGGAGTGCTAAATAGGCTTGTACATAATTAAGAACCGAGCAGCAGGCTGTGACTTTGAATGTTTGCAGCACAGAATGAGGATTTTCCCTTTGCTGAGATTCTATTAAAGGTGACAATGAGAGAATTCATGCTTGACTTGCTCTTGGTGGTCTGTCAAGGCTGAAGCCAGCAGCGTTTATTGAGGTTTATAAACTCTTTGCAGAAGCTGGGTGTCCCTTCTGCACAGGAACATTGTCTGGTGCAGTAATTCACCCCCCCTTTTCTCACTTCTTATCTGTGCAGTTAATGGGTTTGGCTGTTTAATAGCATTAATTCAGTAGCAGCCACAGAAAAAGCCCAGCTCTGCGGGTGATTTGACTGAAAAGGTGGGTGCAGGACCTGTGCCTTGGCCAAAACACACCTAAGCATCTCCAGTTTGTCAAGATAAACAAAACATTTTTAACAGGAGGACATAAAGGTGGGGGAAAAAGCTGTTTTTCAGAGTGTAAAATAGCTGGATGTCCTACTTAAGCAGAAAAATGCTATGACAAAGTGGAGGAGAAATTGATATTTTCTAAGAGATTTCCTAATCTCTTTCTTGATGGAATGGGTTTTTTTCCACAGGAAAACAAAAAAGACTAATCTTCAATTTTTATTTACTTAAGTGAAAGTCTTGAGGGTCTCTGCTCAGGATCCAAGGGTGGAGCAATCTCTCTATTATTTATTTCTGAGAAATTTTCCTTGCTTGTCAGATGTTGTAAACAATTATAGTCGAGCTGACAGTTGTTATACTTTAAGTTTTAATTTGGGAACATACACATTTCGAACAAAACTTGATGTCATTCTTTAAAATACAGAGTTATCATGAGTTCTATTTTTTATCAAAAGAATTTTTCTTTCCTGCTTTCCTTGCACTTCCTTTCTTTTGATCTCTTTCCTCTTCCCCAGAGAAAAAAAGGCATTGAAGATGAAGTTAGAGGACACTTCTGTGGAATTTGAGGATACTGAGTGAGATAAAAAGCAGGCAAGATGAAAATTTTGTTTGTGTATCAGTGGAAATGGAGAAGAGTGGTTTTCAAAATTAGAAAGGCTCCATCATGAACTTGGATAAGACATGAAGATGTGAGCTTGTGCTGAGAGAGTTAAAGATGGTCTGAAGTGTTTATATAATTTTTAAAAAGTGCTGTCTAACTTGCTGATGTTTTTATTCTTTAAAAACAAAAGAAAATATGTTTAACTTTATACCAGTAAGAATTTTTTGCAGCTTTTCAGTCTCAAAATGTGTCAGAAAGGTGTATATGGATGGCTGCAGAGAGGAGAAGGAAGACAGGGAAAAACTGAACTGTACTTTTGATTCACAGCAGCTAATTCAAATTATATGTGTTCTGTAATTATGTTGCCTCGAGCTCCCATTAACGTTGATGAGCTAAACGTATTTATCAGTGGAAAAATAGGCTTCATTTTATACATCTAAATAGTTTAATGTTTTTAATGCAGATTGCCTGATTTGTAGAGGCAGCATCATCAAATGACAAGGTGGATGAGGGATGTGTGATTTTTTTTTTTGAGCCTGTGAAATGCTACCATTAATTCTTTCTGAGAGTGACTCTCAGCTACCTGAAGTTGTTGTTGTGTGATAGAAAAGTCGCTGTTCTGTTGTCTTTATTTATTGTCTATTTATTTGCTGTCTTTACCCAACCTGGAGCTTGAATGGCTTTGTGGGTGCATCTTATAAAAGGAGGACAACTGGGAAGTTGCCTCTGGTGATAAAAACGTGTTCAAGGCCAGTTTGGATGCAACCTGGGGTAGGGGGAGGTGTCACTGATCATGGCAGGGCTTGGAACTGGATGGGCTTTAAGGTCCCTTCCAACCCAACTCAACCCATTATGTAGCTCTGTGTTGCTGCACTTTAAAACAATGGATTCTCTTCAGTGAAAGTAAGGAAAAAAACTGCTTGGAGTGCTGTGGTATTTTAGATACACTTGTGGGCAAGAATCTGAAGAGATCCTGGCTTTTCTGGAGGAGTGGAATCCTTTCCCCACTTCCCCTGATGCTTTCCTCTCCTCTTCCTTATAAGCACAGGTTTGGAGCTGGTTTGAAGAATCTTCCATTATCTTTCAGCACTTCAGAAACAGTAAGAAGAACTAAAAGCTGCCAGTTGTGGTCCCATCTGTATCTGTTTGGATGCAGCTCAGCTGTGTGATTGAATTAAAACAAGCAGACCAACACCCCAACAATCAAATAAAAAACAAGGGGTGTTTTCCTCTGAGCTTCTCTGCTGGAAGTGTCCAGACAGGCAAGAGGGAGTTGTCCCTTCCTTCCTACAGGTGGTTTCTTGGTAGAACTGGGCAGTATTCTGCATTTTTTTTTCCATAATAGAAAAGTTAATGGTGCCATTAAGTCTTTCTCATCTGACAAAAATGATGTTGACTGCAACCCCTGCCCTGCTCCCCCTTAAATTCCCTCATTTTTTTTTGACTGGAAGATTTGCTCCATGAGGGTCTGAGGCCAATATTCAGCCACAGTGATTCCATTCCACAACACCATCTCCAAGTCTTTAGAAAAAGTCAACTCTGTAGGTGAAATAAATCTTGTGTGAAACAGTGAAAAATTAAAGTCTTCTTTCTCATGTGATTTACACTCTTCTATTAGTCATTGCTATTATATGTTTCATCACTCATCAGGGTTACAACAGCGATTCACTGGGCTGGCATTGGCTTTGGGCACCACACAGCCCTGCTGCAGCAGTTAATGCACTTTTTGATCAGGTACTTGTTGAGTTTCAAAGATGGAGTTATTTTAGTTTATTTGTGTTTGGAAGTGTCTTTTAAAAGCTGAGGGGTGTAACATGGTACAAGTTGAAGTCAGGTGCCAAGATGACAACATATTATTTTCCTTTCTTCCATCTTGCCTTCCATTTCTTTTTTAATTTTTTTCTTTTAATTTCTTTTTATTTCTATGATGAGTGGCCTTTCACTTGAGATGTCCCTTTATAATGACAGGATCACCTGTATCACCTACAAATCTATATAAAACATTAATCCTCTGTATAGGGCCACTTGCGTGGGATCTGCTGTGAGGAGAGGGAAGCAAAAATCTCCTCCCCCAATTTGGGGTCTTGCTCAATGTCTCAGAGAGGCTCCTGCAGCTGTTGGCAGAATATGGGTTTGAGAGTGAAACCCTAAATCTGTGACAGCGGAAATACCTGCAAGGGATAGGAGAGCACTGGGAATCCCTGCAGTGCTGTGCAGCAGCACCAGGCAGGCTGCCAAACCCACAGCTTTTTAACTAAACAAACAAACAAGAGAAGCCCTCAGGCCAGGCAACAAGAAAGTTTGTGCTTCCAACAAAGAAAAACAAAAATGTTTTTTGGAAAGGTAGGGTTTGTGTAACCAAGCGAATTAAAACATTGTAGTACCTGAGGGCATGGGAATCCCTGTGGGGTTTTTTGCTTCAAGTCTTATTTGCATGAGGATTTGTAAAACTATTCTTGACCTACATAAATCATCAACCATAATAAGCCTTTATTTTAAGAGGGAGATTCAATAGGAGATTGTCTGCATTGAAAACATTTTTAAAATGGTGAGGGAAACATCAAACAAGATTAAATCAAAGGGTGAAATAGAGCCCCCCTAAGGGGAGGAAGAACCACTTGCAATCCTATATAACTTCCATATTAGAAATAAGCTGTGCAATATAGCAGCTTTGCATAGAAGGGCTGAAAACCATATTTGTTTTGGGGGAGAACTGATTTGTTCTTGCATTTCAGCTGTGGTAGGATGGTGCATTGCTCACTTTGGGCTCCCATTTATTTGTGTCCCACAGAAATCCTCGTGTTTCCTGAGCTGGATGTGCCAGTATAACACACACTGTAGAGGGAAGATGGGCCCTCAAAACTGAAGAGATCTGTTTCAATTGTCTATCAATTTATATTTGTTTTGGCTGCTGACCTTTATCATCCTGCCTGATTCACTTTAGACGTGTTAAGGTGATGATGGTAGGTGTGCACTGAGCTTTCTCCACTCTGTGTCTTGGGGATGGATGAAATTTGTAATTTTTTAAAGTTTTTTTTGTTTGTTTTGTGTGAGACAATGGTCCTGTGAGCTTTTGTGGGCAGCAGCAGCCAGGGCTCCAAACCTCAGGAGGATCCAGCAATCCTTGGTGCTGCTGCCATGGAGAGAGCTGTGGGAGTCCTGGTGTGGGGATGAGCTGTGCCTGTGGTGAGGAACAGAGAGGGAGCTGCAGGAGGTTTGCTGAGAATTCCTGTTCATTCAGCTCCTGGGACATTGGAGGTTTTGCACAAAGAGCCTTGGAGATATTTTCAATAAATTCTTCCCTGGGAGAGTGAGCAGGTCCTGGCACAGGGTGCCCAGATTTGCTGTGGCTGCCCCTGGATCCCTGGCAGTGCCCAAGGCCAGGTTGGACATTGGGGCTTGGAGCAGCCTGGGACAGTGGGAGGTGTCCCTGCCATGGCAGGGAGTGGAATGGGATCATTCTGTGATTCTATGATTTTTAAACCCATGTAGAAGTAGCACTTCTGGGTACAGTTTAGTGCTGTGCTTGGCACTGCCAGATTAGTGCTCGGAGCCAGTGAGCTTAGAGGATTTTTCCACCCTAAATAATTCCATGTCTGGTGTGTCAGGGGTGAGGACTGGGGATCTGTGATCTCATGGAGCCAATTCATAAAAGGGGTGTGCAAAGGAGCAAGGTGTTAATGGGCCAGAGGGGTGGCACAAGGAATGCTCAGGTTATCGTGGCTGTTTGCTGGGTTGGCACTGCCAGGGACCCTCTGGTCCTGCTGTCAGCTGGGCCCCACAAACCCTTTTCCTTTTCCTGTTTTCCTAGGCTTTGGAAAAATCTAGAATTCTCTTTGCTTCTTTTTTTTTTTTTTTTTTTTTAATAGTTCCAGGAAAGGGTCATATAACAACATTTTTATTCATTGACCAATGGGATTACTCAGTGATGACTTTTTTCCTGTTTTCCACAGAAATCTCTGTGCTCCAGATCCCAGTGTGCACTCTGGGGGTGTGAGGACACCTTCCAGCCACTCTGGGATGTCCCAACCTCCCTCGAGCTAGCAGGGCACAGAGATGCTGCCAATTTCCCCCTCAGCTCAGATTTGGGATGAAGCAGCTCAGTCCTTCTCTCCCCTTGTGGCAATTCGGTGGTGCACATTTCAGTGCACCTTTCCATTATTCTTCATTTAAAAGTCTTGTTGTTTCTTGGTGAATTGTAAAATTGAGGCAGGGTATTGTAAATGTTAGAAAATATGAAATATCTCTTAGAGCTCGGATGTTACCAGTGTGCTCAGATCTGACTGCCTTTGCAGAGTTTTCTGCTTTCTTGAGGCCTCACATTCCAAGTTTCATGATTTTTACAGGAGAAATGTGGCTTTTGTTGCACTGTCACCAGGTGCCTTGGGAGAAAGTGAGCTTTAGCAATTTCTTAGCCCTTCATTAAAAATAATACATTTGTGAAAATTACCCAGTCCTAAGGGGTTTCTTTTAAAAACATTTTTCTTGTTTTATAAGTGCAGCACCTTTTGTTTCTTAGAATGAAAAAAACCCCAAACCTTTTAAAGTTGCCTTGGATTTTATTGTACAGCAAAATACTTTTTCTTTTCCTTGAAAAGGCCCACCTGTGTGTTGAGCCCTGTGACAGCATGTGACTGTCAGCCTTTATTTAAAAATGGGGATGTTTCTGACTCTTGAGACCAGGGAAGAAATCTTAAACCTTTTCTTTTTTACTTGGTATTTTTAAGCTAATAATTTCAAAGCTGATAATTGTAACCAGAGACAAAAGGGAACTTTGAAATCTTGAGCTTTTACATTTTTTTACTTTTTAAGACACCACTCTGAGAAGGCTTAAGCTCTCCCTCCTGTCACTTACTCCCTTAACACCAGTGTGCAAAACGACCCCAATCCTTCTCCATATTTATTTCCAGTTAGGATAAACACGGTAGAATAAAAATTTGGGGTCCTTTAGGCTGTGCTGAGGGTGGTTGGTGCAGGCAGCAGTGAGGAGCAGCTCCCAGTGCTGCCTGCCCTGGTCCCTCTGTGCCACGTGGGGAAGTTCTGCTGCTTCTCCCATTGCCTGCAGAGAGGGATGGAGCCACCCCTGGAACACTGTCCTGGGAGAAGAATATCATGGAACATCTTCTTCCTGTTTTCCTCCAGAACGTCTTGCCTCCCATGCTGCTGGCAAGCAGTTTCCCATCCTTTTTTTAGGTGAAGAAAAGGAATTGCTTGCCTAGCTCAAAACCAGAAGTGCTCCTCGGGTCTTTCAGAGCTACAACTTTTTCCTCTTGTCCTTCAGTAGAAACTAGGAAGAAAGATCTGGGTTTAACTGGGATTGATCCCAACATTTCCCTCCTCACTTCTACACCTCCAGCAGCTCATAGAGGTGCCCAGCACCTCTCCCTGGAAAGGCCCTTACTGTCCTTTGTGCCCTGAGAGGGTTAATGCATTAAAGCCAGCAAAGAAGTGAACAGGAGCTGTCTGAGTCTCTGGAGCAAACTAAAACCAGAGTGACATGAGAAAAGCAGTCATCCATTGTTGCCTGATGATAGAGGAGTTTTTAAAAATCAAACGCTCTGGTATAGCCTGGCTGTGCACAGAGAAAAACCGAATTAATTATAAATAGGACGGATAAATAATTTAAATGTATCACTTATTTCTCCTTTATAGTTTAACTCATGAAAAAATAATTTCAATTAGAAATTTCAACTCAATCTGAAATGCAGAGGAGCATGATGGTTCAAGATGGATGTGAACTCCTTTATGATCTTTATGATTTTCTTTCAAAAATGTGAGCTTTCTTTTTCCTTTTCTTTTGGCAACTTGGATGATAAAAAAGAAAAAAGAAAAAGATTACTGAGAGAGACAGAAAAAAGCAAAATTTCCTTTGATAGGGAAACAGAGTGTATTTTTAATTTATGAATTAATAAGTATGTTGTGTGCAATGTCCAATTTGTCAAAAACATCTTAGTTCCCTTAGAATTCATGTTATATGCATGAAATAGATGCAGTTTCCCCCCATTAATTATAATATCCCATTTCCTCAAGAGTAACGAAAGATGATTCATTCCTCTCCTCTGGCCCTAACTGGCTCCTTGGCATTACTGATAATGGGTTTCCCCATTTATTTTTGACCTTGTGAAACTATTTATGTTGGACTCAGCCATGATGAATGGAATGGGAGCAGGGGACACATGGAATTTGCAGCTTCTTTTCCCTCTGGTCAGGGACACCACCTCAAATATTGCCCCAAACATTCCCAAGCTCACTCTGCTCTACTGGAGGATCTTCAACCTTGAAAATTATGCCTATGATCTACAAATATAAAAATAATTCATGATCCTGATATCTCTGATGCTGATTTTTCACCCCCTCTACTCCTGTGTCTTGGTTCTAACAATTTCAAGGGTTCCACATTTAGGGCTGCATTTATTTCCTCATAGATCTATGTCTTTATGTCTCTGTGTTTTGCTCAAGTTTAAAGATGCGTATATATAGTAGCTGTGTGCTGATGGCTCTCATCTGAAGCACAAAATATGTCCTAATTGCTTCAAATTACTGCTTTGCTTTCAGTTAATAGTCTCCTGTTTTGTTTCAGTTTCCGCTATGCAATTTTCCTGTTCAAAATTCTATATGCAAAGTACATATATGCTTCCATCTGCGGCTGGCTGCAAGAGGAAAACATTGGATGTGGTGTGGAATGAGGATTTTTAATAGATCTTGATAGGGATAATGTCAGCAGGAGACCAAAATCAGCAGAGATGGAATCACAGCAGCATCTGGTGACTGTTATTGAACAGGAGGTGTAAGGAAATTAAGAAAATTGATAAGGCCAAGAGCTGGTGTTGCACCAGGGCTGGGGCAATCCCTGCTATCTGCACAGGCTGGGGGATTGAGATTGCTCAGCCTGGAGAGGAGAAGCTTTGGGCTGAGCTCAGTGGGGCCTTGCAGGGCCTGAAGGAGCTGCAGGAAACATGGACAGAGACAATTCCCAAGGGCTGCAGGGACAGGACACAGGGAATGGCTTCCCACTGACAGAGAGCAGGGCTGGATGGGATATTAGTAAAAAATCTTGGCTATGAGGGTGATGAGGCCCTGGTACAGGTTGCCCAAGGAAGTGGTGGCTGCCCCATCCCTGGAAGTGTCAAGTTCAGGGTGCCTGGAGCTTGGAGCAGCCTGGGACATGGAAGGTGCCCCTGCCCATGGGATTGGAGCTTTATGATCTTTAAGGTCTCTTTCAAGCCCATTCTGTGATTTTATGATGACTTTGATACCTAGGAAAGCAAGATTAAATTAACCATGCAGCTGTCTTTAGCATACAGACCTGTACTTGAGGGGAAAATTTTAACACCAGAGTAATTGGAGTTGGTTTTTCTATTGCTGGGCTTTTACTAGCACCACCAAATTCCTCAGCCATAGGTTCTGTCCTGTATAACCCTAGAAAACAGAGACCTTTTTGAGTATTGAGGAGCTTCATTATTATTAAAATAATTATATGATTATTTTGCTATAACGCTTAGAAACCAAAGGCTTCATGCAAAAAAAATTAATATTCCATTTTCCATTTGAATTCCATTTTTGTATTTTCTCTTCATGATACACAGAAGTCCTGATGCCCAACAGGTCAACTGTGCACATCTATATTTAATGATTTGATAAGCTTCTTCCACCTCTTTCTGTTCTGAATTTCCCAAGAAGAGCTTGTGAGTGTGCATTTCTGATGAAGCATTTGATGGAAAAGCATTGGGATTTTTTTTCCCCCTTTCCTCATTCAAAGTACATTTAAGGTGCAGATCTAGAAAGCCCAATTTTTAGCTTAATAAAAGAATGAGAGAGGATGGCGGGGGGAAACAAGGTTTTGGAATTAAATTGAAGTTAAAGGTGTTGCAGAGGAGAAGTGCTAAAGAAAAAGCTCTTTGCTCTTAGGCTTCTTTACATTCATACCCCATCAGTCGAGACTTTTAATTCCAAGGGTTTTTTTTGACATTTGAGATTTTAGCATTTTCCCAAGGCTGTATTAGACACTCATGGATCGCGTGTTAATGACAAATTTTGTTTAGAGATTAATAATGCCCATGTCACTTGGGGTAACTTCCCAGAGTGATGGTGGGACCAGGGCAGGGATTGTCCCTCTGTGCTGGGCACTGAGAGGCCCTTCCAGGGCTGTGTCCAGTGGTGGCTCCTGCAGGAGAGACCTGGAGGGGCTGGAGGTGTCCAGGGCAGGGAACGGAGCTGGGGAAGGGGCTGGAGCCCCAGGAGAGGCTGAGGGAGCTGGGAAGGGGCTGAGCCTGGAGCAAAGGAGGCTCAGGGGGGACCTTGTGGCTCTGCACAAGTCCCTGACAGGAGGGGGCTCAGGGGGGTCGGGCTCTGCTCCCAGGGAACAGCGACAGGAGAAGAGGGATCGGCCTCAGGCTGGGCCAGGGGAGGCTCAGCTTGGCCAGCAGGAGCAATTTGCCCATGGAAAGGGTGCTCAGGCCTTGGCAGGGGCTGCCCAGGGAGCTTTGCAGTGCCCAGCCCTGCAGGTGTCCAAGGAAGGGCTGGAGGTGGCACTCAGAGCTCTGGGCTGGGGACAAGGTGAGCATTCGGCACAGCTGGGGCTCCATGGGCTTGGAGGGCTTTTCCAGCCTAAATGATTCTGTGTTTTATGCGGTTCAACAGCTGCTTTTTTGTTCCCTGACAGTTGTCTTAGCCCCTCTTTCTGAATTGTGCATGAAAAGCTGCACAAGCACCTCTTGAGAGGGAGCACCACCCCAGGCCTTCTGTTGAAGGGTCCCTGTGCCAACAGGCTGCACTGTGATTATTTTTTTATTATGTGGTAAAGTGACTGGGGAATAATTTTTCCCTCTATTAAATTCCTTTACTTTTTTAATGAAGTAAAATAAAGAAAAGAATTCTTCATTGAAGAACATGCAAAACCAGATAGTTGAACTTTGATTAATTCGTTTGCAACCCTAGTGAGCGCCACGGTCGCAGAGCTGGCCTCTTCACTTTCGGGTTCAGTAATAATTTCTGATTAGCTCTATTTGAAAATGAGCTTCAGCTGGTGATTTACACAAACTAAAGCTCATCATTCTTGCAAATCTAGTCAAGTAGTCCTAATATGGCAAGGCTCCAGGTGGAATATGTTCAAAATGTAGTAGAAACCCGTGATTTGTATCTGTGTGTTGAAATTTTGCTATTAACAAGGAGTACTGTGATGCTGCTAGATTCACAGGAGAATCTTCCAGCAGCCTTAAAGAGAAGCAACAGTGGTGGTTGTTTCTGGGATAGACTGACAGATCAGGGCAGAAATCAGAAAATTGTCTTGTGATTTTTTTTCATTCCCGACTGAATTTAAACAAGCAACTTCAAAGTCAAGATGACAAAAAACAAAACAAAACAGGAAAAAATTGATTCTGAGGACAGTGTACAGACTAAAGACAGGACAAGATATTTTCTACAACAAATATTAAATATAATGTCTACAATAAGAATAGAGGAAGATTTGGGCAGCTGGGGAGCCAGGGATAGGTATAGGAATAAATAGATTGATGTGAAAATTTCTGCGGTTTGGAAAAATTGTTAACAAGAACATTTCACCTTTCTTATTTTCTCACCTTATCTGTTAGGTGTAGTTCAAGCATCTTACAAAGAAAATCTTAACTGCCTGGTGACATTGGAGGTCTTTGTCAAAGTCTATACCCAAGTTCCCAAGCACTGCTATAACTTCCATGCCCATTATAATTTTGGAGGTTGTTTTCTTCTCAGAACCCTGTTCTGTGTATGGAGAGGTAAGATGACATCTTAGTTGTAAGGAGAGGACTCGATTTGTTTTGGTTTTAAACCAGCCTTCTAATTTCCCAACCTAAATATTTTCACAGCCAGCTTTGTTCTTCTACCAGGATTTTGCTTCAACTTAAACATTTCTCCTGCTCCCTTGGTGTGCACCTCTCTGATATAATTATGCATGGAGGAGGACAGTATTTATATCTTTCCATTAACTTTGAGCATTAGAAATCAGATACAAACATAATTGAACAAATTTAGATGCATTTTCTTCCAAAGAGTCTCAGAGTTAAAAAATGAATCATTGAGCATTTTATCTGAGTTCTGTGTGGGATTTGCCTGGCACCTTTTGACACTTAATTTAATTTTGTTAAATTTGATATTGAAACATACGTGAAAATTCTTTGATAAAACACTGTTCTCCTCTGCTTTCTTTCAATCACACCTTTTGGAAGAATCAACTCTTTTGTGTGTGCAAATATCCCTTTGAACTCAGCTGTTTAAAAATGCAAGGGAAAACACTCATCTCTTTAGCAGTAGGATGTACAGACTGTTGTGGCTTGGAAAGGGAAGTGTCAGTGCACTTGTAAAGATTCCAGGGCTCCCCCTGGCACTGGGGCTCACCTTTTTGGTGCAGGACTGAATATATAACCTGAGGAAATAGGGTGGAAAATTTGCCTCTATTGCTGTATTATCTGACACTCTAATCACATAAGCAGCTCATCAGTGCGTGTTAAGGTAGTGGTTGATTTTTTTTACCCTAAAATATTCCCAGTTTTCCATCTTCCTTAGTTCTCTTATCAGCCCTCTGCTGTTCTGTATTGCAGTCACCCTGATATGACAATTTTTATACACTGAGGAACAGCAACAACTCTGCCTTCTCCTTGCATCCTCCAAAGGGCACAGATGCTGTAGGAGTCTGTGGAAATACTCCTGGAGATGAAAAATTATGCCTTAAAATTATGTCATAAAATTAACGCTCCAAAGCTGTCCTGCTAAGATCATTTCACATCTTGGAAACGTTCCCCCATCCTTCTCCTGCTCTCCTGTGTCACAACTTCTCTTTTAAAATAGCAGTAAATGTTACACTAATATCTGCTTTAAAATCACTCCTTAAGGTGTGCGTTCATCAGGGTAAAATGCAGTACCCTAAAACATTGTTGGCACTGAGCAGTAACATCAGGTTAAAAAAGTCTAAATCCTGCTTAAATAAGTGTTTAAAGTTGTAATATTCTGTTAGGACAAATCACTGTTTGAAGTTCTTTTCTGGTGCTTTGTAGCCCCAGCAATTTTTGTCTGCACCCAGCATAGAACTGAAGCAGCATTTTTGATGAATTTTGCTGTTAATTTTGACATTCAGAGGTCAATGAAACTCTCTATTAAGATATTAGGAATAACATATGCTCATTATATCTTAATGGAGAGCTTATCTCACCTTCATAATGCAGCAGCATAATGGTGTCATAATATTCTGTAAATCACAGCCAGGTATCTACCATCTCTCCTAACGTCTATATGTAAATGGAATTGGGAGCAGATGGGGTTTTTTGTCTTTATGAATACTTCTGGGGGTATCTGATATCCTGGTTGACCTAAAAACGTGTCCTGTTCGGTGGTAATCACATTTCTGTCACTCCACAGCTGCCACTTTCATCCATGGGCCTGGACTTTATTGAGATTGCCTGTGGAGTTTGAAGGCACTAATAAAACACTTATTTTTATAAGATTTAAAATTCTCTGCATTAGTTGTGCAGTACTTCAATCCCAAATCCCTCCCAGCCACAAGAATTGATGTGGAATAAAAGATTCAGAATGAAAGCTTTATAAATGAAGATATTTTAGTGGCTTTAGACTTTTAAATTGTTGTCTCTGCACTTGGAATAACCTAAAAGCACTTATGAATATTTGATGGCATGGTGAAAGCCCTAGGTATGCAGATTTATGGAAGCCACAAATGGCTCACCTGGGCTTCCATATTCTTGCTTCTTATCCTTTAACCAAAGCCCGGAAGGTGTAAATTCAAGGTGATGAGGCAAATGTGTTGCTCAGAAGGGACTTTCCATATGTGGACTTAATCTAATTAAAATTTGTTCCATTCCATGTTTATTTTTATAACTTTTAGGCAATACTTATATTAAATCAAAGACTATGCATTTCGTTTACTTAGTAATACAGCAAAAAAAGATTTTTTTGTGTGTGTATTTAGTTATTTTCTTTAATAGTTTGTCAAAACTTTGAAAGATTCTTTACAAAGGTTAACTTGTTGCCTGAATCTCCTGCTGAAGAAGGGATTACTGGGTTTTTAACAGCTGGCAGTGAAATCTGTCAGTATTTTTGATGGGGATGCACTCTGATTTTTCTAAGCTAATGATTTGTAAGAAATTAGATTTGGGATCTGGAAAATTTGGGTTAAGGAAAGGTCAAGGAATTAAAATATTATTATGGGCAATAAAAACCAGATGGAAAGCAACATTATGCAGTGAAGAGGAACTTCTGGCAGGGCGGGGCATGGGACAAGTGAAGCAAAGCCAGGACAGCAAAGCCACTGGGGTTTCCACATAAAACCAACACGAGACACCTCCAATCTTTGTTTCCTTTGTGTGGGTGCAATACCTGCTCCCAGACAGTCACCTGCAGCGGGTGCTGCGGTTACCTGCTGCCCTTGGCCTGCTTCCAGAACTGCTACTTCTCACCTTTAGGTGAGAAACTCAATGTAGAGACCCGAGCTGAGGCAGCACCAGGGACAGCACCAGGGATGTGAGCTCAGTGCTGCGTGTCCTTTGGCCGGGTCAGAGCCTTGTGCCAGTGCCAGCCCAGCCATTCCCCCTTTGAGAGAGGAGGATAAAGGGGGGCGGGGGGGGGGGGCAGCCCTGGGGGTGCCAGGCAGCACCACAACCAGGCAGCTCCCAGCCAGCCCCATTAATCTGCTCAGCCTTGCTGCCTGCCAAAGATGAAAGTCAAACTGGCTATGGGAGCAGTGCCAGGCTGGGGTCATCCCCACGCGTTCGGGCTGCCTCTGGAGGAGATTGTGGCTTGCCCTGTGAGGATTAGGCAAGAGTGTGACACAATTATCATTTTGTTCCGGCCGTGCAGCACAAAATATTGCCCATTACACATTTGTCCTGTTATTTAATTTGCTCTGATGGTGAGGTGATGTGTGCTGCTTGTTTTAATGGCCACGTTTCCTCGGTGCTGCTGCAGGAAGTTATTAGGACAGTGTCCCTCCAATTATGTAATGCAGGTTACTTAAGCCATGTATGTGTTGTTGGCCGTAATGAGAGCGGGGATTAGGAGCAGCATGTGCTCCAGGATAAAGAAAAAAGCTTTGGACTGACCCAGAAATTGATTTTTTGTGACCTTATCCTGCCATAGGAGAATTTAGGTAAAGGTGAACTTTTGCTGGTGGTGCTTCTGCTGACTTCTTACTTGCCAAAAGTGATGTTGCTTTAAACAGGGAGAGGATAAATGCTCTAGAGAGAAATTTTTTGTTTCTACAAAGGAAAAATCTATAGGCTGAAAGAAAAATGTTACAAATTTGCACATCTGCTCATTTTAATGAGGAGAGGAGGCATCTCAAGCTGTAATTAGGGAAGAATACCCCAATTTGAGGCACGTGGGGTGCACAGGGATGCAGGGGGAGTATTCCTTACCCTGTAACACACAAACAGGAGTGTCTGGGGATGTTTCAGTGCGGGGATCTGAGTGGGACTCTGCCCAAAGAGATCCTTCAGCCTCCCCATGGGATCTGCAAAACCAGATCCACATCCCTGGCCAAGGGCATTCCCACAGGAAGCCCAGAAGTTTCTGGGCTTCCTGTCCTTATAAAAGTAGACCTCAAATATTCATTTTTTCCTTCCCTAGCCAACAAACTGCCCCTTTCTTCTACTAATTGGTTTTCTACTGAGACTTCTCCAGGTGTAACATGTCAAAATGTTGTTTTTAATGTGGAAAACTATTTTGATGAAATTCTAATTCAACAACATGTTCAGTAAAGTTGCAAATATTTTTTTATACCACCAGCTTTAACAGTGCAATGAGAATTAATGCAGGTGAACTTTTACATGTGCTTTCAGAATAATGCTAGCAAGTCCCATTGTGCCATTTTTAATACAAAATTTTATCTTTTTTTCTAGTCAGAATAAAATTGTTCTGCATGATTTTATCGCTTGAGAGAGAAATAACATTTTTCCTTTCCACCCTCATTTGGGGAGAAGAAGAGGTCATTTTAAAAATTGTTATTGCCTCTTTCATTATTAAATAACACTGAAGATTTATTTCCTGAGCAGCTTCAGGCCTCCCGAACACACTTTTATACTTTTTCCCATAAGATTCATTTATTTGTTTTAAATGTATTTTATTTCTTGCCTGTATGTTGCTGACTGGCACTTTTGGTGCTATGGCTGAAATGAGGGCACATCCTTGCTTGAAATTCTGTGGCTGCATGGAGCAGCAGCCAGGTCTGCATCACTGCAGCACTGAATGTCACCAGAATTATTGCTTGAGCAGTCACTTGGGTAAGATGAACAAAAATTGCTTTAAAATACGTTTGCCACTGATTTTCACAGCAAAGCATTGAGGCCATGCTTGGTGGTGGGACTTTTTTGGGTTTTGGGGTTTTTTTTGAGGACATTTAGGTCCCTGCTTGAGAAATGACAGGGAAGTAAAGGTTTTGGAATTAGTTCTGTTGGCCTGAGTCTGGAATTTTGGTCTATTTTAGAATTAAGTTCTGATAGAAATGCTATATGGATTTTCTTCACAGCTCTTCTCTTGCCCTGCTTTCATTTTTATTTCCCTCTGCCCCATTTTTCCTCTTATTTCTCACCCTTTTTTCCTCTTCTGTCTTTCGCCTTTTCCCTGTCTCTCCCGAGTTTGATGAGATCCCTCCTGCCTGAATCTCTCCCTGATGAAGCAGCAAGAGAACAAAAAACGGGTGAATTTTTAGTTCTTTATAACACCATAAATTAAATGCTGGCAATGAGGAAGCAAAATTTGATTACTTTTTGTGGGTGGACTTCTAAATTAAGAAATAGGAGGTGAATTTAATTTCATTAAACATTTCACCAGGGCCCATGGATTTATGCAAGTCTTGTTCACTGGTGTATTCCCTGACCTCACCGTCTTCCACCAAGGTGCTCCAGCTTTTCTTCTTGGTCTCTGGAAAAGAGTTTGGGATTTCTAAGGCTGATCTTGCAATTAATTATTGAGATAAATTAGGAACTCTGTGCCTCAGCCTTCTTAAATGCAAGTGTCCAAGAATTTGACAGTTTTTTCTGTAGGTATTCAACCATCACTTAAAAGTAAGCAAGTTTTGAGGTGAATATCTTTACCTGGAAGATATCTGCAGTTAGAGATTCTCCTGGAAAGAAGGAAGGATTTTGTACTTTACTGAAGGGCTCTCAGGTGTGACACAGCCCAAGTTTGGTACCTTTTTTCTTCTGCTGCTCTTTTTTTTTTTTTTTTTTTTAGTATTTCCCAAGTTGACACTAGCACCATTCTGACCTTTCAGAGCTAAATCTAATGAAAAAGAATAAATCTGTTCAGTAACTGGCTTTTTGTTTCTACTCTTAGTAAAATGAAGGCAAAATCAGAGTCAATTTTAGCAAAAGAAGTGTAGCTCTGACAATGTGACACTATTATTCTACTGTGCTATTTATTTCCTGATAAACACATTTTTTCTGTTTTCACCAAGCACCTATTTCTACTTAAGTTTTTCCCACCTAAAATCTCCATGTTTCACAACACTTCTGTAACATCAAATGCACAAATATTTGATTTTTCTGGGACGTTTGGCCTTCAAATCAGTCCCTGTGTTTTGTCTGCTCATACTGAGTGGAGAGCTGCTGACTGACACCTGCGAGGGAGCCCACTGTAAATATGATCAATAGCTGTTTGCATCCCATTCCTTTTATTCCAGGCACATTCCTGTGGACAGGATGTCAGATCCAGTGGAATGTGGCATGTTGTCTAATCAATAGCAATAACCATAATACAGCTTTTTATCCTGATGGCAGCTTCGTGGGGGCATTTGGAAACCATTTGTGATCTGAATGGTGATATGAAACCTTAACATTAATGCCAAATATGCTGCACGTTCCCTTGGAGTTTTTCGTGCATTGTGTGTCACCTTCCATTAAGTTTTATCATGTCATGCACTTTAAAGTGCTGCACTTGTTCCTGCTTTGAAAATTTGAGGCAGGAGGACGTATTTCAGCTTTCTGTGCTGCCAGCGCATCTCAGGCAGCACCCAACTTTCCTCGGAGTTGGGGTCTAATTGCTGCTTATTAAAAATAATGAACTATCTTACAAGTTGTACTTTTCTGCTGCGGATTTAATTAGTGTTCACCTCCCCCCCCCCCCCCCTTCCCCACCATTCCCCATCCCCCCCTCACCTCCTTTGCTAGGCTGACAGAGCTGAGAGGAGGGAAAGCGAAGCAATTTGAAACCTTGTTAGAAATTTATGAAGTGCTAAAATGTTTTATTCCCAGAGGCTGCTTTGCCAGCTGTCACTGGTAAGCCATTCGCTGCCTGCCAGAGCAGGGGGAGGCAGCAGGCCACAGCCAACATGAGCGTGTACATCATTTGGCAGATTACACACTCTGTAATTAGCAGGAAGTAGAGTGAAACTAATTATTTTTCTCCTCAATTGGGCCAATGACATTTGAGAGGAGGACGGATGTGGCGCTGGATGGGGAAGTTGTGGAGAGACCGCAGATTCCCTCCTTTCCCCCTCTCGCTGTGACCCCACTTCCAGCTGTGAGAGGCCAGGAAAAGAACCTGTGCCCTTGCCTTGCTCACAGCAGGAGAATAGCTGAGTGTCTGCTCTACAAACCTTTCCTGGTGTTGCCTTTTTTCCAACCAGGAAGGGAAACTTGAGATCATTCTAGTAAGAAGGTGATACAAAAGTGGATCTTTGTTTGAAGGCCTTCAGAGGCAGTCATGGAAAGATGTCCACAATAGCCCACACACACAGGGATGAGTACACATTTCTAGGTTTTAGGAAATTAGCTTAAATGATAAAAAGCACCAATTAGGAGGACAAGTGGTGATTCAATTCCCTCCCAGGTCAAGCACCTTCTCTGGAGTCCCCCCTCAGCACTGGCTGTGCTTTGTCCATGAAATGGATCTCCAAGAGTTGTTCTCAGCCTTGGTTCCCAGGAAGAACCAAGACAGCACAGGGACCTTGTACCCATGAATTGTTTTGTCTTTCTGCCTAGGGAAAGGCCATGGAAAAGTACTGGGAAAACCAATTACTAATACAATAGGCTACAGAGCTACAAATAGATGTGTAAAGCATACAGGGAACATACAAAAGAAAAAAAAAAGGCAAAAGCCAAACAGGCATTACTGGAGTGGTGCACTGAGAACACCGGGCTGTGGGAATGACCCCTTTTGTGTCTGGAAAAGCTGGGCACAGTTCAGTGCTGGGTTTGTCTCCTCCAGTGATGCTCCATAGGACAGGATGTGGCTCTTGAGAGAGGAGATGCTTTTGTGTCCTCTCACTAAACCTCCAAAGCTCTGAAATGACTGATTTGGCTACAAATGTGCACTTATATATCCAGGAAAGTCTTTCTGTGACAAAGGGATAAGCAGTCCATTTGAATCTTTAGTTTTGATTTCCTGAGCTAAAATGAAAATCTGTCTGCTTCCATTTTACAGTTCTCATTTGCAAGCAATGCAGCCACCCCTTACCTGCACATATAAGCTGCAGCTTGGAAACCAGATCTCTTTTCTCTCCCCTCTAAGGCTGACCTTTAAAGTTCATTTCTATCTGTGCATTTCCAAGGGAAGACTTTCACAAGGTCAGTTCAAAGACCTTATTATTTGAGTGGAGTCACTTGAAGCACAGTGCACCAGAAGCACACTGCTAGAATATGAACCACTAGAAAATGCATTAAGGGCATTTAGAAACACAAAAATAGCTGCTGCTTTCTGCCTTTAACACCAAGTGAGCTTCAGTGTTTTAAAAACCAGTAGCCTTGGCTTTTTATTTTGTTTCTTTCCCGAAGCCTGATAAAACTGCTGCTTTGTATTTTAGGAGCTGGGCCTGGATTCTGTTCTCCACCTCCTGGGTAATTTGATCGGTCCTTTAATAGGAACAAGAAGTGTGTGTTGGATTTTTATTTTTTGTTTTTTAAAAATTTTTACCTTTTCTTTTAATTTTTCTGTTCCCCCGCCTTCCACCTTGTGTTGTTCCCTTGAGTATTTTGCTGCTCATATTCTTAAAAGGTCTAATGACAGTCCCTCATTTCCTTCCCTGAGCAGATTATTTCTGTGCCTAACTGCTGTTCAAGTTAGTAAAAGCCTTATGTGTGTAGCCTTATTATTTTCTTCCCCTCATTTGATTTCAAAGCCTTTTCTCTTCATTATGCCAAACAGGAGTGAGGAAGTTCTATTCAGTGAAATGCTAAGACCAGGAAGAAGTGGGTGTTTATGTGTACTCAGGAAGGGAATTCAACAATAACAAGGCAATTTAGTGTCAGCTGTGTACAAATTAAAGTGCATGTTCCATGCAGACAATGCACATCCTTTAAGAATGATCTATTTGTAAAAAATAGGCCGGGTTTGGTTTTTTTTTTTAAACAATCATGTCTTTCTTAAAAGCATTAGGTATTTCTTCAAAGTAACAATGCTTTTGTGTGGAAATTGTTAGTTTAGGTTGACTGTACATTGTAAAATCACAAAGGAATCTGAGCTCTTGAATGCATCAAACAGCTAATGCTGCATTTGCATTAGGATGATGTTTACTGGGCCAGGAACTGAAAGTGTGCTTCAAGACTCTTGACTTCTCTCCCTCTTTTCCTGCTCTTTGTGTGCACCCTGACAAGTCTCACCCATGGAGTGCTCTTGCCTGGTTCTCAGCTGCCAATGTTTGTGCTGCCCCTGCTCACAGGGTCCATGAAGGACCCTCGAGGTTCCTCAGCAAACCCTGAGTGCTGAGCCCTGCTTCAGGCAGGGAAATTGGAGTTTTGTGTCATATCATCTCTCTGACACTTTTAAATTCATGAGGATGCCCAGCCTGGGTGACCTCCCTGCCCTGCCATGGGCACAGGTGATGCCTGGTGCTCTCTGTCACTTGGCTGCTGCCAGCACAGGAGGGATGGGGAGTGATGGTCAAGCAGGGACTGATCTTCCTGCAGCAAAAATACCCCTGAAATTAGGCAGTAATTCAGTGCAGGCTTTGCAAAGCAGACTTTGAAACTCTTTCTGTGGTAGCAGAATGGCTCAGTGGCTGCAGATCCTTTTGCATGACCAGAGGTGACTATCCCTGGAAGAAGGGTCAGTGCCCTCAGTGGTGTTTGCAGCTGCCTTAGTCTTTCCAGTGAATAATCATATAATTCATACATTTTTTGCCCATCTGCCTCCATTCCCCTCCTCTACACCAGCTCCAGACACTTCCTGTAGACCTCCCAACAGTGTTACTTCTGAGTATTTTTTTTCCTCTTAGATGGTTTCTCTCAGACTGCTTCTTATGAGGGAACTTTCTGGTCTCTCCTGCAGACTCTTATAAAGTTTGAGTAGGTTTTCATCCCCTTGTGGGACTAAAACATGCATTTGCAATTGTAGTAAATACTGTACTTTATAAAAAATATTCTGTAAACATATGTTTTCTTTAATAATGAGGTCTACAGCAAACCAACTGAGATTAAGGCTGTTTCATATATTTGTTTATCTTATCTTGTTCTTGTAGTTGACATGTTAATGAATCATCTTACCATGCTAATGAAAGTTATCACACATAAGGTTTTCAGAAAGTCAGAATGTAGTTACTGAATCTGCTTGTTTATTAATATTCTGGAATCCCCATAAGTGCTTATTTTTTTGTCATGTTGCCTGTGTTTTGTAAAATTCAAATTTAATCTAAAAATAATACCAATACTTTCGTATACTGTAAAACTGTAGTTAGATGTCAACCAAATATAGATAATGTAGAGAGTTGGTTTCGCTTCCACAGGCCTCCCCAGGAAATTTGGGCTATTTTCTTTCTGATAATTTTTAATTACTTGCATGTAAGACCTGTTCTCCAAATTTAACACTTCCGACTGAGACTCATGGCGTCATCTGAGGCTGCTGGGAAATACAAAATGGGACTCACCATCCCCAAAGTGGTTCTAGGACTCATCTGATTTTTTGAGTATTTTTAAGAGAGAGAAACTAATTATGCTTTTAACAGTTAAAAGACTTAGCTTGGTGTAGAGCTTGTGATCTGTGTAGCATGATTTGCTTCCCTCTTTTCCCACCAGATCAATCACATTTGCGTATTGGTGAGTGATATGCACAGGATAAGGATCCCAAGGAATATGGAAGAGAGAAGCTATTTCAAATCTTCTTAAGGAGAAGGAACATAGAATTTAAGACTATTTTAAAATCTCTGTTGAACCTGTTATATCAGCTGAGCAATGAAAGCATCGGGTTTCTGTATCATGGAATCCCAGAACGGTTTGGTTGGAAAGGACCAGTGCCACCCCTGCCATGGGCAGGGACACCTCCCACTGTCCCAGGCTGCTCCAAGCCCCAGTGTCCAACCTGGCCTTGGGCACTGCCAGGGATCCAGGGGCAGCCACAGCAAATCTGGGCACCCTGTGCCAGGGCCTCACCACCCTCACAGGGAACAATTTCTTCCTCATATCCCATCTAATCCTACTCTGAGTCTGAAGACATTTCCCCTTGTCCTGTCACTCCAGGACCTGTGAAAAGTGTCTCTCCATCCCTCTTTCCAGCTCCTTCAGGCACTGGAAGGGGCTCTTGCGTCTCCCCAAAGCTTCTCCTCTCCAGGCTGAACAATCCCAGCTGTGCCAGCCTTTCCTCCCAGCAGAGCTGCTCCATCCTCTGCTCATCCTGCTGCCTCCTCTGGGCTCTCTGCAGCAGCTCCAGCTCCTCCCTGGGCTGGGCCCCAGGGCTGGGGCACTTTTGCAGGTGGGCTCTCATCTGAGAGGGCTCAGGGACACAATCCCCCCTTTCCCTCACTGCACCCCAAAGTTCTTCTGGCAGAGCTGCTCTCCATCAGTTCATGCCCAGCCCAGATGGAAAGTAGGGCTTGCCCTGGCCCAGGTGCAGCACTTTTCCCTTGGCTTTGTGAATCCAGTGAAGTTCCCATGGCCCCACTTCTGGAGCTTGCTCAGGTACCTGAACTGTGTCTGCTCAGTGGGATCCATCTCACTGCTGTGGCTTTGTTCTTTGAAAGGATGTGAAAAACAGCTCTGATATTTCTGTGCACCCTGTTCTGGAGGGGAGGGGCTGTGCTGCTGAGGGATGGACTAGAAAAACCTAAAAAAACCTTCTTGCTACTGAGGTTCTTCTTCAGGCTGTTCCTCAGGGTGGCCTTTTGTTTAATTCAAACACAGGACCACTTTGTTTTCCCATTTTCAGGGCTGATATTCTGGGAGTCTAAAAAGAACACCTAAGCTCATGAAAACTGATACAAAGGTCAATTTATGCCCTTCCTCCCCAACGGATCCTTGATGTAATTAAATGTGCAGTACTTGAAGCCTACCCTACTTGCTGGGTTTTTTTGTTGTTGTCTTGATTAAACATGACAACAGATCAATGGGAGAGTTAAAACAGGCCATTAAAAATAGGCCCAGGCTTAAGCCAAGCATTCAGTTTCACTCTAGAATAACAAAATAACCCAAAATGTTCAAAGAGTGCTTTTAATGGGACAAATCTAGATGTGAATTATATAACGGATGGGATGGTTTGGTTGGGAGGCATATTTTTTAAAATTCTTTATTTTAAAGCTTAGAATGACCCAAGAGTGATTTTTATCAATCAGCTAACCTTATTGGGGTTTTTTTTTCAGTTCATGAATGGAAATAGCTTAAAGTGATCATAATAATGGCAGGAACCTTTCTTTAAAATCTCTAAAATCTTTAAAATTATGAAGGAAAAAGGGAGAAATGTTACTGTCACATCTATTCGAGGTTACCTCTGTACCTTATGTGTAGATCTGTGTGTGACATGGGGTAGCAGCCTTCAATCATGGTTTTCCTGTCTTAATATTGATATTTAACACATAAAGCAAGTTTAAAAGGATAAATACTAAAATCTTTGCCACACACAGAATGACCTCCTCACGTCTCACAAGCAGGCCACTGCAGCTGGCTTGGGCTCTGTGTTTGCAGCAGAATCAGCTGATAAAAACTCAAGCAAAGGATGATGTTTTGGTAACCATTTGGAACCAACATAGAGTTAAAAAAGAAAAAAAAGTAGTCATATATATGAGACACTTCAATTCCTGTTCATATTCCTATTCTAGCACAAATGTCATTAAATTGTAATAGTGATTACACATAATGACTACTTGATACTTTGATTTTGCTCAAAAGATCCCTTTTATCTCATCATTATTTACACTTTAAACTCTGCTTCAGAATCTACATGGCTGTCAATTTGTAGGATGCACATACTTAATTAGCTCTGATTAGGAGCAGAAGTGTGTGTGGGAGAAACTATTTTGCCAAATACAGTGATTGTTTTAAAGCCTTAAATATTATGGTTTAGTGGGACTGATGAATGGAAAAGGTGTATTTTCAGCTTGGTAGAGTTGGCTCGTGAAGATGGGAGGTGAAAGGTGGGTGCTGTGGTTTTGGGGGTTCCAGGAAAGGTGCTTTTGCCTTGGTCTGGCACAGGAGATGCTGCTGGAATATTTCAAGAGGTATCAGAAATACAGGAAATAATGGAGAAAGTCTTGCTTGAAAGAGAATGTTTCAATAAAAGGTTGAGTTTTAGGACTTCTCTACTCAGCCTTCTCTTGTAGGCTCCTTTATTGTCTGCCTAGCCTCAAAAACTGAATTAAAAAAATTTGTTGAGAACAAGGAGCAAGAGTTATAGAAGGAAAAGGAAATATTTAAAGGCAAGTTGGGATGTGATACAAACCAAAGCAGGACAAGCAAACAGATGGTTTCAAACTCAAGGATAGAGGGATTTGACAAGTGTGGGGGTAATTGGCAAGAAGCTCTCATGTAATTGGTGAGAATTTGTCTTCCAGGGCTGAAAGCTTGAAGGAAAACAATGTTAAATCCTGCAGTCTTGGACAAAGGGTGATAAAGTGAAGGTGAAAAATAGCAAACCTAGAAAATTCCCAAACAACCTAAGCATTTGAAAATGGGCATCTGGGGTAAAGCACCACAATCCCTCAGGAACTGATGCTAGAAAATGAGTTTAAAATATTTTTTGACTTTTAAAAATGCCAGGCTCACAGAGCTTTTAGAAGCATCCTTCATTTTGTGTGTTTCCCAACAGTAAAATAAGTTTACCTTAATAAATTAAATACTTGTTCACAATGGAGACTGAACCAGATTTTGAGAAGCAACTCCCCTTATGCATAAAAGATCTGATGAACCTGAAACAAAGGAAGTATTTAGGGAGCCAAAGCCTCCGTAGAAAGGCCACGTGAATTCTCTGCACTCACCTTCTCCTTGATTTTCTTAGCTGTAACTCCTTGCTATTTTATTTTGGGTGCTTAATGTCTCAGGGTTTTTTTATCCTAAAGTACTAAGGTAAAAAATTTTAATTTATCAGGCCTTAAAGAACAAAGTTTTTAGAACACATAAATAAATCAGTGCATTGGGGAAAGAAATCCTGTCAGATTTAGACAAGGAAAATCGTGCTTGGAAAATTATCACAGTTTTTCTCTTTGAGACGATCGAAGCAGGTGGGCAAGGAGAATGTAGTCAGTATAGCATAACCAGATCTTTAAAACAAGTTCATCAAAATGTCATATCAAGCAGTATGGAAGAAAGATGCCATGGGGTAAGAGAGGTCCTCATGTAGATTAATGATAGGCCAGGAAAGAAATAGGAAACATATAATTGATTTTCCTGCTGGAGAGAAAACACTGTCAGTGATCTGTGCTGGCTCATGGGTTGGTTGACATAAATGAACTGGAGAAAGTAACAAATATTAAAATCTTCTGATGGAACACTATTCAAGAGAGCCCAAAATGCACAGAAGCAGAGCTGCAAAGAGTTAGAAAGGTCATGCAGTAATGGGGAATAAAATGGCAATTGGGGAAGAAAATGAGTGCAGAGCACTGCAAAGAGCAAAGGTAATTCTAGTTATTTGTGTGATGCTGGGCTTAAAATTAGCTGTCACCACCAGGAAAGGATTGTGACAGACCTTCCCTAAACGTCCTTTATCAGCCACTGTTGGAGCACAGGTGATGGCTACTTGGACATTTTGAATAACACCCTATTCTACTGTTATATAAAGAAAAGGCGATTTATTTTTTTTAAAAAATGAAACTGAACACTGAAGAATTCTTTTTCCTTTCACTGAGATTTATGTAGGACGTTGTCATCCTTCTCCCCAAAGTGATAACAAAATAAATGAGTTTGTGCAGTTAATCTGGAGGCTTGGTCTCTGTGAAGTGTTCAGAAGGAAAAGTGGAAGGGAACAAGTTTTTTTAGGCTGAGCGGACACCAGTGTGGTCAGAAATACCTTCCCTGGCTGCTAGAAGGTGCAAGGACTTTATATTCATTGCACTTCAGTGAAAAAGTAATTAATTTTTTTATAACTAATGGAAAACACAGGAAAAGCCCAAGAATGGGTTGTCACTGGTATTTAAATGCTCAAATTTCAGTTAAGTTCCAAAAATGCTGGGTTTTGAGGCTTGTGATTGCCTTGATGTGACACAGAAATCCTGATGGGAGGAGCAAAATGGAAACCTGGATTTTCCAAGTAACAACTCAGAAAGTCTGGGGCTTATTTTTCAGGCAAACAAAGAAGCCTTCAAGGCTACTTAGTCCTGCATTTTGTCAGGAGTCTATAATATGTAAATGTGTGTTATATACTCATCCTGTAGCCATCTTCGTAATATTTTCATGTGTATTTCTATTCCTCACCTGATTCCCATGCTAAACTTGCTATTTCCAATCTGAATGTTATCTTGGGATCATTCAGAATGTTCAAATACTCTTGAACAACTTATTTTTACATTAGTAGTGTCTCCCCTGCATTTTAGATGTGATATTGAGTGATGTTGTTGTTTTAATTTATTTGAGATATATTTAATTTCTTCTTCTTAAAATGTTTCCTCCTCCAGCAAAACCCAAATTCCTGAGATCTTACCTCCCACTGAGGAAAAGAAATTCCTCATGGATTGTGTCCATTTTATAAAAATATTAATATATTTTTCTTTGTATGCTATATTGTATGAATTGTACAGTAAACCCATGACAAAGAGAGTTCCAGATTGCAGTTGTTCAAGTAGTGCTCATTCCATAAGTTGTTTGTTTGATTTTTTTAAGAAACAAAAATTGAATCCTGAGGACTTGTTTTGCACCTACCTTTTTCTCTTTTTTTATCCTCTTTTCCTTTCCCCTTCAAGTGATAGGTAAAGTGAAAAATCTAGCTTTTTCGGTATTCTTTTTAATTAAGATTGCAGTAGCTTGTCATAGATCTAATCTTCTATAAAAATGGCCATGAATGCCAGGGAGTTTTCCTTTCTTTTCATTTAGAGAGATGTAAACAAAAAATCAGTGCATTGTGGTGATCTTGGAAGCAGTTTAGGAAAAAAATGTGAGCAATAACCAAATGGTAATGCTGCTTTTCTTCTTCATTATAGAATGGAATCATAGAATGGTTTGGGTTGGAATGGAACATCAAATATCATCCAATGCCACCCCTGCCATGGGCAAGGACACCTCCCGCTGTACCAGGCTGCTCCAAGCCCCAGTGTCCACCTGGCCTTGGGCACTGCCAGGGATCCAGGGGCAGCCACAGCAAATCTGGGCACCCTGTGCCAGGGAAAATTCCTGCCCAATATTTAACCTAACCTGACCTCTTCCAGCTTAAGGCCATTTCTTCTTGTTCTGTCACTGAACGTCCTTAAATTCTCTGTATATATATATTGTAATATTCTGTTCTATCTTGTTTTGTGGTAGTACTTGAGTTACTCTCTGCCTCTGTCAGTCCTGCGTTTATTTTCATAATTAATAGGGCCAAATCACTTTCAGAGCCTATCAGCAATTTAATTATTAAAATAATATTATACATAACTTCTGTTTGCTCTGATCTGTTGGTAGTGGGTGTTTGTGCTGAGCAGAAGTAATTCCTACATGGGTTTTATTAATTTCTCCTTTTTTCCTGTCTCCCTCCTTTTTATTTTTTTTTTTTTTTTTGGATGTGCATTGGGAACCATCCCCTGGGCAAGATAGGCAGCTGTGCCCTCTGCAGAGCTCTGCTGGTGCTGGGTTTGGAGGTGGGGAAGGGCTGCCCTTGCTGTGCAGTGGTTCTGCTGCTGTGACTCAGCCCTGCTGATGTGACAGGCAACCTGTCAGGAGGAATCCAGTCACAGCCCGAGCTTGTCCCCACGGGTGGAAAAATCCAGCAGGGATGCAAAGCAGCATTAGTGCTGCAAAATGTTTGTGCATTCTGCAGAGGCTTGAAAACCCTCACCAGACAAGGAAATCCAAATGCCAGGTGGATTTGTGGTCCTGGAGGGATTTCTAATCCCGGCAAGGGGTTGTTCCACAGAGCCACTTCTAGATCCCACATGTCCTTTCCTTTCAAATTAATGTTCAGGGGTGTGTATTTTCTTGGCTGTGACTGGGAATTTCTTCCATTCTTGCATTTTCAGGCACCCTGCTCTCTTTTGCAGATATCTGGAATAAGGACTTGTTCTTGCTTAAATCACTTGCAGTTAACTTTGACATGAAAGGGCAAGAATAATGGTGAGGAGAGGGGAACTTCAAACTTACACTTGCAGAATGGAAATGCTCTTATACCCCAATATTATATGAAGTGTGATGAAATAACGCATCAAACTAATATTAAATTTTGTCCTTGGTGTGCTGGTGCTGACAGTGGTAAAGTGGGACTGTCAAGACCACAGGCTCTGTTCAACATTTCCCAACTAGGAAATACAGTGGAGTTCAGTGCTACTCATCTCTTTAGCAGTTTCTGGAAGAGCTCTCTTTTTCTGGAAGTGCTACAGAGGTTTCTCTGCTTGTTATCCCCATGGTGGGCAGGTTTTGCATTTTCCTGTAGCAGGGACTTCATAATGTGTGTTGGAAATACCGTGCCACCGAAGCTTTCTCCTAATTCTCCCTGCATTTTCTTTCAACACCGATGTATTTAGCATTTTTTGTGTGATTTCTTGCAGTAAACCCTCATGTTTTGTATGCTGATGGGTGCCAGCACATTTCAGATTCTCCTGCCTGTCCTCCCTGGATGAGCTCACTGATGGTGTCTGGGTAGAAGATGTGCAGGCTCAGCCAAACCCCAAACCTCCATTCTTACCCTTTCTTTGGGGCAATATTGTTTCCCTCAATTAATCCAACAAAAACACTTTTCCCCCAAAGTGGCTCAGCATGGAGGAGGAGTGGGGTCGAGCAAGGCATCATCCAGATCTCCCCCTGTGTTTTTTTCTTCTTCTCTCTGTTCTTTCTCTTCTCTCCTCTCATAGTTTTGGAGCAGAGCTTTCCATGGTGTACATTCAACCCTGCTTTGGATTTACAGAAATTTTTACATCTGTGACAACATTTGCATCCAGGTTGTAGATTCAGGAGCCAGCTGAACTTTAAATTACTAGTGAGAGCTCCTGAAGGCTTCCTGAGGATATAAAGTGGCATTAAAGAATCTTGGAATGGTTTGGGTTGGAAAGGACCTTAAAGATCATCCCACCTTCCACTAAGTCAGGTTGCTTCAAGCCCCAAGTGTTCAGCCTGCCCTTGAACACTTCCAGGGATCCAGGGGCAGCCACAGCTTCTCTGGGCACCCTTCCACCCCTCACAGTAAAGAATTCCTTCCTAATATCTAATCTCAATCTACTTTCTTTCAAATGGCTTATGAAGCCATTTAGCTGATTTATCTTTCGTGGATACTCAGGACTCACAGTGGTGTGGAATAACAGAGCTGAGAGGTTGAGGGTTAAAAAATCCCTTGACATTTTGGGGTGTTTTTTTCCTTCTTTAGTTTCCTGTCTGAGTGCTTGGCAGGGTTGCCTGCTCTGCTGAGAGGCTCACCCTGAGAGGCTGTAGGGTTCTCTGGATCACCACAAGCAGAGCTCACCCTGATGAAAACTCAAAGGATGAGATCCTGTCCCAGAGGGGTGTCCTGGTTGTTCCCTGCATCCAAATGAAAGATCTTTCAGGCTCTGGCTTGAACGAGTGGCAGATCCTTCATCTGGGATGTGGGGAAGATGACAGAGGAGTCACCAGACTGTGAGACTCAAAATGTGCTGGCTGCTCTTCTCTAAAATGTTCCCTCATGGAATTTTGTGAAGTGTCTCGTCACTTCATTATTTTCACTGAAAAATTTGATTTGTTTTGTGTTCATTTTTGTGTGGAAGAGATGTTTATTTTAAAATTTGTCTCCTTCCTGGACAGGTCCAGTGAAAAGCAGTCTCAGCTTTGTTGAGACTCTGTTGTCCCATTAGGATGTGAAGTTTGGTGGCCATCAGGACTCCCTAGGATGATTTAGGCCAAATGCAGCATTTGAAGACAAGCCCCAAATTGAAATCTGTTAAATCTCAACCAATAAGTCCTTGAAAATAATAGCTCTGCTTATAAACCAGTCAAAAGAAAAGCTATACAAATATGGATTAATTCAATTTTTCAGAACGCTGAGACACATCTTATTATCTTTATTTCTTCTGCTCATAAAATATTTTTGAGAGAAAAACAAATCTGAGAGTCTTCTCTCATTTCTGTCCTGTTGCTTTGGGTGTTCATGCATGGGGTTCTTTATGATAGGAATGAGTGGAATTGGCAGTTTGGGTTTAAGAAGCACAGATGCATATTTTTTTCTGTCCACAGGTTGACAATTATCTGGGTATTTTGGTTTGGGGTTTTTTTGTTGTTATTTTTAAGCACATTAAAAATTAAAACCACACAGATTATTCATGTTTTTTTAGCTGATTAAAGGCTCCCATCACTTGCATCTATTGCACTTGCCACTCTGCATTTTTGCACTTCACCAAAATCCACATTTCTCTCCCTGCCTTGTGAGTTCTGCTTCTTTTTATGGTTTCACCTGAGGACCTTTTCTTTTAATTGTGGAAGCCTGCTTTGATTTAATGGAAGTTTCTGTCCTCTGAGAATGATAATGTAAGGCTGAGTGCTTTTTTTTCCGTAGTGATTATTATTTGTGGGCAAAACCAACTGCATACTTAATTATCCTCATTAGTGGTTCTGATTTTGAAACGGATTCAAAGGAATAACCCTTTGGAATAAAAGGTTGAGCACTGGCACATTTAATCAGAGTAGCAATTTGAAAAAGCATTATTTTTTTTGGTTTTTTTTTTTTTTTTTTGGTGGACCCATAAGAAATTTATAATGTTGAACCCTAAAATACTACCCTTAAAAACCACAACTTATGGGAAATAGTTCTGCATTGTGAGATTTTATACTGTGGGGAGAATTGTGCTTTCCTTTGTTGACTTGACTTAAAACTGTTGTGGGTGGTGTTGCCTAATTGGTGTTTTTCTAATTGTATTAGTTTAATATCTTCATCTTTTTGCTAATTATATTTGTAATATCAGATAATTTTGGGCACTTGATTTAATTTTGTTTTCCAGGTTAAAGCTATTTTGATTTTAGCATTCTCTCATAATTCTTCTATAAGGCTGCTTTTGCTTTTCTTCATTTTATTAATTCCTTTTTAGCAAGATTTACTTTGGAGTCTGGTCAGAACATCTTTATCCAGTATCGTTTTCCTGTTCTTGAACTTACTTATTCTGCCTCCACTTCAAACTTATTCCTCACGTGAGCTGTGCTTTCCCTTCCTTCCCCTCAAACAATGAGGAATATTCAACTCCCATCAAAAGAAATCTCTGTCCAGCGCCAGAATCAAAGTCAAAGTTGTAAAAGTTCATTTGCTTTACCCTTGCTCTAATAAAATTTCTAATATTTATCAACCTCATGTGTTAGTCATTAGATAAAGCCCCTAGAGGGAGACACGATCACAGATGGATTATTGTAATGCCTCATCACTCTGATCTTCCCACAATAGCTGCCATCATTTCTCTAGGTCACTTTGCATAGCCTGTTGCTGGATAATTGAGTAGTGATAATAACATTCTTGTTTGTAAGTGTCTAATCAGGTTTTGATTCTTTTCAAATAAGGGCTTTTTTTTTTTTTTTTTTTTTTTTTAGTTCATCAAGGGGAGAAGTATTGGAGGAAAAAAGGCCAATTTAGCCTCCTTTTTTCCCCCTCTTGTTTGACTCGCAACCATGGTGATTCAGCATAGAATCTTGAAAGAAAAAATTAAAAATCATCCTAAATAATGACACAGTTCACTAGAATTGCACCCTCCCACCCACCCAGGCTCTCTCTCCCTGTTCTGCATTGAGTAATCAGCATGGTTGTGATTGCATTTGTAATGTTTCTACTACTGATTTGAAAGGCACAGCAGTGCATTCAGAAATGTTTCATTTATCAGTTCTCTCTCTGTTTGTGTTTATGCAAAAAAGATTATCTTAGCATATTGTATTGTTTGGATGTCAACAGGGTAATTAACCTGCAGTATGACCCTGGTAATTCAGTTTCCTTAAATATAACTTATTGTTTAGATGGATTCATCCATTTTCCTACAAAGGTTGGGTTGGGGGATTTTTATGACTGCTTTTTAGATTAGTTCCATTAATTTTTCTTAAAAGATATTTGTCTTTACAGTAAAAAGAAATCAATATTTTATTTTCCTCTATTAAAGAGGATTTCAATATTTTTCACTGTCCATATGAAGAATGGGTCTTAAATTTTCACTTTAAAAAATTTCTCAATTGTTTTGCTGTAATTTGGTCTTTTGTCCTATTTAGGTCTCTACCTCACAGCCATTTATTTTTAATGATTGTAGTCACAATGATGTTTTCTTGCCTGAAAGCTTTACTCTGATTTCACGCCAGTGAGAAAGGAGCAGTCTGGCTGATAGCAGATCCTCCAAGAGACGTGAGATCCTGGGGAGTTCCTTGAGTCTTAAAATCCTTCTGACTTCCACCTTCTCGTTACTTTTGCCTTCCATTTTGCCAAATAATCTCTTTTATGCCTCTTCTCCCTGCCCTCTTTTTGGGGGTGAAAAGGAACGTCTGGTGTGGCTCTTGGGGATGATCGTGTGCAGGGCCAGGAATTGGATTTGATGATCCTTGTGGGGCCCTTCCAGCCCAGGATATTCTGTGATCTTTGTCTTTTTTTTGCTCTGGTTTTACCATTGCTTTTAATGGGCCACCTCCTCCATCCAAACAAAAGAAAATCAACAAAAAAACCCCACCCTGTTTTGGAATTTTCTGAAGCCTGGGGATGCATTTAGAAACTGCTGTAGTAAGGACAGGAAAAGGCTGTGATGCTTTTAGGCTCAGGCATGAGCCACACAGGCTGAACTCACAAAGGTCTGTAAATGTAGAAAACAAACATCCACCCAGAAGCTACAAATATTGGGGAGACACAAATTTCTGAGATATTCAAGTTGGAAAGTTGTCCTAATCCCTCTCTGTCTGCTGGAGATGGTGGAGCAAGTGAAGGGAGTGATTTTCCCCATCAAAGCAGGGTCTCAGTCAAGCTCAGGCTGTGTTTTTCCTACATTACCTGTGGAGAAGTCTCAAAAAACTGCCTTACCCAAGGCACGTTGCCTGGATCTTTGAGGAAAAGGCATCTTCCAGAAGGCACCCAGAATATTGATATTTTATTGTTTTCCTCAAACCTTTATTACAGCTTGATGAGGTGATAAGAACACACAGGTTCTTAGTCCTTAAACTTCTTAAGGGAGAGTGTCTCATGCTGCTTTGTGTCTGTTTGCAAAACTTCTTCCAAATGTCAGCGGTTCTGGCATGCGCTGTCCCATCATGGTACAAAGCAGTCCCAGGTGTCTGCCACTCCCAGTTCAGAGTTTAAACTTTATGAAATACTGTCCTTTCTTTCCTTTATATTGGTTTGTTTTTTTTTTTATTTTATTTATTTTTTTTCAGTATTATAATCCTTGGTTTTGCTTCTATGTTTCTTGTATTGGGGCAACTGTATTTAAAAGTGAGAAATTATTCCATTTTAAGGTGGCACCTTTTACAATTCAGTGAATCTGAGGGAAATACTTGATTGTTACCCAGTTCATCAATCATAACATCACTGAGGGGAAAAGGAGAGGAAACATTGATGTCCAAGGCTGGGGCAGACCTGAAGTTCCACTGTAACACAGTTCAGCTGTCTCTACAAATGTGCTGCAGTGCAGGAGTGCAGTCAACTGCTTAATTACATAATTTATCTTTTCTGCTTTGATTTTTATTTTATCTAAATAATCTCAGTGGTCTCTTGGCTCCAGACTTTCACTTTGATTCATATCTTTTAATTTATCTATATAAATATTTCATGCTGGATTTGATTAGTCAAATGGATGAGAACTAATTTTTCCCTTAGTTTGAAATTGGTATCATTTAAGACCAAACTTTCCACTTGCAAAGGCATTACAGGAACAGCATTTAGCCCTTGAAAAGGGCAGGGAAGGTGAATTAAATATAAGTATCAATTAATCGTTCAGACACATTTTATTCATATTTTTGAGTGTGCTGTCTGGTCTCTCAACCAAAAGTATTTCAGTTCTTTCAAGAACTGAAGAGAAAACTGGGACTTTAATTGCAGAATATGAGAGGGGGCTTTGGAAGAACATGAGACCCAAAAAGATAACTTCAAAATCAGACAGGTGTTATTTAAACTTACTAAAAGAAGAAAGAGCCCATGATGAAAAGGAATTATGTACAACACCAAGCCTCTGCATTGCAATCTGGCACTGAGTTGAACAGATACAAAATTTTCTTTTGTTTCATGCTACCTCCATGAAAGTTTTCACTTTTGACATCTTTGGAGTAAAGATCCTTGCAGGTGTAGCAACCTGAAGTGGTTACATGGGGAAGGAAGGGAAGAGGACAAATGGTTTCATGGCTTGCTTTTGCATTTCTTCTCTCATCTCTTTGTTAGTGCTGATCCCTCCCTGTCACCAGATCCCATATGGGCCAAGCCCAATCCTGATTCAGAGCTGTAATTTAAATGTAGGATCTTCTCTCTCACACCTTAGTGATAACCCCTTCTGGCCAGGAAAAAGGAGATTTGAGAAACAGCAGTTTCAGCCTGGTTTGCTTGGTGAAGCCTTGACTAATCCCACCCTCACAGGCAGGAATATCGCAAGATATTTAGGAGCTGTAGATCTGGAGGGGTGACCTGCCTGAAGAGAGAAAAGGTCACCTCTGTAAAAACAAAAAATGACTCCATTCTTAGGCAGGCCAACAGCTACAGGTGTTGGAAATGCCAAAGCCAGCCTAAATCTTCCTAACTGTGTGTCCACCCTGGTTAGGCCTGCCCAGCCTGGTTCAGTGTCCCTTGCAGCCCCACTGACCACATTGTTATAAAGCATCAGTTTAATTGACAAGAGATTTCTCAAATGCCAGCAGGAATGTTTGTACCTGGCTGATGTATTCAGCACTTTGCTAATCACAGCTCAGCAGCGTTGTCTCCCCTGTACAGCAGCAGAAATTTCCTTGGCTATAATGTTTTTATCAGTTCCCCTTATCACTTCAAGTAGTTGAGAGTAAGGGAAGTTGATTGAAATTGCAAAAAGTGTATCCACCTCCCTTCCGCCTCCTTCCCCTCTATTTTTCCCTCCCCATTTTTGTAGGAGTGAGATCCTGGCATCTGTTGAGCCTGAGACTCCAGAAGTGCTTTTTGTCCTTTGGTGTGATAAATTGTTGATGTACTCCTTTAACCACTCAGTCAAGGACACAAATCTCTGCCTTCTTGCCCCAAAGTGCTGGCAAGTGCAGATTGTTTGTCACCTTTTCATTCCAGGTGAGGCACCTGAGCACTGCTGAGGTGCAGCTTTCCTTTTGTTTCCCTTAAGAATTGTTGGTTTGGTAATAAATTACCCTTATTCAGGAGGAATTTTTGCCTGATGTCATCTCTGTCCAGGCCAAGTGCAGTCACTGAGCTGCAAGAATTTTCAGTTCTGCCTTGGATATTATTTTCTCTTCTATGATTGTATTTTTTTTTCATTCCTCAGGTATTTCTCTTTGCTGTTTTATTTCTACAACTTTCATCAGTTTCCCTTACCACTCTCCCATACAACTCTCAGTCTGAGTTGCTTCTGCTTTCTGAAAAATATAGTGTTTAGTTGGTTCATATTCTATCACAAAGTAACATATAATTAATTACACATCATCTTTGACTTGTCTCCATTTCAATTAAGTTTCATTAAATCACTTGTTCTGTGTATTCAGCTAACCACTCTCTTCCTGTGGAGTGTTGAGGAGAAATATCTTTTTAATAAAAGCTTCCGAAATCCCGTTTTTGTTGTTGGCTGTCTCCAAGCAGCTTACACAGTGAATTCCAGCACAAAAAGCATCTGGACTGTCAGCATTGTGTATAAGTGTGTGTATTACAGCACTGTGATTATTTTCCAGGGATCTTGGTGTGTTTGTGGCTGCCGTTAAGATGAATGCACAGCAGATGCTGGTTGAAAATGAAGCACTATTGTACAGGCTGATGGATGGAAAGTTTGTCAAAAGTAGTGAAAGCTTCGACAGGGGATACAAAGCAGCTGGAAAAATTCATTGTAATGTGCTGCTAGTATGAGTCTCTAGTTCAGCTGTGCTGCATTTGATTGGGAAGTTCGATTCTATGGAAGTGTCAAACGGAGTTCCTGATATTCTCTATTTTTTATGGCATTTGTAATTTGGTATTTACCTCTTTGTTCTTGGCCAGAAAATCTACTGGTTTTGCTTGAATATCTGCTAAGAAGCAGCACAGCATAATAAAAGCTGGCAAATGTGAACTGTGTTTATTACTTCTACGTGAATGTCTTGTTGGCCAATGGAAATTTAAATGCCCTGTTGATTGCTTCATCTGTATTTGTAGAGAAAAGCTTGTACAGCAGATGAACAATGCCAAATTGTTTTTTTTTTTCCAGTTCTCTATTATGTTACCAACAATACTGTTCTCTGCTTCAAAGTACAACTATAATTAGAAATGTGATTATGTTAAAGTGGCACCATCTTATTCAGTCTTTCTGAATGAGGATTCAGCTTTTTCCTGTGCTAAGTCCTATTGTGCCTATTTTTGCTTTCCAGATGCCCAAGTTCCTCTTGGGATTGCACCAAATAGGTGGAACTTTTTTTTTTTGCAAGGGGTTTTATTCTGTGATGGCACGTGCCTCATCTAAATGCAGGAGCTCGGCCCCAGAGTTGAAATTTCTCCTTTCTGAATCTCCAAGAGCTTTTCAGCCTTCTCTGTGCCACTCATTTATCTCTCTGTCTCCGGCATGCCAGACATCTTTCCCTGTTGGAGAGGCTCTCTATCTCTTTTTTTTTTTTTTTTTTAATTTCCAGGGATTCCCAGAGCCATTTTTGCTCTCTTTTGAGTCTGTCCTGATGATCTTTAGAATGAACACCTTCCCACCTTGTATCTTTGCAAGATACCAAAAGAGAGAAGGAAAACAATGGTCTATTTGTGCTCCAAACTGCCCTAAAATGCAACGGCAGAGGTAGACAAGGCACTTCATGGCTCAGCATTGAGGCTGCAAGTTCTTTTTGCAGAATAATAGAATCCATCTGGTGCAAATGAAGGCTGCCCTGAAATCTGTCTCATCACTGGATCTCGTCCGCTGTAGTCACCTTTTCATAACCTTACTCCACACCAGCCTTGCTTTAGAAAATCCTGTCAGAATTTACTGCATTCAAGATATAGTGAAACATCCGAGTCTCTCTGTTTGTGTCAAGCACAACTGACAAGTTTATTTTTTACAAGTGAGCACTATATGCAAATATAAAGTAGAGTGGTGGTATTTGAATATATCCTACCATTTACTGGAAAACAAAAATCATACGTTAGGTTCCTCAGGTCTCCAAGACAGCAGGTTAGGAAGTACTTTAGAGGGAGTATTGGGGAACCTTGAAACCACCTGGAGCCTTCAAGGCCTCCAGTGAGAGCTGAATAGCCCATGGCAGGAGTGACTGGAGTAATCCAAGGCTCTGAATAATATTGACTCTTTCCAGTAATACAGAATTTTCAGTTTAAAGTTGGGAATGGGACTGGAGTCACATGGATGGCAGAACCACGATGATCTTAGGCACCCGGGTTTACAGGCCTTTGCTACAAAGACCTGACCAAATGATGCCAAGCATTTATTAAGGTGTATCTGGATTAAGTATAGACATGAATCACTATTAAGGAGTTGTGGGGAAATTTTTCACTGTTTTCTCAGTTCTTTTTATTGCTTTCAGATCTTTTTTTGCCATGGAAAAACTGCACAAATAAATGTAGGGACACTAACAGAAACTGCCTGTGTTCCAGGCAGAAATTTAGTCCCTGGAAATTTTATAAAAGCAGATCACTGGTAGATTTTTGCAGGCTGTACTGAGGGTGCTGCCTCAGCAAGTGCAGAAGTGAGCGGATCTGTCTCAGTTCACACCAAAAGCGGTCTCTCATTTTACTTTTGGCTGTAAACCACTTACTGTGTTTAACCTGGCGATGTTTTCTTTGAAAACAAGAGAAATTTTATCAGAGCTGCCATGAGCATCATTAGATGCTTTGATTTCCTTCCCTGGGCGTCGTGTTTGGCTTGGCGGCGGCGTTGTCGAACCGTTTCGTGCGCGGCTGAAATTTCTCTGTTTTTCAAGGTTTGTTCTCTGTTTTTCTCTTTGTGTCTTGCAGTTTTCAGTGAAGAGCTACACGCCAGTCTCTATTTTGTCAATGCATCTCTGCAAGAGGTAGTGTTTGCTAGCACCACAGGGACTCTGGTCCCCTGTCCAGCAGCGGGGATCCCCCCGGTGACGCTCAGATGGTACCTAGCGACGGGCGAGGAGATCTACGATGTCCCAGGGATCCGCCACGTCCACCCCAATGGCACTCTCCAAATCTTCCCCTTCCCTCCTTCAAGCTTTAATAACTTAATCCATGATAACACTTACTATTGCACAGCTGAAAATCCTTCAGGGAAAATCAGGAGTCAGGATGTTCACATTAAGGCTGGTGAGTCAAGTCTTTCATTGGTTTCTGACGGGGTTGAGGAGGGAGGGAATTTGGGTGTTTTGAAGAGCAGCAGCAGAGATCAGTCAAGGGAGGTTGGCCAGAAGTGTAACTTCTGAACTCTTAATATTAACTAATTCTTTCCTCTCCTCCCCAGTTTGAATTACTTTGGTGCTGAAAAGTCCATTTTCCAACGATTGGTTGAGCACAAGCATAAGGAAAAATGAACTGATAATTAAATCAGCAATCAAATCATGCTTACACATTAAAGAGCTGTGTGAGAAAAAGATGGATTTTGCACAGGGGCTGAAAGAGAAGAGGAATGCTTGGCCTAAAATCACACCCCTCTTCATTTGTTTGTGGTCACTGGTGCTTTTTTTTGAGTCAAAAATTTGTGTTCCTTCTATGGTGCACTGGCTGATGTGAGTTCACAAGCAGGGCTCTCTCTTTAAGCTAAAATATGCAAATGAGCAGAATGGTTTTGCATCTGTTTTCTGTACTGGCTGGGTCAGCCAGTGGGGAATTACAGAGGGATAAAAATCAGGCCTTTTGTTACAACACACAAACACATGATTGCAGAGTATTTGAAGATTTTCGTCTACCCACTTCAGTTAATTAAAATATTCAAACAAACAAACAAAAAAATAGTCTGGGAGCTGACCCTTGGCAAATGCAAATCCTTGGAAGCTCTTTATTGTTGGTGGAGCTATGCTTGGCTTTTCTCAGAAGAAAAAAACCTTTCCTCTGGAGATTTGTCTTCACAGGAGTTTCACAGGGGAAAAAGACTGTGAGCAGTTAACAAGGATATTTTCTTTTTAAATAATAAAATGCTTTCTCCTCTTCTTAACAATAAGTTAACATTCAGAGATCTGTAGTTTCTAGGCAGCTGGGAGGCAGGAATAAAAACCAGGTTTCCATGAAATTCATGTCTCATTAAAATTTTAGTCTAGAAAAGTGGGTTTTCTTGCACAAGAAGCATCCAGAAGAAGCAAGCTATCATGTGGAGTTCTCTAATGGTCTATGCTTCTCATGAAAATATTAAGTTGTCCAGTAAAAAAAAGAGCTGGAAAATCAAAGATTCACATTGTAACTAACTTTATGTTCGAAACTCATTTCTGCTTTTTGAGCTTTTGCTTTTACTTTCATGGATTTGGGGGAAAGTTGTCGGGTAGAATTATATTTTCAGACAACATAATATTTATTTATTTTGGTCTTTTCTGGCTTTGTTAATGTGTCTCCATTTCGGACATATTTTGGGCAGTACTTTTTTCCAGGATTCCTTTCCAATTTTTACATTTCTCAGGTAAACTACTGTGGTGAAACAAAGGAAGCTAAAACTTGCAGCATTGCTGGCTAAAGCTTGAACTGGTGCTCCTTTAGGTGTAAAACATTCAGCCATGGAACTCCAAAACAAGACTTGAGAAACCTCTGCTTGAGAAAGGAATCTTGCAAATAAAAAAAAGAACCTTAAAAAAGGGCTCTGCAGGTGGTAGTGTAGATGCTTGGCTCATAAGTTAACAACCCATTTATTTGCCAAGTCAGTAATGGCCCTTTTGCCTATTTTCTTTCCTTTTTATAACCTTTTTAACCTCATATGCACTCATTTCTTTATTTAATTCCATTTCTTAATTAATCTGAGGTTTGGATTAGCTCAAGTTAAATGAGTTCCCTTCCTTCCCATGAGCTGATGCTGTGTGACAGAGCTGTCCCTGTGCCTGATGGCAGATCCCAGCTATCACTGAGCACCTTTTCTAAGGGCTTGTATAACCCCTCAATCACAGGAAAACACAATTTGGAGAGTCTTCTGTGCATGGCAATGAAGTGTATTTTTTGTTCAGATTATAAACCCTGGGTTGCTCAAACTGAAGTTAGAAACTTGGTTTCTTTATGTGGTGCTTGCAAATAATTTCTGTTCATGTGAAATCTGAACCACTTCAGACTGGCACTAATTAATGTGACTTTTGGGGGCCTTTTCTTATCTCTATTTCCTTCCCCTCCAAGAGGAGATACAAGAGTTCTAACTCACAATTATAATGGTAGTTTTGCATATAATTTTGGATATAGTGCAACAAATATCCCCCCAAATCCCCCCAAAAATTCAGAATCCCCACACCTGGAGACCCTAATCTACTCTTCAGCCATGCCCGTCCCACATAGGAGTAAAGGTCTTCATTTCATCTTCAAGCTTTCCCGTGCAGTCATGGCAGTGAAGAGTCTACTTTTTTGTTTCTTTGTTTTTTAAAGAAAAGGTTGACGTTCTCAGATAAAATAATGACCTGGGGAATTGGGATTAAAAAAAAATAAATATATATGTATTTATATATATATTTATATATATATATAGTAAAAATCAGCAATTTATTTAAAACAATGATCTGGAAATAGTTGAGAGGTCTGGTAAATCACAATAATATAAATTTTTTTAAACAAGGAAATAATTAAAGCTCTTTCCAGTTTTCATGTCCGACATGGTTTCTTTGTTGGATTTTATTGACACAATCAGTTGGGCAGATTTTCATGGTGACTAAGTGCTCTCAAAAGTACAAATGAGTTGGGATATTACTGAACAGACCTTTCCTGGGAATGATGGCTGGAGCAGGAGCACAGACACAAATCAGCCTCATTAAATGATCCCTGAGCCATTCCCTGTGTGTAGAACAGGGATAGGAGCAGCCAATGTTGTAAAATCACTGCTTTAGAGGTGCTCATAATATCAGTTTAACACTCCTAACAGGGTTAAGAATCCTAACCTTTTATTAGAAATAAATTATTGACTTTTTAAAAGCTAGCAGTGTCTATCTTGTAATAGAAAGTGGTTTTTTTTTTCCTTTTTAAAAATGTATTTAATTTTTAATCAAATTTAATTATTTTTAGTTAGGGCTTCTAATAGTTATGTTGTTATAGCAATGTTTGAGATGGAGAAATTCAGTCTTCCTTTTTGCAGTGGTAACAAAGGACATGAAAATTTGATGCTGTTTTGCATTTTGAAGACTGTGGTTCCGTTTCATTACTCCACCTTTTATTTCTTGAAATGCACCCTAAGAGAGGCTGACATTTGGAAATTCCAGTGCTCCTGGTGTTCAGAAACACTTTTGTAAACTCTGAAAAGAATCTACTAACTTTTCAGCTGGAATACATTAATTCTTTTCCATTTTTTCCATTAAATTAATTCTTTCAGATTTAAGAAAAATAATATTCTATATATAATAAAGTATTCTATATATAATAGAGTATTAACATTGTTTGAATCGTGTTGGATTTTATTATAATGTGTTTTTGTTTAAAATGATTGTGGTTTTGTTTCTGGTTTGTGGGGGTTTTTTGTTTGGTTGGTTTTTTGGGGTTTTTTTACCATTAACTGATTTCTTTCAGGGCTAGTCAATCAAATGTAGCTCTCCTCTTACTTACTCTCATTTCTCTGTGTCCCTGACACACGTTCCTTTTTCTCTCTCTGTCACCTCCATCGAATTTCTCCTTTGGCTCTCACTTCTTCAAGATCCTAAATGACACTGACCTTCTCCTCTCCCCTCTGGATGTCTAATTCACACACAGCTCCTGCATGTTCCTCTGTGCTCTTTGACAGAGCACAAAACCCTTTGTGAAGGGAAACGTGGCTGGGGAAACCTCACAAATAACATAAAACATAACACCACATAAATAAATAGATATATAGTTCCTACCTGAACCTTCCAGAATTGGATGAGGAAAGAACACAGAATGAGAGATGCAGATTTTGAGGAAACCAAAGGACTGGGAATGGTTTTATATCAACTTGCAGTCAACCTTGTAAATGTGTGTCATTGACCTAGATAAGAGCTCACAGCTTGATTTGCAAGGCTAATTAAAGGAGAGGGTGAGATGTGGGGCTGCAGATTATTTAACAAGCTCCTCTTGCCCCCACAGTTTTACGGGAACCCTATACAGTCCGTGTGGAGGACCAGAAAGCCATGAGAGGCAATGTAGCAGTGTTCAAGTGCATTATCCCCTCCTCTGTGGAGGCATACATCACTGTTGTCTCATGGGAGAAAGACACAGTCTCGCTTGTCTCAGGTAGGCTCTTATGGCTTTTTTTTTGTTTTTTCCCTTTTCCAGCAATGGCAGAGACGTTTCCCATTTCTTTTTCCTCGCTCGAAATGCCTGATGTTTACTTTGCTTCAATTATAGCTGAGTGGGATGTCATCCTCCCAGTAATGTGTTTCACTTCAGCATTGCTGCGTCCCTGTGACTCTGTGTGTGAGTGTGACATGAAGGCTTCAGACAGCCCTGCTTTTCTAGCCTGCTTGAGGGGAAAATAACATGGTTTTTGTTTTATACCAGACATAAAACCAGCTTTTGGGGGCTGTGGCAGTGGGTTTGCATTTTAACTTTGATGAAGAGCTCCCGCATGCCAAAGAAATTTGAGTGTCATAAACATGTGCTGGGTTGTAATTGCTTTTAGTAGTGATGTTACTCACGGATTAGAAGGAATCCAGACTCTAAATTTGTTTGGTTATGTTTAAATGAGGTATGTAATCAATATTTATACTTTCACAGCATTTTAATCCCAAATATCTTCACAGATAACAGTGGAGGTTTAAGCACTGCCATAAGCTGAACATATTGAAGTGAAACAATCTGTACTAAAGCAGTTATGTGCATTAATCCATTTACTGACAGAGGGAGAAAACGTGAGGCATTGATCAGGAATTTGGGCAAAGAAAATCTAACATTTTCAAGCATAAACACTGTAAGAAATTCACGGGAGAATGAATAGGTAGGAGAAATATTTTCAGTATAGTACATATCTGAATTATACATAATGTTGGGTGCAGCTGTTGTTACACATACAAATGATTTATATGTGCAGAAATTGGAAATGTATTGTTCCAGGGCTGTGCAGAATGGAAAAAAATAGTTTGAGTTAAATGTTGCAGAGTCTACTTAGGAATACGTTTGTGTTTATGATGCTCAAGTGTGTGGAAATGTTTTTGTACAGCTCCTCAGTATATTAATAATTTTTATTTTCTGACAAATTGGTGCATTGATGGAAATACCTGTGTCTCTCTATGAATTATATAATAGATTTAATTTCTCTCCATGTTTTATTGATTCCTGACATCACCTTGTAATATTGTTTTCAAAAATAACAATTCAAATAACTTTCTAAGGGTTTGGTAGATATTTAACAACCATGTAATTGATGATCAGTTGTTCTGTGTTGTTAGTGCACGGTTTAAGCTTGGTAAATTCACTTCCTTATTATGCCCTTGGATTTTGATAATGCCATTTTTTTTGAGGTTGAGCAACTGCAAGTGGGTGTGTTTGCACAGAGAGGTCTGAAATATCTGAATTGTTGGACTCACCAGCACTTCTGCCAACACAGCTCAGAGTTGTATTTCAATGCTAAAACAACATTCCCTTATTCTCTTTTTAATGATGCAGAATTATGCTTAAGATTATGTTAGCTATGATTGGGACTTTAACACAATAGTGGATGGATGTGTTTCTTTTGCTTCACCTTAAAATATTCTGTCACATGGTGCACGTATATCTGTGTGCCTGTGTATTGGCTGGAGAAAAAGGACATGAATGTCTTCATGGTTAACTACCTGATTGATTGATTTAATAATTTATTTAAATATTTAAATGTATTTATTTAAATATTTATTTATTTATGAAGATTATTCACTCTGTATTATAAGGAAATATGCATATTTTCTCTGAAAACATAGATTGAGAGGACCAAATTGGGTTTTTTTCCTGTGATTTCAGCATTAGTTCCTTGTATTGTGTGATATCTGAGAGTGGCTCAATCCTGCCCTTCACCCTGGAGTCATGAGTAGGGGACACCCAGGACTCTGTAATCTCTTCAGGGGAAAAAAATACAGCAATTCTCCAAACATCATAGCTGCCATTTACAGATAATTTATTTTTTACTAGCCTATATTGGTTTTAACCCCGAACTTTAGGGGGATACAAGTGAGTAATAACATTTAACTACATGGATCTAAACCAATTGTTTTTTTCCTTAATGCTCCTTCTGACTGTGGTTGACTGGGCTACAATCATTAAAAATCCATTACAAATTTTTAAAAATTTCTTATTATCTCACTATCCCTCAGTTCTGCAGTTGGGAATTTAAATGAAAAAAAAAGTAGTTCATTAGAACAGGTGCTATGCAAAAGCCCATTTATTAAAATTTATTTAGTGAGCAAGACGAGGTTCTTTGGTCGTGCACACAGAGAAGTATTGGAAGCTATCAAATATTGGGAAATATCAAGTTCTGACTTATTTTCTTCCTTTTTTCCCCCCCCTAAATAACTGATTTATTGATCATTCATTATCATCAGCAAAAATGGGAACCATGCCGAGAGAAAACCTCTACTTTGAAAGGAAAGAATATAAAGGGAGTTATAAATATATTTGGAGAGTAATACTTATTCCGGTTTGAAGAGGATAAGGCTTTTGTGGGGGGAAAAAACGGTAGTATTTACTTGAAAAGCAAGAAAAGCAAAGAGAAAAAGGAAATGTGTGAGTGGAGAGGATAAAGATGAGAACATTTTCTGAAGGGAGCTGACGAAAAAGATGGGGAGAGACTTTTTACAAGGGATAGAGTGACAGGACAAGGGGGAATGGCTTAAAATTTTCAGAGAGAAGATTTAGATTGGGTATCAGGGAGACATTTTTTACTGTGATGCTGAGGAGGGCTTGAAACAGATTTCCCAGATTTGCTGTGGCTGCCCCTGGATCCCTGGCAGTGCCCAAGGCCAGGTTGGACACTGGGGCTTGGAGCAGCCTGGGACGGTGGAAGGTGTCCCAGTCCATAACAGGGGGTGGCACTGGGTGATTTTTTCAGGTCCCTTCCAACCCAAACCATTCTGAGATTCTTTGATTTCCTCTGAGATGATACAACCATTTCAGACAGAAGCCAGAGAAGCTTTTTTTTTTTTTTTAGCTTTCTGAAGGACTTAAATTCCATTGCAATTCTTCCAACAACACGCTAAAGTAAATAATTCATATCCCTGTCTATCTGTAGTCCTGTTCTGACTGGGAGGATAGAGAGATCTGGAGATGAACCAGAATCCTTTATTTCAGCAATAACTGTTGTAGATGCCAGCTTTTTTATTCTTTCCTCTTTTTCCTTTTTTTTAATGGAAATACAATTTTGAAAAATAAACCAACCGACCAACCAAAAAAAAAAAAAACCCATAAAAAACCCCCAAACCATTATGTATTTATTTTTATAGGGTAAAAATATCATGCCTTTTTAGAAAGAGTGGTTTATAAGGGTGTCCCTTGATTAATACTCTCCAGTATTTTTGCTGTTGCCACAGAGTTCTATCCTGGGCATATCTGTGTGTTTGGTTTTCAGGGAGCAAAATGATGTCCACACTATTCAAAAAGGGTCATAAATATATCTGGGCAAGAGGATCTTCTCTTTCCTGACTGCAATTTTATGTTGTGCCTCCAGGTCTTTTTAAAAGTAATTGGGAGTTGAAACATATCAAGAGCTATTACCAGAGCTTTTCCAAGGAGTATCCCGATAGACCAGTCCATGTTCAATAAAGGGGAAGGTGCCCATGTTTGGAGCCAGAAATACCAATTTCTGTGACGTTTCCATGTGCAAGGACAGCTTCAGCCTGGAAAGGTGTGCAGGACCTTGTCTGTCTGCCAGGGGACAGCTCCAGAATTGGGGTTTTGCTCCTACACTTTCTCTTCAGATGTGACAGCAAATATGGGACCAAAAAACTTTTGCAGGGTGTCCTCTAGGGGACACGGTAGCAAGCAATAAAGATTTTTAAAGCAAGTCAAACAAATTATTTGGATTAATCTATTTTGAGGAAAAGCAGAAAACACTGACCTCCAACAGCAAAGACACAGAAATCTTTTCATACTGGAAAGCTGCATTTCGTATAATAATTGTGAGATGGAATTTTCAGCTCTCTGCACAGCTGTTTAACAAATAAGCTTTGCAGTAGTTCCTGACAAGCTCTGAGGTGTCAGCAAAAGGAAGGACTGAAGGTAACTCTGAAAAGTCTCCAGGGGCTCACAAAATGCAGCTAACTGCTGTACCAAGCTCTGCAGCTGCAGGTACAGGGCCTCTTTTCCTAAAATCTTCCTTTTCTAAAGAATTTTGCATTTTCACTTGACTTGAAACAGAGTCTGAAATTCATTTGAATTATAACAGGGAGAACAAGGTTGTGCAGTTTGCTCTTGTACCCGTAACCAAATCCTCTGTGTTTTTATTAATGACACTAAACAAAAAAGCTTAAATCTGCCCAGAATATTTTGTCCATCCTAGAATTATCCTAGAATATCTGATGGGTAGCTGTACATGGGTTGTTCAAAGGTCAAACTTCCTTTCCCTCTTCTTGCTTTCCTTCACAAACCATTTCCAAAGAAAGAGATTTCTGGAATCAGCTTTGTGATGATTTTGTAACCATAGAGTGCAGCCTAAGCCCTGCAGGACCACAGAGCTCAACAAAGTATGTTTTTTGTAATAACAGACAAAACTAATTAAAATAAAATAATAATAACAACAACAACAACAACAACAACATAAAAATACTAAATCCAGGGACCAATTGTATAGAAAAGTGTCACAGCACAGATTGTGCTCCTGGTCCTGTTGAGCAGTCACAAGGCAGAGAGGAGTCCAGTGCTTGGCTCTTTTCTTCTTCACACAGAACAGTGAAGCTGGACTAGCAGGAAAATGGAAATAGCTGCTGATTGTGCTTGTCCAGGTGAAAGGAGAGATCAGAATCCACTCATATCTTAATTAGTCCCAGAGAGAGCAAAGGATAGGTTTGGTTATAGGGGAAGGAGGGCAGAAAGGGATTGCTGGAAGTGAAGGTCAGTGTGAGGGATCAGCAAAGAGAGAAGAGCAAAACGAAGGATGGATGTAAACAAAGACTGCAGGATTACCTTGGGTCTGTCACTGCACTCTGTATTTCTGTTATGGACGCCTCCTATTCTGATCCTGATAACTGCAAGGATTTTGAGTTTTTCTGTGTTTCTGAACAGTGCCAAGAGCAGGATCATGAGTAGGTCTGCGCCCCGACCTTTCTGAATTCCCATTTTCCTGTCTAATGACACACCATGCAAGAATCTCTCTGATTTATATTTAAGACTGTGACTGCTTAAAAAAAACAAACAAAAGTAGAAAGGGGGAGAGGCAGATTTGAGTGTGCCCTGGAAGAACAGCAGCTCTGAGGAAAGGTGGGTGAGCATGGAAGGAACACTGAAGGCTCCCTGAAGGGCTGTGATTGATGTGCTGGTGACAACTGATGAGCCTTCCAGCCAGGAATTAGTCACACTGGACCACGGCTTGAGAAGTGTCACTGGTGCACTGACCTACATCTGGCATCATGAATTGCATTATTTATTTACACACAGTTCCTCAAGTCTTGTCTTTAAAAGGCTCAGGGGCCCTTGGATCTCCTTCTGAACTGCTCTGGTTGGCTGTGAGCATTCGGTGTTTGCCAGGAGTCATCTTGTGGTGGCATCTGAAACCCAGCACTGCAGTTTGGGGCTCTGCTGGGGTTTGGAGATCACAGCAGAGGCTCAGTTTGCACAGGGCTGCTTTTTCAGCCATGAGGTTTGTAATCAGTGCAAGAAAACCCCAAACTCCCTTCATGGAGAGTGGTCCTGTGTGAAGTCCTGTGATGAATTTATATTATTGCTGGTGACCACAGAGATAAAGTCCAGCCATTTGATTGAGGGCCAGTAGAGATGAGCAAGGGTGTTTCTTGGTTTGCTTTGATGTCAATGCTTAACCATAGTTGCAAAAAAACCAAACACTCAGCTCTCATTTAACCTATGCCACTAAGTGCTCTACATGCAAGATTTCTTCAGCTTCCAGCTGGAGTGAGATGAAGAGTAAAAATTTTTTTATGACTAAATATTAGCAACATATAAAATTAAACAAATTCTGAATGCAGGCTACCTTCTGCAACCAAAAATATGTCACTGAGGTTCAAAAATCTATTCAGAAAAGTACGTCTCCTCTTCAAAATTGTATCAGCACCCCAAAAGCACAGCAGGCAAACCCCTCCATCTGCTGAACTTCCTTGACTCTCTGGAAAGCTGATGGGAACAGCATTCAGCCACGCTCAGGTCAGGCTGCAGGTTTGCTGTTTAATGTGTTTTCTGAGCTTCCTAAAGACATGTAAAGTGCACTTGCCCATCTCTAAAGACAATATATTGCTTCCTCTCTTTCTCTTTCAGCAAGGTTATTTTCCTGAGGGACCTAGGAAAAAATTATTTACTGCATTATTTAAGAAACGTCTTGTTTTCCATGTTTTTCCTGAGAGCTCTGCTCTTTTAAGAGGACAGTGTCTTATGGCTCTAGATAGTGGAGATGGTAATAAATGAACACTTCCTGCTTGTGTTCACCATCTCATTGTGAACTGAAATTGTAACTGAGAAAGGCCACATATATAAAACTGAAGGAAGTTCTAAGTAACAAGCAAAAGAACAAGAGGAGATGGCCTCAGGTAGTGCCAGGGAAGGTTTAGGTTGGATATTGGCAAAAATTTCTTCACTGAAAGGGTGGTCAGAACAGGGAAGTGGTGGAATTTCCATCCCTGGAAGAATCATAAACACACGTGGATGTGGCACTAAAAGACATGGGTTAATGGTTGGACCCAATGATCTTAGAGATCTTTCCCAACCCAAACCACTCCTCTGGCTTCTCTGGGCTCCATTTTTTCTTTCTGTTCCTTTACATTGGAGTATTTTGATCAGGTGAATCATTTGAAAGTTATATCTCTGGTATGGATAGTGTTGGATGCAAGGACTTCAGCAGCCTTGTGGGAGTCAGGAGTTGAAGATGGAAAGCATCTGATCCAAACCTCAAATGATCACTTTTTAGTAGCACACAGGAAAGTGAGCAATGTGGTTGTAGCACAGGAGTGGTTTATGATCATTTAATCAGCACAGAAAAGTGAAATGGAGGCATTAATATCACAGAGATTGGTATTTCCCTGTAGAGGGAACTTGTGGGTTTTCCTCAGTACGTCCGGACATTGGCGGCTGTTGGTGAGGGATGGAGGAGAAAAATGTCTTTGAGAGGAGTGTCATGGTAGCTAAAATCCAGAAAGTCAAAATTTGCTCTGTCTCACCATATCCAATTTTAATACTAATGGGATTCACAAATAGTAGCAGTGCCTTTGACATTTCAGTAATGAAGCATGTCTAGGAGAAAAATGTATCATAATTTTTCTTTCCCCTCTGTTGGTGCTGAGTTTTGGACGGCCCTTCATTTCCATCAGTGGGAGGGACTCTTTCTCTTCTCACTTTAAAACAAACCAAAATAAAAAACTCAAACCCAACAACCCCCGAATCATCTTTCTACATTTTTTTCCCCCTCAACTCTTTAATTTATTTTCCCTCTACTTAAATTAAAGCATGTGAAAAACTTGATTGGACTCGGGCCCTCTTTAGAATTTGTTTTGCCTTCTTGAGAATTAAACAGAGAGAGAGAGGACTGCAAGTCTGCTTCTGGGCAAAGGCTTCAAATATTTATTTTTTTCTGATTTACGCCTTTCTCTCTCTTTCCCTCTCTGTATCCACCAGTGTGTGTATATACATTTATCTATATAAATTTATACACACACACATATATGGGCACTTATCAGATCTCTCCATGGGCCTGAGGCTCTGTTGGACCATGCATAACATTATCCCATCTGATGCCCAAACTGTTCTGTTTTACCACCTTGTTATTGATGTTGCCAGTCATGAAGAGGCTCCTTTCAGCATGGCTGAACTCAGTGACACACTTAGTCTTTCACTGGAAATATCTGTGTCACATTATTTTCTCTCCAGATGCGCTTGAAATGTCTTTCATTTACCCAGGTGAATCCCATTTTATCACCTGGCCAGCTTTTTCCAACCCCTACGGCTCCTGTAATATTTATTCTCTCTGGGGCTTGCAAAGCCTTCAAATAAATACGGCTTGCATTTAAATGAACTGGATGTTTACCAACTCCTTATTAAGGGGGAAAGAAGAGCAGATTGACTGCTAACCTTCCAGGTGCCCACTCAACATTTTTCCATTTTGTCTTTGCTCTTTGTTTGCCATTTTCCAGGCAGTTTTTTGTTGATAGATATTTTTTTGAATACTAATGGCAGTATTTTTATCAGTTTGGTTTGATTGCAGGATTTGGGGTGGAGCTGTCTGGTTTTATGGACAGCAAAACTCGTCACTGTCAGATTTGACATCAAAATTCTACAAGCAGGGACATGCTTTCATGAATCAGTGTGCTGGTTTCAGATCTAGTTTTATGATTTATTTTCATTTTTTGCTTTCTGAAACAGTGATTTTAGCATTGTTTTCTTCCTTATAAATCACCCCTGCCAGTAGCCTGTGATCTTGTCATCTTCCTGAGCAGCAGTGGATAAATAGGTGACCACATTAAGCCCCGTGAGCTTGAGGTTCCCCATCAAAACCCAGCCTAACCTGAGCAAACACCAACGAGCTCTGACAGCTTTGATGTGAGGGGACAAATTTGATGCACGAGATTCATTTTAATGAGCGTGTGCCTCGCCATTGGGAGTCCTTTATGGCCCTGGATGTGGTGTAGCTGCACTCTGAGGGGAGCAGAATGGCAAAGCTGCCACCAGCCGTGAGTTTTGGGTTATTTTTGATGCATCCAAAGAGATATCTACAGGTGATATCTGGGGGAAAAAAAAATCCAGAAACAGAATATTCAATTGTTGTGTGTTGCTCCAGGTAAATGATTTAGACTAAAGCATTGCTGGGGAGCACAGTGACAGTAAGTTGATAAATCCATGGTTTTTTAGAGCTGTAGATGGTCTTACTGAAGCTCATTTGATTTGCCCTCCCTGTCAAGAGTGCAGCTTTAATTGAGAGGCTCATTAGAAGAATGACTCATTAAAAGGAATTGGAGGTGCTTGTCTGGCAGGGCTTTGTTTCATTTGCTGTGACATCAGTGCTGTACTGGGCAGCTGATCTGCAAAGCCACATTTTAATTGCATGTGTGTTTTCCCTTTGGAGGAAGGTTATGATGGAGGCCAGGTGACCTTTTAGTCAGAATCAAGTGAGTTTTCCAAGCCTGTGATCTGCTGTGTGAGCTCAAGCCGTGCTGGGGCAGCTGCTCTGTCCTGCCGCAGGAAGGTGGTAGATGCAAAGGCTAAACATTTTTTTGTTGTGAAAGGTTGTTGTGCCAAAAACACCTAGAAAAGTTCAAGGCAGTGAATTTTTTATAGAAGTGAGAGTACAGAAAAAAACAGAACTGTTTAGATGTTCTCCACCATCACCGAAATTGCATTAAAATTGCAACTACAGATATTTTTCACAGCAAAAGTAGCCTCCCATTCTTTTTTCTTTTTTTTTTTTTATTTAATTTTTAAAATTTAAAATAAGTCCTGGCCATTCTTGCCATGCACTGAAATGCTGGCGGTGTCGAATGAGTTGAAATGTTTCCTGCGGGCCATCGGAGACCGCCGCGATGCCAATGCTTTCAGCTGCCAGAGGAGTGTGATCCACAGAGACCTGTCAACAAAAGCAGGTCAACAGGATTGAGCAAGGCAAAAAAAAAAAAAAAAAAAAAAAAAAAAAATCAATAAATCTTTGAATTAATCATGCAGCTGCCAGGGAGAATTATGGGTGCATGAAATGAAGGCTGTAGGTAAATGTCTGTGGCAACTTATTCTCTCCTACCTCGTGTCCTTTCTGTGCCTGCAGGTTTTCCTTCCTCTGCTGACATTTGGGTGGTTCTGTATTTGTTTGGGTACCTTCATGAATTACCCACCCTTCATTTTAAAGTAACCAATTCTGTTTCAATTACAGAAATTCCCCTTTTCTCTCTCTCTGTCTGTGCTGTCACTTTTCTTCCTGTTGTGGGCACTCAGTGTGAATTAATCCTGGGATTTCACCTCCAGGATTGCACATCTTGTGCAGTGAATTGGATTGAAAGCCACTGCTGCCTGGGTGAACAGAGGAGTTAAAAATTGATGCCAGTGCTGCAGGTGAGGGGACACCCTTGTGAGCCCTTGGGCAGCAGCAGAGCTGGGGAAGGAGCCCTGGGCCAGCTCCTCCTCCCCGGGGGGGTGCCCAAATCTCCCAGGCAGAGAATTCCCACCTCTGCCCAGTGGGAATGTTCCATTCCCTGCTCCCTGCAGCTGGTCAGCCACAGGGTGCAGCCATGGGGAAATAAAGCTCGAGGGAGGAATTTGACACTGGGGTTATGTTTGGGAGGAATGTGGGAATTAAGGATTCAGAGGTGCATCCCACTTGTATCTTCGTGGTTTCTCTGTGCTTTGGTTTCTTTCTCTTCTCCTCCTCCCAAGGATTTATCTCCCATTGCAGCTCCCTGCAGGGATTGTTCTCTACAGCTTCCCCATGCAAAACTCGAGTGTTTTACTGCTGCAGCTCCTGGGCTGGCAGCAGGAGAGGATGGGGAGATGAACCCCTCGGCATCTTTAACTCTTTGTTTCTGCAGCAGATGATACAGAGGTCCCTCCTCTGTGCCCAGCTCAGCTCTCCAGCTGCAGAACTCACTCCTGCACCATGCCAAGGATGCCTCCTTGGCTCCCTGCCCGGGGACCAAGACTGGCTCTCATCCAGCTGGGGAACAGCCCAGCACTGGATGCTCACTTTCACTGCAAATTCAAATTCATTTTCCTCTTTCATCCATGGCTTTCTTTGCAAATAGACACTGATATTCATAAAATCCCCAAGAACAATTGCCCTGCTACTTGTGGAAGGTCAGGGCAGGCTCTGTTCAGGGATTTCATGTTCCAGCTGACATACAGCACTCTTGTTTTGCAATTGCATGCCTAGGGAATTTTCTTTTCTTTTTTTCTTTCTAAAGGTTTTTTCCCCTTCTCTATTAAAACAGAAACCAAATTTCTGACACACTCAGAAAATATATTGGGGTCCAGCTGTGGAGATGATTTTTTAATTTTTGAACTAACAAAGAGACAAATAGATTATAATTTTCTAGAGGAGGCAGAGATTTTATTTTTTTCCCTGCTCTTCTTTTGTAAAACATCCTGCTGGTTAAATGCCATTGTTTAGTAAACCCACATTTTATTCTTTAGAGAGACATAAACCATAGGAAAGTAACATCTTTTTCCTTCTGATATTTGTCATGTAACTGATCCTCCAGGCAATACCTGAGTGATAATGATGGAAGAAATATTTCCTTCTGTTTTTTCAGACTCACATTTGTTTTGTGCCTCCAAGAGTGCATTTTCTGTACTGAGCACTGAGAATCCTTCCATGTACTCCATTTTCCCTTCCAATTTAAAGCTGTTTTTCACAGAACACTGACTGAAATGTATTTGTTTAAAACTAGAAAGTATTCCTGCTATGAAAAAAGGGGAAATGGCACCAACTGAAATGCTAAAAATCCACTCTGTGGATATAAACTTCTAGACAGTATTAAAATTCCTCTCTTAAATGTATAAAATATTATGCAGATTAAAGAAAATTTAAAACTATATCGATATATTCCATTAAAGAAATGCTCATTATACTCAGTGTCTCCTGAAATCAAAACATTTCTGTGAAATAAATTTTCAATATAAAATTTCACAAAAATCTCAATGAGCATTGATATTTCTGCATGCACGTGCAACAGAGTTTAAATATTTTTATTCATAGTGTATTTATCTGAAATAAAATTAGGAATGTATTGCAAAATAATAAAATGTGGAAGCAGCTGCTGACATAGTAGAGAGATTAGGACATAAACAGTGGGGATAAAAGAGAACTGGAAAATAAAAAATGCTAACTTTGTGTTGTATTGAAAAGGAGAAGTCTTAGGGGAGAATCCAGAGGAATAAGGGCATTGATAATCTACATAATGCTTTTTGTTCTGCTTAAATGTTTTTTTGAATTCCTGAGTGTGCTGCGTATCATGAAATCCTTGTGCTGAAAACAAATAAGACATTAATTTTCTTGGAAAAATTCCATTAGAGCAACAGAAGCAAAGTTGATCTGCTTTTCAAAACGCACATTTATGACCTGCTGAAAGGCAAATTCAGGGCTGGGAAGCAGAAGTGCACCCATAAATAAGAAGTGATGGGATAATGTGTGCTGTGTCACAGCAGCAATTCAGCACTTCTGTAGAAGGGGTGAGGAAAAAATCCCTCCAAATGTCAGCGGCCCATCAGGATCTTGTGAGATGCTCTGTGCGTTTTCAAAAGGGGATTGCAGAAAAAGAAGTTATTCACTGGATTTTTGCCTTCCTTTTCTTTCATGAATCTTCTCCTCGCTCACATGAGCTCTGTTAATTATTAGGAATTCTTTGCACCCTTATCAATGGTGATTCACAGCATATTTTAGGGCTGACTTGTTTTTTAAGTGCTAAAAAATTCTGTATCGCAAACTCTGTTGAAAATCAAGGGAACCTTTATTTCTGCCTGTTTTGGCATCTCTCTTCCTTTTTGTAAAGCCCCAAACCCCTTTTTGGTTAATTTGCATTATCACTTTTGTTTTATTTTGATGGAAATTGCAAAGCAAAGACACAAGGCTTCCTCAGTGTTTCATTGAGGCTGCAAACCCTCATCTCCTAAAACCCTGTCCTTTCCTTGGATCCGTGGTTCCTGTTTGTCCCCAAGCACTAAAATATGAAATAAAAGAGATTGGAAACCCTTGATAGATTGGTCGGAATGCTTTATACAAACAGTAATAAACCCACTAATCAGTGCTTCAGATTTCTGTTTGTGGAGTTCTTCATGCCTTGAACTGGGGGTCTCTGTGTGTTGGGAGAAGATGAAGTTCAGTGGGAGAGCTGGGCTCGTTATACATTGCTTGTAATTAACAAATAGCTAAAAATAGTTATCTAAAGGAAGATGAAATGTGTTGTCTTTGTTTTGTTGCTCTCATTTATATTTCTTTTCATACCACATCTGATACCTGGTAATAGATTGTTGGAAGGAATCCACAGGAACAGAGGAACATAATTATGAATGCCCTAAATTTTCCATCTCCACCACCCTCAAACCTTCCTGTTGTTTTAATTAATGAAAATTAATTGCATTTAGAATCAGAAATCTCTTCCTCCTTACTGTCTTGAAGTAGATAATTCTTTTCTCTCTCTCAGGATTGACATCCTTTGCTGTCAACTACTTTATTAGGAAAAATGTGAATGTATTTTGGCTAAAAATACTGTCTTCCTATTGAAAAAGTCTTGTTTCAGCCAAAACAAACAAAGAAAAAAACTGCAAGGGATGCAGAAAAAGCCAGAACATTACCTTTCAATGTTTTCAAAATTGCATCTTTTTCTCCTTTCATTTCATAATGAAACTGTTTGAAAATTTCTCATGTAATTCTCTAGGAAAAAAAATTTTTCTTAGGATAAAGAAGTTGCAATTTTTTTATTGATAGCTTGGTTCCATTGCCAATATTAGCAGGGTTTTTTTATTGGTTTGGTTTTTGGGGGGTTTTGTTTGGTGGTTTTGTTTGTCGTGCTCCTTATTTTTAACTTTCCTCTCAGAATTCCTCTTTTGGGGAAAGGAGTATTTTGAGCTAATTAACATATGGACATTAGCAAACTCTGCCCCATCCAAATGGGATATTTTCTGTGGAGAGAAATTGCCAGAGCTCAGAAAAATTTTGTGCTTAGCCATTTAACCACACCATTTATCCAGGATGCCCTTCTTAAATAAAATCAATGCTAATTTTGCATTTCCCTAATGGGAGCCCATTAAGCTGAGTACACAGGCATTTTTAACCTCAGGCACGTTGCAGGGGCAAGCCAGCACTGGATTCAATCTGGTGGATTAATGAGGAACATGGAAATACTGTGTCTGGATGACTTGGTTCCTGGATTGGGGAGGTTCTAACAATTCCCCCTCTAATAATTCACTCAATATCTCTTTTGTAGTTATTATTGAGCGTCATTTAATGTTCCTGCTCAGACTTCTCATCTCTTCTGGGATGGGAACAAATGCCCATAAAATAATAATCTGGGTTGGAACTTGGCTCCAAATTGTTTTTATTTCAAGAGCAAACAATCTATCAGGCCATCGAAGACCTACTGGCTTCCAAGTCAGCTTGGATGGGAATTTCAAAGCAGTCTGAGCTGGTTTTATGACTGAATTCCCTCTGACTAGAATGGAGCAGGAAACTAAAAGAGAAGAGAAAGAAAGAGCAGTTTAGATTTATTATGATTTGGGATGCAGCTTTTTACAAGCAGGAAGAGAGTAATGGATCTTGGAATGGAACAGTGGCAAAAGGTGTGGGCAGAAATGAAGTGACTTTGTGCTGTACTCAAAATCCCATTTGTGTTCTGTCCTGTCACCCTGGAAGCACTGGGGACACACCAAGGAGAGGCAATTAGGCCAGGTCTCAGCACAAGCAGCTGCCTCTGACACACTCCAAATGTGTCCATATGTTCCCAGAAGAAGAGGGAATGTTTCTCTCCACTTCTGAAACGCCAGGGGAGAGGTCAAGCCATGAATGCTGCAGGCTCAGAGGAGCAGGGGATCCAGATAGAGTTGTTTTCCAGTTCAAACCTCTTCATTGAGAACTCAATATTTAACGTTTCACATTAAAAAAAAAAAAAAAATCTCACTTCCTCTTTTTTTTCTCATCTCCCAGCATCATTCACCATTTTGTAAAGATAGAAGTCTGAATTTAAATAAAATTAGTGGTCACATCACCCCCACTCCACACCCCAATTAAGGAAATTTTAGAAATTGTATAAAGTCTGCAAATGAGAAATGAGAAGTAGTGGAGGGAAAGAGGTGAGAAGAGGAAACTGCATAGGTGTTCTGCTCTATTCAGTAACTTAAAGCTGGAGGGGAAAGGGGCAAAATCACCATATTTTCCAAATTATCTCCTCCCTCAGGTGTGTGCTTTGCCTGGGAAAGCAAGTGGGGAGCAGTGCTTGACAGGGGCTGGGGAGAATCAGCAAATTCTCTCTAGGAATTATTTCCCTTTGGTAGCCCTGTGCTGATCCAAACCTTTGTTACCTGCAGCTCTGTTAAATCAATGCATTTCATCTCCCACTTCTCCCAGGAAACACGGAACAAGAAAAGAGGGAACGGCCTCAGGCTGGGCCAGGGGAGGCTCAGCTTGGACAGCAGGAGCAATTTGCCCATGGAAAGGGTGCTCAGGCCTTGGCAGGGGCTGCCCAGGGAGCTTTGCAGTGCCCAGCCCTGCAGGTGTCACCTGGAGGTGGCACTCAGAGCTCTGGGCTGGGGGAAAGGTAGGCATCGGGCACAGCTGGGACTCGATGATCTTGGAGGGTTTTTCCAGCTTTAGTGATTGTTTAATTCTCTTCTATCATTCTAACAATCACTACCAGGCCACAAGCTCTGGTATTTCTCTCCCTTTCAGCTGTTTCAGGTGCCTCCACATCAGGACAGTGAGATTTAATTTTTCTCTTCCCCCATCACCCTTGGGCACCAGTGCAGATACTCCTTGGACCTATAAATGTCGAATTTTTAGATGTGGGAAAATGTTGTTTTGATAAATCACAAGCGTCTTTCAGTGGCTCAAAGGTTATTAAAATGTCACAGCCAAGCAACTCAGCATTCTCATTCTTTATTCCTGTCTTTGAGGCCACACTTTGCAAACTGTGGAGGAAACAGATAATTCTCTCTAGGAATTAGTAGAGTCGGAACACTGCTGTACTGCAGTGAACAATTAATGATATTTATCTCTCACGTAAGGCTTTACCCTTTTCCTATAGAAATCTTTTCTGCAGGAGCAATTTAGGGAGTGATATCTCCATTCTGCACATTCATAAGCTGAGGCACTGCAGGGAAAATATCAAATCTGCTTCAAAGCTTCAGCAGATTAAAAGTTACGTGGGTATTGTTGAGGCTCCCACTGTGCAAACTTTAGGCCACGCTTTCAAAGTGTTTCTCTCACTAAGTTTGGGGTTTATGTTTGATTCTATAGAGCTTTCTAAATTGTGGTTGTTTTGGGATTTTACAAGGACTCAAAAAAGGAAAAAAATAACTTATTTTATCTTCATAATTATTTGGACCCACCTATGAACTCATTTAATATTTGTTCATCTACCTAAGCTTTGCAAAATGCAGTGCAAACAAAATAAGGAATTTTTAAAATGAAACTTAACTGAGAGAGGAGGAAGTGGACAAATTAAGGAGACAGAGAGTTATTAAATTTTGCTGACTTGAAAAATATCAAATCTAAATCTACATTTCAAGGTTTTGTGAGCACTGTAGAAAAATGGTCAGCTCTCTGAGACCAAGGGAAGCTCCTATGTTTTGTCACCACTGAAGATGAATATTTTTGTTATTTTGAAGATGAATAATCCCTTATTTCTCATAGCTCTTTTTGGCTGCAGCCTAAAACCTGTTTTAGGGAACATCAGTCTGACAGAGCCAAGCTTGAAGCCATGTAAGCCATTTAAAATTGGACTTTTGGCAGAAAACTCCTCCTTACAGACATCCATTTAAAAATTTTTTTTAATTACTCATAATACCTGAAATAAGCAAGAGAGAAGTTATTTCAGAAGGCATAAAAGAACAATTTGCAGTCTAACAAATCTCCCTATATGTGATTTATTTCTTTTAATCAGCACTGACCTTTTGAATTGGTTGTGATTTACAGGAGAACCTGTGTAAGATTGAAGGGTCTGAAATGACTTGCATTTCTAAAACCAAACCATTTACAATACTAATTAAAATATCTGAAGCAGAAACAGAAAGCTCTGACTTAAACTTTTTGCAATTCGAAAAACATTCAATGCTGATGTCTTTGTTTTGTTTTTATCATGGTGTTACATATTTCTTGACACTGTGGCATAGTGGCATGCAGTTTAGTTGCATTATTAGACTATAGATGCATACAGTTTTGGAAGAGCCTTAGATTGTATATAAAGACAATAATTCAGATTTTTCAATCAGCCTTCCAAACATCCTATGCCTACAGGTTGAAGATCTAGCAGTTCATAGGTCAGAAAATGGTATTTTTTCTGGCTGAAGCTGTTTGGCATTGGCCCTCAAATCCTAAGTGGATGACAGAACTGCTCAGTTTGGGGCACTTTTTAATGTTTACCTGCCTGTCTGAGGAAAAGCAGCAAGTCCCTTACGTGCAGGATAAGGAGCCTTTGGGGGATCCTTGGGAACTGAGGTCAAAATGTGTGAGTCCCTGGAGACAAGTGCAAGCCTCTTCCTCAGAAATTACCATGACAAGAGATGGAGCTCATTTCTGTGAAGGGAAATTTTGAAGCCATTCTTGTTTCTTTCAAGTGGAAAACACTTAGATTGGAAAAAGATGCTGAACAAAGCTGCCTGCTTGAGTTGGATTTTACTCTTTGCATGCCTTATTCTACGCTGATTGTCTGGATGAGGTTCCCTAGGAAAAGGATTCTGTTCTCTGAGGGAAGAATATTGTTTCCTTGAAAAAAAAAAAAGATTTGGAATAGGAAAAAGAGAAAGACACAATCTGAGAGAGGGCCTAAATTAGTGGTAGGTAGTTTATTCCCCGAGTAAAGCAGCGAGTTGCTGCTCATGGGAAGTCACAATTGGGACAACGTTTGTTCCCTAATTATTGAATTACTTGGGTTTGGAAAGGACCTTAAAGATCATCTTATTCTACCCTCTGCCCTGGGCAGGGACACCTCGCACTGTCCCAGTTTCTCCAAGCCCCAGTGTCCAACCTGGCCTTGGGCACTGCCAGGGATCCAGGGGCAGCCACAGCTTCTCTGTGCCAGGGCCTCATCAACCTCACAGTAAATTATTTTTTTCTAATTTCAATCTAACTCTACTCTCTGTCAGTTTGCAGCCATTGCCTGTGTGCTGTCCCTGCAGCCCTTGGGAATTGTCTCTGGCCATGTTTCCTGCAGCTCCTTCAGGCCCTGCAAGGCCACCCTGAGCTCAGCCCAAAGCTTCTCCTCTCCAGGCTGAACAATCCCAGCTGTGCCAGCCTTTCCTCCCAGCAGAGCTGCTCCATCCTCTGCTCATCCTGCTGCCTCCTCTGGGCTCTCCCCAGCAGCTCCAGCTCCTCCCTGGGCTGGGCCCCAGGGCTGGGGCAGCTCTGCAGGTGGGGTCTCGCCTCAGGGGGCTCAGGGACACAATCCCAATCCCTTTCCTGTTCCCCAGCCTGTGGGATCAGCCCAGGAAAGGTTTGGTTCATCTGAAGGTTTTGTGTTACTATCACTTGACAAAGCTTGTAGAGAAACTGCAGATGTCAATTCAGGAATGTGACATTTTTTGTCTATAGTGTTCTTAATTGAACAGATTTGCTTGTCTTGATTTCACACCTAATTGCTGAAAATATTGTGACTAGACAGGAATATAAAAGCAGTATAATATAATATCTGTTGACAGAACTGATTAAGACTGAAAAACAGAGGAAAGCAAGTACCCTATTATGTGCCAGAGGTCACTGAAAAAGTATATTTTAGGCTGCTGATGTAAAGCAGCTCGATAGTCTGTTATCTATGGATGGTTTTAAAAGCAAGATGTTCTTTAATGGAATTCCCTTTTCACTGGACTGTCACCACTGTCTGCTCTATTATGTATTCAATTACTGTATCTTTATAAAAAATTACTTGTTCTATAGAATGATGGTTTGAAAAAATTGAAATTATGTAAGTTTGAGAAAATGTAGCTGTTACCCAATATGCCATCTGATTTTCTCATTGTGAACCAGGGCAGTTAATGTAGAGTTTTTATTCTATGCAAAGGCATAGCCTTTTTATTTTGCCTCAAAGATGGATAATTTCTGTTTTAAAAGGAAAGGATACACTTGACCTCTGTAATTGTTTTGTGTTGAAAAAACCTGAATCATGCAGATTTGGATATGCTACTACCTCTTCCTCTTTCACAAATGTATGGATTCATCCCTTTTTTTTACAGTGTGTGCTGTATTTTAGTTTGTGCATGACCAGACTTCATTAATATCTAATATATAACCCCAATGACAACCCCTACATAGCTCCCTTGTTACTGGAAATGCCAGATATTTCTTCTCATGTAAAAGTCATGATTCTTATTTTTGTTTTGCTCAATTTCACCTAAAAAAAGAGTTCTCACAAAACCTCCTCGGGTGCTTAACATTTGTGTTAAAACCATGATTATGAATCAGAGTGAAAACGAGGAGAGCGGCCTCATCTTGCAAAGCTCCTCAAGAGTTTCATTGGAAATATTTCCAGTGGTATTTTCTTCCCGTGGCAGGCGTGGGGATGTGTTTTATTATTCACCTCAGCATTGTGATGAGCCAAGCCAGACTCCAGACTCCAGCAAAGGAGGCAATGGCCCAAATGTCCTTGGCCACAGTCGGCGCTTTCCCCCAGCACAGGGGAGCCTTGGGAGGGTTCAGGGACAGTTTTCATTCCACCACCGCAGCTGGCACCAGGGATCTGTGGTGCCAACTGCTGCTCTTTATGTGGCAGGCAGCAGCAATCACCTCAGGAGCTGCTGGGCTGGCCTGGGTCAGGACCATGTAAGCAATTTCTCCTGGCTCCACTGAGGTCTCAGCTGCGTTGTCCTTGGTTGTTCCTTTGGGATTTCTCCTGAATTTCTTTGCCCTTCCCTTAAGGAGCAAAGCCAGGATGCTGCTGCATCTCTCAGCCCAACAGCTGCCTGCCTTTGAGGGGAGGGAGCTGTCATATCCCTCTCTGCTGAGCAGACCTGGAGAATAATTACCCCACTGAAGATTGAGTACCCCGGGACTGTGACCTGTGGGACTGTGACCTCTCTGTGGGTGTGTGGACAGACAGAAGTAAAGAGAAGGCAGGGGAGAGGGAGATGCATGGCAGAGCATTCCTGTTAATTGATCCTGCAAAACCTCTGCTTGGAGAAATGCTCCAGCAGCAGGTGACTGCACCAGAATATGAATGGGGGAAGTAGAATCATTATGTTGCCCTCTGTAAATGGATTTTTGCCTTCTGGCTGTGGTTTACTGTCACTGGCGTGTTCTGCTTGTAAGCAGAAGGTTGAGCCTTCCAAGCAATTGTCTAAAAATGGAAAATCTCTCTCCCGGGTTTAGAAAAGGAGGGTGTTGGCTGGTTTTGTGCAGACAGAACACATACAGAGGTAGACATTGGCTTCACGTAGCGTGGTTATCTCTGGGGTTTGCTTTTAAACAAGGCAAGCAAAATTTGGAGCATATTTCAGCGTGGAGGTCAGAGGAATGTGTGTCTTGTCTAATGATAAGCAGAGGACATCTGGTTATACCATCCATCACTCCATTGCCTAGAGCAAGAGAAATTCAAGTTTGACATGTCTGTTTTGGGAGGGGGAGGGAAGAGCAGAGATAACACCGACTGCTTTATTAAAATGCAGCAGCTGAAGTTGTTGTTTTCCTTTGTTTTGGTTTGGTAGGCTTGGCTTTTTGTTTTTTTAAAAAATTGCTTTTAATTATATTTACTGCTTTCACTCTTTATGGGTGCTACCTAAAAAGCTGATCACCTAATGCTACCCAAAAGACAAAAATATTAATTATCCAAAATATTAAAATATTTTGAAAATTAAGAATGTTTGAAAGTTATTTTAAAATATTCTGGCTTTAAGTTACAGAGTATTCTAAAAGCAAGAAGTTCCTGCTCATTAATATATATATTAAAAAAATTCCTAAAACCCCTTATTTACACTCAAGGATATTGACAGTACTCTTGAGATTTGAACACAGGCCAGACTGTTGGTCCAGCTTACTTATGATGAAAAGTTGCTTCTATATTATTGATTAATTAACAATATTCATATTGTGTTGCTAATCCTAATGAAAATAAGAATAATTAGGAATTTAAAAAGTTGTTCGTAATTCTTAAGAAGTATTGTGCATTTCTAAAATAAGTTATTTTTCATGCAATCATTTCATACAGACCTGTAATTCTTTTAAAACAGAAAAAGTACTGAGCAGCCTCTTCTTTAATTTTTCATTTTCATTTTTATTTTCCTCCACAGAATATTCAGAAAAGTGCTACATTGTGCCATTTCTTTCAGATTTTGCCACTTCCATCCCTTTTAAAGTAATCTTTTGACACCAAGAAAGTTGCTTCTTGCCTGGTTTATGTTTTCTCTTCAAATGAAGAATTCCTTTAGAACAAGCATTTTGTTTACACATTGAAATCTCTTTGAATGCTCCAACTCTCCTTGAATGCTCCTGATTCATTTTATGGAGTTGTTTATTGCAGCTGCTTTGTATATCTTGTTGGAAAGCAAACTTTGAAGAAACTTAGGTTGGACTGGACAGGAATTGGAGCAACCTGGTCTAGGAGAAGTTTCCCTGCCCATGGCAGGAGTTGGAACTGGATCTTCAAGGTCCTTTCCAACCCAAACCATTCCATGATAGAAAATCTCCTGTATTCAGTTTCACAGAAGGTTTGGTCATTCGTTTTAAGAGGGATTTTATATAAAATTATTAGTATTGAATTCTAGCTGTAAAAGCATTTCTGAATCTAAGTGAAAACTTTCCTCCGAAGTTAAAACCTTCAGCGCCAAGTCATGTCTTGCTCAAGAATGATGCAGTTTTGAAAATCTTGTTGTTTAAAGATAACTCATTTTTTTTTTACAGCTGAAATTTGTTTTCTGTCTGTGTCTTAGTAGTGAAGGGCAAATATAAGTTTTTACTTAGCATTTAATGGAATTTAATAGAACTGGCTCTGGCAATGACTGATTTGGTTGTTTAGTAATAGGTGAAACATGTCTCTGACTGGGCTTTTAGAGCAGCTGCATGAATAATCAAATTTCTGTTCAGTTTGGTTACAAAGCCAAATAAACCCGCATTTGTTCTTTTTTTAAAAAACTATAAGAATCAAAACTTGCTTTGTCCAATTTCCCCCTGTATAGAAAAGCCAGAATTCTTCGAGTCTCACAACACATTTATCATACTGAAGGAAAACCTTTGTTTGCACTATCAGCATATATTCAGCTAAAGCAATAAAGCACCATGGATTAGATTTGAACACAACTGATTGATTTTGGTATCTAGCACTGCATGTCATCCTGGATTTAATATTCTTCAGAGCTGTGCTTCTGTTGCCTCAGACCCATTTGGAGACCTAATGCTCTTTTGAACCCCACATCTAATCAGGTTTCTCTGGCTCCTTAGGCAGATGTCTGTCTGTCTTTTCCTTTTTCTTCCCATTTTTTTTATAGCACTCATGGAACCATTCATACTTTTTTCAATTTATATTACAGTGAGCACCTTGTCCTGTCTGCTCTGGGAGCAGTCTCATTACTGTAAATATTATGGTCTCTTACTTTGCAGATGTAAAAATTGAGATAAGCAAAGACCAGAGCTGGTCTGTTGTGTTTCTATTCACTTGCTATTGAGACAGGGATTTATAAAATCCTCCCCAAAAATAAGTAACTTAATTTCTGGCCTTTCAAAGCTTAATCACTGCAGTTTAAATGCAAATGCTATTATTTCTTCTATATTTAAATGAAAATTAGCTTTCCAGTAATAGGTGCTGCTTGGGAAGCTTGTTGGCTTGGTTTTTTGTTTTTTTATTTTCCCAGGGCCTAAAGTTACAAAATTAAAATCTTGTGGAAAAGAAGTGTTGGAAGCATCCAAAAGCATTACTGCTCTGTGTAGGTAATGAAGTCAGGTTTTGTGATTCATATCTTGTGGAAGAAGAAGGATTTTCATAAAATGATGTAATTTAAAATACATGTTCCCATTTTTTCCCAGTTCAGGTTTAAGCTTTGGCATTTCTCAGGATGTTAATAAAATTTTAAAACTTGATGCTGAATTAAATAGAATATAGGAGTGTGTGGAGTTGTTGGTAGGTGTTTCAGTGGACTTTTAAAAAAAATCATTTGTATGTGTGAAGAGAAAACTCCTTCAGATAGAAAATTAAAAAAAAAAATAGAAGACATGAAGAAAATTTTGCTGGAGTTACTGCCAGTCCCTTCTGAAATAATAGGATTTATGCCTGGTTCTTGCAAGCCATCCCTCTGACGTGTAGGCATTAGCTGGGATTCTTTCTTCAAAGGTGTGGTCTGGTGTGCAATTATTTTCTGAAATTACCTTATCTGTAATAATGTAGGGAATAATTTGTTAGTTGCATTCTAAATGAGGAGGTTTAAGCAAAATTCATAGGAAAAGTAGCTTTAAATGCTCCGTTTTTGTCCAGACAATCACTTTTTATGTTAATCTGTCTGGAGGATTTTCTTGAGAAGGAAAAGAGCATCTTTCAAAACAAGCAAGGTGGAAATACTCCCCTAGGGGAACATCAAATTCAGCTTGTTAACCACAGGCTAATGAAATGCAGATTTAAATCTCCCAGTACCTGTCTCAAAGAGATTACATAGATATTTACTACTTAAAACCATTTGCTGTCCAGAGATGGATGGATTATGGAGTTAGGATAGGATGTAAGATTTATTCTGGTTGCTGTGGAGAAATTGAGCCTAAACTTTTTGGACTAGGACCACTTGCCAAGTGGGTTTCCTTGAAATCACTTGTGTAGTGACAATATTTTTCTGTCCCACATGAAAGAAGGGAACTGACAACATCCCAAGCAATGGCAAAAAAATAACCAGGAATGACAAAATCTACCCTCTTCGACCGCTGTTTCTCATTTTTTGCCTTACAAAAAGCCTGTCCCTATTTGTTATTTTTCCTGGCAAAGAAATGAGTGGGTTTTGTCCCCTAATATTTTATAATCTCTCTTTTCTGTGATTTATTTGGTGGGTTTTTGTGATAGCCACGTAAAAAGAAGTGCAGCTGCTGTAGACCTTTTGTGCAATATTTTAAACTCCCTACTTTCCCAAAGGAATGCCAATTCTTTCCTTGGCTGCTGCTCTAGTTCTTCCACGTTGTAGGATCTGTTGATCTGTCTCTTTTGATTTTTGCTTACATTTGTGCCTCTGCACATCTTGTAGAGGCATCTCCTGGGAAGCATCTTCTCTTTGTTCATGTTTTAGTTCTGAAATCAGTACTTGAACGTAGCTGTATTTTACAGATTGGTTATTTTGCTCTAATTAAGCCTCATGAATATGAAGATTCATGTAGTATTCCCATGGTGTCCTAGGAAGTTTGGTTTAGCAATAGGATTTCATTTCATCTCTCCAGAACCCATCATTCTGTCACTTCTGCTAAACTGAAATACCACGCTGGTTCTTAGGAAATACACAGGATGTACTTGCCAAGTTTTTTGGTTTTATTTTTAAGCCTAAGTAGAGGCACTGCAATAATTCCTCTCTGGAGAGCTGAGACAAAACTCTGCTGGGAGAGACAGAAGGGGGAAATAAGGCCAGTGAAAACTTTAAAATATTTTTCTTTGAAAATTTATCATAATATTGACATTTAATAAAACCTCTAATAGTGGATAGTGTAGTTTACTGAACAAAGCCATTAATCAAAAGTCTTGAGACTTGGTTGTACTTTTTAGGCTATTCTTGGTCTTCTGTGTGTTTGTTTTGGGAAGAGTCCCTACAGGTTTCTGCCTTTGGACCTATTCCCAACTGGTTCTCCTTCTCCATTTCCCTATATTTTTTTTTTTGGGGGGGGGGGGGGGGGGGGGTGGTGAGGGTTTTTTTGGGTTTTCGGGAGATTTTTTTTCAGTGTTTTCATTTTTTGTTTGTTTTGTTGTTGTTGTTATTGTTTTGGGGGGTTTGTTTGTTTGGTTTTTTTGGTTTTTTGGGTTGGTTTTTTTTTGTATTTGTGTGCCTGTGCGGTATTATTGCTATTGTGTTTCTTTGCTTTCAATGTGATTTATTTTCTAAAGAGTAAAAAATTTTGGGCAGGTACCACCTTTCATTTCATGAACTCCCAGAATGCAGTACAAAGCACACCAATCTCAACTTGCTCTTAGGTGTCGTACATATCCTGATAGCAACAGAAGTTCAACAGTATGCTTTTAAAAGTGTTTCAATATTTTCTAAATGGTAGAGTGGTTTTTAGTTTATTGATTGCAGCAGAAGAAAGAGTAGAAATAAATCTGAGCAGACTGGACTGGAAGGAAGACACCTGAGCTCCAACAGAAGTCTTGCTGGATCTTTGCTGGTGATAAATAACAATGAAAATCTCATATTTTGCTCTGTCACTTTGCCTCTACACCTGTTTACTTTGCAATTTACTCTCCTCATTATGTATTGCTGATTATGAGAATCTCTGACTTGGCAGTTAAAATTTTGGTTCTTTGGAAAATGATCCTCATGTTAGAGCTGGCTGAAACCTGGCCCATCTATTGAGATTTTATATTTAACCTTTTATAAAGCAAATTATTTGTGTGACCAAAGGCTGTTTTTAGTTGTTTTACTGAGAATGGAATTCTTTCATTCAAGTCCTGGGGTATTCTGCTTTTCAGTCAAATCTAGTGACTTCAAAATTTTACCTTCAGCAAGTGATTTTAGCCATCCAAAGATAACTAGATTAAAAATAGGCAATTTTTTTTTTACCCTGCAATAATATTTCTGACTCAAACCCTGCTATAATTAGTTAATAGATAATTATATGTAGTTCTGCATAACTTGCTGATCGTTTTCATAAGTTTCATCTCGTTTATATTCAAGATATAATTCTAGCTTTCAGCAAAGTGCAATTGCAGTGTACGATAGGGAGGTCTCGTGCTAATCAGATTTACTCAGTCCCTCAAAATATAGTACAGAACATTAATTTCATGCTACTTCAAAATGTATTAGCCAAGTGGCAATCCCATTCTGAATCACAGAAAGGTTGATCTGGGAATAAAAAATAAGAAAAAGAAAAAAAAAAAACCAGATTAAAAGAAACCCACCCCCTCAAAAAACCCCTAAAAACCTTGGAAGAGGCCAGCATAATTTTCAGTTTTATGGAAAATAGGCCTTGTCTGAAAATCTGATCTTGACTTTTTTTCCTTTATTTTTTGAAGACTCAGTAAATACGTTAGAAAAGGAGTATGGTGATAATGGACTGTAACATTAAGTAATTGACTTACTGTCATGAAAGTAATTAAAAACATTTATCAGCATACAAAAACTACATGGAACTTTATTAAACAGATTACAAAAACAGTCCCGGGTCGCACGGGATACCTCAAAAACTATGTGTTCAGTGGGTCTCTATTGGTTTAGTCAATATTTTTTGAAGAAAACATGAAATGGTCCTTGTCAAATTGCTCAAGGGCCTGAATGTCAGGCAGTGAAGAAACCTTGCCCTGACATGGTGGCTCTTGATCACACAGGCTAGGCCAGGAACAAGAAACACCCTAAAAAGAGGAGATACTATTGGCTCCTAAATTGAAATATTGGCTCCAAACTGGGCTTGTATCACAATATTCCCTCCCCTTTGGGAACAACTGTAAGGGTCAAGCAGAGAGGACTGAACTCAGGGGTCCATTTCCTGCTCTAGGACAGCCCAGTGACCAGAAGGGAGTGAGGAGTGGCCATTTGGAAGTCCCACCTTGAAGGGGAAAGGAGCAGCCAGGGGTTGTAGAGATGCTCATGGCTGAAAGAAACAACAAAAGTCAGAGGGTCTGCAAAAGAAACAGTTTTATGACATGGAAATTGGTGTGTTAGTCCCTGATCTCTTGGTGTGAGGATGTGGGTTTGAGTAAAGGGAAAAGGGAGAGAAAAATATGAATTATAGACGGGGGGAGAGAGAAAGAAAGGGAGAGAAAGACCTCACCAGCAATTATCCAGTGTCCAAGTTTGTCCGGGTTTGGGTAAAGGGAAAAAATTATGAATTATAGAGGGGAAGAGAGAGAAAGAAAAGGCTCACCAGTGTTAATCTAATGTCCAGGGCCTTGGGATGCATGTGCTTGCAGGCTTTGTGGAGTTTGACAGATCAATTTTCCCTGCCCTGGAGATAAATTCTTGCTTTCTATGCAAATTACTTTTCATGCATGGTCCATTCTTCCAGACCTTTCTAGAAATGGGTCAGAACCCTTTGGGGGTCTTTGGTGGTCTTGTTTCCCCCTTCAGTTCACTTCTCAACCTGTTCTTGTACTGCACTGTGTTGTGCTGATCTCCAGGAGCCAAATCAAGGATGTTTGTCCTAGCTCTTTATGGCCTTTTCTCCAGCCACATCCTCTCCTTTCCCACAGAGTGCTCTCACCAACAGTCCTGCTGGGAACCATGGATGGAATGGGGTCTCCCTTGGAATGTGCTCTGGGATGGTGTGGGTGCAGCCTGCCCTGCACTGGTGTGCTGAGACTATTGAACTGCCACGGGATTAAGATAATATTAAATAGAATTGAGGGGATGATAATTTATTTTTTTTTTCTTTTAGCTTTAGTGAGGCATGCAGCTGAATTCTGTATGCCAGGTGAGGAAATCTAGAAAATGGTTCTGGAACCTAGAGAGGTTCTGGAAAAACTATCCCAAAGTAAAGATTGTAGGGGTTTATTTCCAGGTTCTTACTGACCATTTTGGCAGAAACTCTTTATCCCGATCTGACATGGCTGGAAGAACTGCGATGTTACAATCTGAGCTCGTTACAATGACAGGAGGAATAAATGCAAGGTTTTCACAATGAAAACAATCCTTAAACAATTAGCGTTTACTTTGCAGAAGGATGTGGTGCAGCACAGCCAGAAATGATCAGCTTTGATTGCTGGGGAAGGTTAGAAGCTGTGCTGCCACGGATGATTTTTCCTGTTCTTCAGAGCTGCTTCTCTCTCTAAAAGCAAATTTAAAAGAATCCCGGGGTTCTGTGTGCGCTGTCCAGGGTCCTGAAACGCGCTTCTGTCTTCTGTCCCGAAATTAAAAAAAAAAGGCTGTTCAAAAATTTTAAATACGTCAGCTTACCATAAAAAAACTACATTGAAAAAGGAATTAATGACAGCTGTGTTTAAAAGCTAAAAAGAAATTCAAAAGATTCTGGAGTTGTGTATGCGCTGTCCAGGGTGCTGAAACGAGCTTCTGTCATCTGTCCCTAAATAAAAAATGGCTGCTCAAAAACTTTTAAATATGCCAAATTAACATAGGAAAACTACATTGGAAAAGGAATTAATGACAGCTGTGTTCCCTTCCCACAGATTAACATATTTGATTCTGGGAATGTTTTGTTAATTGCAGGATACCCCCACCCTTCCCAATCCCTCTGACTTTCCACCTTTCCCCATAGGTTGAAGTATTTAATTCTGTGCAACCTTTCTGTCTATTCACCGGCCAGGCAAGGAAAATTTTTGCTTAAACTGTGCCGAAAAAATTAATCTCAAAATAATAACTCTGTCCTAGAGTGACCAACTTCTCAAGGGCTATTTTTGGCATATTGTCCAAGCCAGCTGCAAAGTTTTATAGAGGTGAGATCATCCAGTGTGCCCCTCTATATTAAAAATAGTTCTTTTTGTGATGTGCACCAGTGCTCTGGAGGGTGGGGCTGAGACTCTTCCCTTCATTCTGCTTCTTTGATGGTAAATTCTAAACTGGATTTCAGAAGTGCTGCCTGCTTCTGAAATATCCTTTTCAGACTGTGATTTCTACATCTAAGTTGGAATTCAGAATTAGCTCTGCAGAGTGTTACAGTATACATGTGTTGTCCCATCCTGCAGACAATTTCCCCAGCCTTTGAAAACTAATAAAATTGTTATTTTCAGAAATATTTGTAGGAAAAATATTTTTTCCTGAGTTGTGATCAAACATGTTCCACACAGCTTATATTTGCCTTTTCACTTTGTTATTTGTCTTTGGCTTGGGAAGTCACAATATCTGAGAACCCAAAGAAGGTCATGCTCCGTACATGTGTCAGGCTTGATTGTAATTCCATGTTTCATCCTTGACTTTTCTTTACCCTGAAGACAGGCAGGCAGAAAGACCATATTTAATATCACAATTAACTCTCCTAAAGCAATCATGTTGCAAAAAAAAAAAAATAAAAATCGGGCAATTGATGGTGGCAATATTGCAAAAATAAACTGCCCTGCTCTCTGAAAAGCGTGTGGAGGAAAGTGCAGGAATTGCTCAGACCATCTTTTTGCACTGAAGTACATAATAATGCAATTTACTTCAATCTTGTCGGCTTGAGGAGGTACTAAAACAAACCATGCACTGTTTGATAGCCCAGGGACTGACAGAACAAGTGACAATCACTTTTTGCTCAATGCACCTCGGAAAATGCCCAGAAACTTTTGGAAAACTGAAATGCAGAGGCATCAGTGGGTTGTGGACTGAAGGCACTGGTGGCATCACTGGGACATAAATTGGAAAAAAAACCTATGGAAAAATGAAAGTGAAAGTGATTAAAAATAACCCCAAAACAATGTGGTTTTCTTGATCAACAGCATGAGAACACCATGCAGTGGCCTAAGTTTGATCTAACTGGCTTGGACAGTCAGTAGTTGTGGATGCAGTTCAGAATAGCAGCAAAATAAATAAATAGATTGACTTCCTAGCTGCTGAACTTTTGAACCTGTAGCTTAATGGAGATATTTTCCATGTGTCATAAGTGGTTACTGGTTTATTTTTGGTTTTTTTGTTTTGTTATTTTTGTTGCTGCTATTTGGTAGGGATTCTCAGGGTGGTTTTGGGGTGATGATTTAAAGAAGGAAGAAATTTTACCTGAAAGAATAAGGAAATAAACGGAACATGATTGCTGCAATTTGTAGTCCTATAATTTTGATAGAATTATTTTGAGGGATTTTGTTTTTCCAGCTAACCATTTATTCCAGTGACATGATTTAGGTCCAGAACTTTCCAGGTTTTTATCTATTAAATTCAGCCTGCAAAAGTGTACTGAGCTCTGTTACAAGACTTGGCATGTGAAAGTGACACTTTGTGTCACCTGCTGTACGTAAATTTTGTTATTTTCCTTCTTTCTTGGACAGAAAGGGGCAAAGTTTAGTCACATAGACCTAAATCCATCCATCAAAACAGAAGAGTTGGACAAGCAGGCTTGATATAGCATGGAGACAGCTTAGCTCTGCTAAAAATAAAATTTAGGCTGGAGGGGAAGAGATCACAAACCAAAAGCTGATCTTATTCTTGTGGAATTTTCCAATCTATTTGAAATCCATTTGGATGGGACTAGAAAGCTTTTACAGATGTTTTGCAGCACCTCCGACCAGACAGAAAAAAGCAGTTTTCCTTTCAGTTCCTTCCCAGTCCCACCTCCAACGTGCCACATCCCTAGCACATTGTCATGGAGTTTGGAATTGAGCAGCTCCCATGATCTGGTTTCAGCCCCAACAGATCTCTGCAGTGCACTAAAGAACATTTTGTGCTGCTCAGTGTCAGGAATGCATAATTAACTCTCAAAAACCTAAAAGGGCTGCACAGTCTCTAAACAAAATGGATTCTCATTCAGTTCATATTCGCTGTGCCAAACCTTTGTGTCATTGCATTACCAAATAAAAACATGAGGTCACCATGATACGAGCTTTGCTTGTAGACCTGAATTTAAACTCTGTCCTTGAACTGCCTGCAGACGTTCTCATATTAAGAGTTTAAATACAGGTATAAAGTGTAAGGTAGAAGTTCATGTGTGCTGATGGGGATTCAGTAGCATTGAATTGATGGGTTTAGGTGACAACTCTCCTGTTCTTCAGGTGCCAACACTGGGATCACAATTCCACCTGATGTCTTATGACATTCTTGGTAAGGTATAACTTTGACAGAAAAGGTCTGATGGTCTGAGGGTGGGGACAACAGCTCATGGGCCACTGGAATGTGGGGTAGTGACCTCACCTGCCACCATCAGGGGACTGGCAAAGAGGAGATTTTAAGATGGCAAAGGATGAGAAGGAAGAACAGGGAGGTGCAACAGCCAGGTGGGAGGGAGGAAGGATCGCGTGTCTGCTTTGGAGTGTTCTGTGGGAAGGGGATGGGATGCATGGGGTGAAGAATGGGGTTTGGAACTCTTGGGTAGAAATATGGGGGTGGTGCAGACAGAGCAGGCTCAAAAAATTTTGGAAGTTCTTGTAGGGAGCATGGCTTGGGTGTCCCCATATTTACATATGTAGTACTGAGTCCTTTCTATTTCACCTTTTCCTGTTCCTGGGATAATGGGATCACAAATAATTGTACCTGATGGGATTTTAATAGGACCATGCGTTTTTATTTTTTTGTGAACAGTTTAACAGATCTCCTATTTGTACATTGGTGTTTCTGGGAAGTCAATCAGATTCACTCTTGCTGACAAACACACAAATTCTCCCATAAATCCACAACACTCCTATTTTCTGCCATCAGTGTGCGTTATTTACCTGATAGTCAGCCCTTTTTTTTTCCCTTCAGTTAACCTTGTCTGTCTTGCTCAACTCTTTCCATATGAAATATATTTTAAAGCTGATTTATTCTGTACTGGATAGGGAGTGCAAGGAGTCTCCTATTCTATGCATCATCCAGATTCTTTTTATTAAATCAGCCACATACACCAATAATCAAAACAAAGACAATTTTCCAATTCTGTGCACTGCTCAGCTGAGTCCTCAACTCTAATCCAGTCCTTGTGTTCCATTTCCCAGGCACTCATTGCCTTTGAAGCTCAGAATCCTCTCCCAGCTTTGCATCTTTATCTGATATCACCCTTTCTACTTATCCATAGCCCTGTGTAAAATATGGAATACACTTTGCCCTTTCAAATGGACTTTGTTTAGCTTGGCTGTCCCTGTGTTTCTTTAGCCACATATTTGTATTTACCCAGACTTTTTACAATTATCAGGTAAGCATTAACATTCCATCATTTCCAAATGATGGACAGGGAGCATTGGGAGTCATTTAGAAATAGGAGGTAATTAGCTTCTGTGTGGCTTTGCTGAATCAAGAATAACACCTTGCTTTCATTTTTCTGTTAAGACCTGAGAAAGCTGTGATACCTCACTGGCTTGATCTGCTTTAGACTGGTCTGTGCTTTCAAATTTAGTTACAGTATTTTTGTTTTTAATTGCGACTTAACCCAATCAATTGTGAGCAACATAACCCAAGGTAGAATCATCTTTGCTCTTTCACCCCCTGTCCCCCAAATCAGCCCACCTGTGACAGTCAATTAGTTTTGGCAACAAAGCTGTGAAGCCACCCACAGAAGCTGTGGTTATGAACATTTCTAAAGCATCCCCAGATAAAGAAGCGCACTATGAAATCAGAGATTTCAAATCTCAGTTTGAACATGGCCTGATCTTGCCTTCCATCTCTTCTGCACAGAAAGTGTGACTGAAATTCTGTTTGTGCTTGCCAGGGAAAGTATTTGTTCATCCAAAATTATTCTGTTTTAACCTTGAAGAGCAAATGAGCTAAATATATAAATGTCTTTATGAAAATTTTCCATGAAAAAACATCTAATGATAATTTCTTTTTCTTTTCTGAGACAGGGCTCTATTCAGTCTTGATAGGCAGCAAATGAATCAGCAGAAACCTTCTTTGGCTCGTCCTGGAATAGATGCTGCCTCTGTGACAAAGGGCCTTGGTTTATTTAATCAAGATGAAAAGTTCACTCCTCAGGTTGCTTTTTGGACTCCAGGGCAGAAGTGGGGAGTTGTTTTTCTTTATCTAAAAAACACTTCTGTTTATAATCCCACCAAAACAGTGACCTTTAATGCTCAGCTCTATTTCTTAGCAGAGTAATTCTCTTAGGGAGAATGTACCAAGAACCATCCCCGGGTTCAGCTCCTGACTTTTCCCCTGGTCTTCTCACTGACCTTTAGGAAAGGAGTTAAATAAAGGGGACACAAGGGCCTTTGTGACCTCCAGCTCTTTTGAAAACCTTGCTGGGTGCGAGCCTCTATGTCTCAGGTGCAAGGTAGGAGGATGTTTCTGAAACTGAAATTGTTGGCCACCACCCTGTGGCTCATTTCTCCTTGGGATCTCTGCCTGCTACTGTCAGGAATGCTCTGGCTACTAATAAGTGCAATGAAAAATGCCTCTGTTCTGTGATTTTTTTTCCTGTGTCTAATTATTTCTTTTACTTTTCTCACAGCAGCCAGGGGAAGAAATGCTCTTGTGTGTGACACCAGACCCGTTCATAATGAAGCAAGTTTTTCAAAATACCTTAGGTTTTGACAATTTTTTCTTCTCAGAGAATGGCATGTTAAAATGCTACTAGCTGGTTGAAAAGTGTAAGTAGCGTATTTGTCAGAAATTTCTGCAGGAACCTGACAGAACAATGGTGCAGAATGTGACACAGTACAATTAGTAACATCAATAACTTTATATTTGCTGTTCTGGTGGGGCCTGGTTTAGGGCAGCTGTTACAGGAGTCTCTTGGCAAGGCAGCATCTGTTTAGTTTAACGTTCACCTTCATCCAGTCATCTTGCTGGTAAAATTACATATTTTCTTTAGTCATTTTTCCTGTTCCCTATTCTTTTTTTTTGTGACAACTATTAGTATAATCTGTGCCTTTTCCAAAATTGACCCATGGGGAATTTGTGCAGGCCATAAAAGCAAATATATTCACTGCTGTCTTCATCACTGTTTAGCACCTCTTTGCACCTCACCATTACCAAAGCTCTAGGTGGAAGACAAAATGGGGGAAAAACATTACAAAAAGGTCAAGAGAAGCAAGTAGATTAATACTTTATGAAGGAAAGTCTATTAAGTGGTTATACTTGGTGAAAATTTGTTCTCCATTTGCCATCTCTATCAGAGACTTTTCTCATACTGAAAAAACTGGAGTTAAAAGGCAGCTTTCCTTTGCTAACCTCCCCTCTCCCTCAGCAGTAACATAGTCTCTGTAAAACTTATTTTTTGAGGGGGTGGGGTTGTTTTTCTCCTTAGCTTTGCTTCACACTGCACATTTCTAAATGTGAATTTCCTAGAGAAGCTGTACAACGAGATGGCAAAGATTTGAATTTTGTTCCTCTTGTTAATAAAAATGTGAGCCCACTGATGGAGCTGTGCTGAGTGATTGGCCTGAGTCAGTAGGACTGGTCAGGCAGCAAGGAGGTCAAAGTGTCCCCTCATACTCCTGAGCTCCAGGGAAGGTCTGCAGAGCTCAGTGCTCAAGGGAAAGAATGATGGGAACAAGCAAAGCCCAGAATTTCTGTGTATAGTGTAAGAGAGAAAAATTATCTGCGAAGGCATGAGGGAAAAAAAGTTACATCAGCTCAGTGGGGCAGGTCTATGCCATTTCTTTCTAAGTCTGGAGATGGAAGAAAGTTGGAAATGTCCTCTGACTTCAGTGGGGCCATAATTTCAACATATATTTTGTTAGCTAAACACTGCTATTGATTCACAGGGAGGTCACTTGCACTTGAACCCTGGGCTAATTGAACTCTGTGCTAATAGCTGCCCTTCACTCGTATACACACTCCACCTGAAAGAAGCTGACTTCCCTGAGGGGAAAAAAACCCAAAATATAAAAGATTTATTTGCCTAGAGAAGCTTTGGCTGCCCCATCCCTGGAAGTGTTTGAGGCCAGGATGGAGGTTGGAGCAACTTGGGATAGTGGAATGTTTCTATGAGCCTCCTGCACCTTGAAGACTTAGAAGCAATAATATTTCCCCAAAGCCTTCTCTCCTCCAGGCTGAGCCACCCCACTATCTCTGCTTTTCTTCATAGGAAAAGTGCTCCAACATTCTGACCATTTTTGTGGTCCTCTCTGGACCTGAGATTCATGCCATTCTTGTTCTGAGGACCCCAGACCTGGGGAAAACCATCTCCCTTGACCTGCTGCTTTTGATGTAGCCCAGGGTACAATTGGCTTTCTGAGCTGGACGAGCACATTGCTGACTCATGTCTGATTTTTCATCCCCAAGCCATGTAAAGTGGATGAAACCAAGTAAAATCTCACCAAGCAGATGTATCTTGGCACCAAGAGAAATGCTGAGGAAAAGTTGAGCTACTCTATCTACCAAAAGATTTTTAATAATCGCCTTTGTTTATAAAATGCACAAGTAACTCTGGGATGTTTTTCCTCTTGTTCATTTTACTTTTGAGAGGAAAACCCTTAGGACAGAGCTCTCATGAATAGTGGGTTAATAAAGTTGACGAAGCACATTAATAAAACAAACCGTTAATGGAGTTGCCTTGGATCGATGTCCGAGAGAAGTTGGCAGTGAAATTACATTGGTCATCTGCCTCTTTAATAACTGCAGAAATTATTTCACTCAAAGCTGAGTCAGAAGTGGGAAAGGGAATATGTGCTTTAATAGTGGAGCAACAATTTGTTCAGTTTGCTCAGCAGAGAAGTTGGTGCTCTAGCATAGTCAGCAGGAACTGGTTCATAAATCCCTGCCCTGAGCCTGTGTGGGTTTTGCTTGGAAGAGTAAAGGGAAATTTAATTGTGCTGGGCTTCTGCTGAAGTAAACCTGCTTCATAAATGCTGTTTCATCGATGACCTCCAGTTCTCTCTGGTCCTGCTTTTCTCCCTAACAAACTACTCTTCATTCAGGTTTTCATGCTGTTTAAAGCTCTTTACCACATGTTTGGGTTTAAGATGAGCAATCACATTTTGAAAGTTTGCATTAGGAAGAATTTCTGGATGGAAAGGGTGATGAGGCTTTGGAAGGGGCTGCCCAGGGAACTTTGCAGTGCCCAGCCCTGGAGGTGTCCAAGGAAGGGCTGGAGGTGGCACTCAGATGCTCTGAGAATCTCCATTTACAAAAATATTGGAGCAGAGTAGAAATTAGAGAGTTAATCTGTTAAAAAAAAAAAAGTAAAAAAGAAGAGAAGTGTCTTTGGGATCTGCCCGGTAATAAGAAGTTTTTAATAATTACTTCAGGCATATTGAATGTTACTTACAGCACTCAATTATTATAGCAGATTTCTAAAAATTGTTACTTAACTCTTCCTGTGTAAATCAAACTAAGAGTGCCCAAAATCTGTGCTTCTGCTTGGTGTCCTGGTACAAAACCTTAATTAGGGGGAAAAAAGAAAAGATTCAAGCAAATGTCACAAGACATTTGTTTTTCTGTGTTATCAAAGTACCTTTGTACTGATAAAGTGCAACAAAGAAATGGAACCCAGCTATGGGTGTGCAGATGCTTGGGTTTGCCATGCTTTAGTGCCAAGGTTAAGCCCCAGCTTTGAAATTTTCCACACTTATGTGCACATTAATCATCTAACTAGGAAAATCCTTGGGAGCCAAAGATGGAGAGTGCCAGGTGTAATTAAGCGTGGGTAATTAAATATCATTAACAGCACTGCTTTACAAGGAGACACAAATTCTCTTTCTTCTGTCACCGTGAGGAAAACGCTGTTTTCCAAATTTTATAGAAAATGAGAAATGTGAAACTGCTGGTGGTTTTATTTATTCCCTTTAGAGCACAGCTATAGGAAAATTATGATTTATTAACGATTATGAGTTATTATGAATTAAAGAAACAAAAAGAGAGAGCCCTAACCTTGGTGCTTTACTCCTGGTTGGCAGAAGCGTGTTCCCAAGTGCTCAGGGAGTAAATAACATTGCAAGGACAATTTCCAATTGCTGCTTGCTGGGCAGAAGCTTGACTTGGTGTAGAGTTTCAGCTCTGCTGATTCCAGACTTCAGTTGGAGTTTCAGTTGGTTCCAACTTCAGAAGTAATAAAAAACAGCTGGTTTCCAGTTCCCCACCTACTTGAAATTGTCTTCCATCATAAGGCTAGAAAAATACAACCTAGACAAAGGCTGGACATGAGCTGGAAATGTGTGTTTGCAGCCCAGCCAATTGTGTTCTGGGCTGATCCCACAGCCAGGGCTGCAGGAAAGGGGGAATTCTGTCCCTGTGACCCTGTGCTCAGGTGAGACCCCACCTGCAGAGCTGCCCCAGCCCTGGGGCCCAGCCCAGGGAGGAGCTGGAGCTGCTGGAGAGAGCCCAGAGGAGGCAGCAGGATGAGCAGAGGATGGAGCAGCTCTGCTGGGAGGAAAGGCTGGCACAGCTGGGATTGTTCAGCCTGGAGAGGAGAAGCTTTGGGCTGAACTCAGGGTGGCCTTGCAGGGCCTGAAGGAGCTGCAGGAAACATGGGCAGAGACAATTCCCAAGGGCTGCAGGGACAGGACACAGGCAATGGCTGCAAACTGAAAAATTACAGGTTTAGTTGGGATATCGGGCAGGAATTGTTCCTGGGAGGGTGGGGAGGGGCTGGACTAGAATTCCCAGATTTGCTGTGGCTGCCCCTGGATTCCTGGAGGTGTTCAAGACCTGGATGAATGAAACTTTAGACAATCTGGCATAGTGGAAGGTGTCCCTGCCAAGGCAGGGGCTTTGGAACCAGATGATCTTTAAGGTCCCTTCCAATCCAGGCAATTCTATGTTTCTTTTCTTCCTATGATTTTATGACTGATAATAAAGGTTTTCTCTTTAGAAATTTCCATAACATCCTCATAAGTAGGAATTGCCTCATGCACAAAAATACCAGTGCCTTACAGTTAATATTTTGCTGCATCATTTTGAGTCCTCTGTTATTGCTCAGTCGTTGCTCTTTCAGCCATTTTTCATGCTTTCCATTTCTTTGCTATTTTGTTGCTTTCTCCAGCTGCAAAAATCTCTGCCTTGTTTCTGTAGTGATGGTGTTTTTCCCCCCATCATCTCTGCCTCTAGGATTTGTAGAGCCTCTGTTTGTTCTTTCACCTGGCAGTGTAGAAAAAGCATCCACTGCTCATTATTCTGGAGAAAAAATTGCTGCTATAACTAAAGGCTACTCAGAAAAGTCTTAAAAATAATATTCAAAGTTTTTTTCCTTTGTCAAGGAAACCTAATTCAGAGCTACAATGTGTCTCAGGCCTTGAAAAAGCTGCTTCATGTGATGCCTTGTACTGTAGAGTTCATTCATGTTCAATTGTGGAATCACAGAGAACATTGATTTACTTTTGCTGCAAAAACCATTGGATATAAATTGTGAAAGAGAGGTGGCTACAGTGCCTGGAAGTTTTGTTCCAGGCAGAAAGGTTGGGACTGGGAAAACTCTCCCAATGATAAGGTTGTCCATCCCATCCTGACTAATACAGAATCTATGAGTCATGCCAAAATTTTGTTGCCCTAAAGATGCTGCCATAAATCCAGGAAACTTTTCCAAGGCATTACATAAGTAGGATAATCATCCACTGCTGCTTCATGTCAAGTTTGCAGCCAGATTTCATAACAGGACTGGTTTGGATTTCTTAGGACTTCATTAGCATTTTTATTCTTTCAAGTGGTGTCAGGTTATGTGTGTCAGTGAATTTAAATCAATTTATCAGTGATGCACCTCACCCCCAACATTCAAATTCCATGATATTTGCATGGAAATTAATCATCTTTTTTTTCCTCAGGTTTGCTGCTTTGACCCTTTATTTTTAAAAAAACCTAAATGTTAAAGAAGGCAGAGGTGGTTAGAAGGTTGAGAAATAAAATTATGATGGAAAAATTTGAAGTAATGCAGAGGAAATCTTCACATAAGTGGTTGTTTGGGCCTTGGCCTTCAGACCCTACCCAATCACTGAATGGATTCTGAAGCAAAGCAGGCTTGATCCACCTCCCACTCCCTCACACCTCCTCACAAGATCTGTTAGTCTGCAATGTCAGAGGATGCATAGACAGGAACATTTATATTGCCTTTTTCCCTAAGCACTGCTCCATAAAAGCCTTCATTGTTAGGGATATCCAGGATTCTGGTGCAGGGCAGGGGCTGTGCAGGGATCTCAGTGATGCTGGGACTGGGGGAGAAACAAGCTCTGATCTGCACACTTTGCTGTGTTTTTCTCTCTGGTTTTCAGGCAGGAGCTTAGAAAAAACCTGTCATGAATGGAATTAAAACAGGAAGTCTTTACCCCTGGTTCAAAGCTTCACTATTTAGAAACCTCTCCAAGTGCCTGCTTTCCTCTTTGGATACTTGGTTCTGTGGCTCAGTCTAACCACAGGTGACAGCCACCTACTCCCTTCCCTCACACTGCCCCAAAGACTGAGGATAAAGATTGGGTTTGTGCAGCCTAAAGGCTCATAAATCCAGAACTGGGCAGGAGAGGATGGGGAAACAAGCCCCAGAAAGGGGGGAAAATGAAGGTTTTGCCTCCAGCCTCTTATTTGCTATTTTCCTGCTTACCTGGGGTGAGGGCACTGATAGCTCCCTGCAGTTCCTGCCCTGACTCAGATGCCTCTTTTGACCAAAGCCTTGTAGCTGCAATAAATATAAACCAATTTATAGAATAGCTTGGCAACATGGAGCAGTCCCCACGAGGGAAGCTCCCTGTGACCCCAGCAGGGTTTGATCAGCCATTCTGGAGAGAACAGCCTTTCCTTCATTGCCTTTCTCCTCCTTCTCAACAAGCCCCATAAGGTGCAGCCTGATTTCAATGAAGTTTTAAACAGGGAGCATGTTCATCTTGGAGAAAATGGGGGAAGGAACTGTTGTATCACTTTAAGGATGTAAAAATGAAAAGGCTGTTCATTTCTTTCGTATTTTTCCTAGCCTGTAATTATTCCTAATCAAACTACAACAAACAGTAAACACTAAAAATGAAATAAACGCAGTGACAGTTTGCCAATAACGAGCAGAAAATGTTCCATCTGTCTAGCAGTGAGTAAAATGTGTGTAATTACTGCTCATTTTTCTTCTAATTGCTGAGTTATTAGTTTAAAGCTTACGCACAACTGGTGAACAGTGCCGACTACCCATTCTCTAATTACAGCCCCTGCTTTGCTGTGCTTGAAATCAAGAAAAGCAAAAAGCAGAAAATTTGCATTTTAAAAGGGTTGTCTGAATTAACCCCTCTGGTAAGAGCATCTTTTCAGTTTTGGCCTCACATGTCAGACCCTTGGCTGACAGAATCAGTGTCTCCTTCGATCAGCTGGAGATTCGTGTCTCAGTGGGATTATTATCTCTCCCTTTTCTTTTTCCCCCCTTGTTTTTTTCCAAGCCTACATTATAATTTCTAATTTAAAGAAGGTTAACGAATGCTCTGAAGTGGATGGTAGGTCAAGGGAAGTAATTCCTGTGAGGAAGCAAAGGTTACGACAGGCACAAGTTAGTAAGACTCGCTTCACTTTGTGCTCTTTTTTCTTTATCTGACTATCTCCAAGTGGGTCAGTGAGGGTCTGCCTGTGCTTCAGCTTCCTCTTTAGCACAGAGACAGCTGAGCCACCTTTCCCTGCCCTTTAGGCTCTCTTAGAGCTACGCTGTACCTGAGGTGACAGAGAGGAGGTTGCACATCTCCTGTGCCATCTCTGTTGGGTGTCAGAATGCATCCCTTCACAGGGACTTTGGGGTCATCAGAGAATCAGAGAATGATTTGAGTTGGAAGAGAACTTCTAGATCATCTGATTACAAAGCCCCTGCCTTGGCAGGGACACCTCCCACTGTCCCAGGCTGTTCCAAGCCCCAATGTCCAACCTGGCCTTGGGCACTGCCAGGGATCCAGGGGCAGCCACAGCAAAGCTGGGAATTCCAGCCTCACCCTCCCAGGGATTAATTTTTTCCCAATATCCAAAGTAAATCTATTTCTGGCAATTTGTAGCCATTGCCTGTGTGCTGTCCCTGCAGCCCTTGGGAATTGTCTCTGCCCATGTTTCCTGCAGCTCCTTCAGGCCACCCTGAGCTCAGCCCAAAGCTTCTCCTCTCCAGGCTGAACAATCCCAGCTGTGCCAGCCTTTCCTCCCAGCAGAGCTGCTCCATCCTCTGCTCATCCTGCTGCCTCCTCTGGGCTCCTTCCAGCAGCTCCAGCTCCTCCCTGGGCCCCAGGGCTGGGGCAGCTCTGCAGGTGGGGTCTCACCTGAGCAGGGCACAGGGACAGAATTTCCTCCCTTTTCCTGTACCCACCACTGTGGGATCAGCCCAGTACAGGGGGATTTCTGTGTCCCAGCACTCAGGCACAGGGCGTAGCCCACTTCTCATCCACTACATGACCCGAGGTGGGTTGATTTCCTCCATGGGGAGTTCAATATGGAAGGTGAACAACTGAGAACAGATCCAGTTTGGTCATTTTCAAAAGCCTGGTAGCATTCTTTGCCATCATTTTTTCTTAAAATAGATGAAAAGAGCAAGAATCTTAGGAAGATTCTAAAAGCTGAACCACAGAGCTGTCAGCTAAGCAGTTTCTGGGATTACATCTCAGAAGGATCTGAGGAGGGCAGCAAGGCAGATTTACGGGCCAGGAGAGTCACGTTCACAGCATGGGATCCACACTTATACGGGGGGACATTTAGGGGCCCAAAAATAGGCACAAATTGGGTGTGCTTGGCTCTTGTAGGCAGCCTTTCAATCACTTGCTGTCTTTTTAGGGTATTGGTATTGGGAAGCAAGGTGAAGTCATGGGTGAAAATTATGAAATTACACCCTAGAAAAATCTGATGCAGAAGTGCCACAATGACATTAATTTCTCTGGTTCAGGTGGGAAAATCTCTGCTTTAGCAGCTCAGTATTAATTCAGAGCAATTGTCCTCTTGGACACAAATTGTTCCAGTTGTGGCAGTGTGGATTTCACTGCAGATGCCAAAAACCCCTCTGGAAGCTGAGGAAGTGTGGAAGCTTGACATTGTCTCGCCTTGATTCCTATCAGCACATTAACTATTCCATTCAAAACCTTCTTTTTCAATTTGCCCCTAAAACAAAACTCATTTTTCTCTACCTAGTGTTACTGCTGGTGCACAAGGTGTGAGTTCAACTCTGGGGAATCCAAACAGTAGAAATATGACAAAAAAATCCAACCAGCTGCCATTCCTTAATGCAGGACTCCTTGGAAAACTTTTAATCCTCAAATTTTAAAGCCAGCTGTTACCAAAGTGGGATTCAAGGGGGGATGTGTCCACCCACATTCACATTCCTTCAGGACTTCTGGCAATGGAGTGTAACACTTAAAAAATGTCATAAAAGTAGAAATTTTGGCACTATATTTAAGGGATTGTCCTAATTGTGGGGATAGTACTTTTAAAAGAGTGGTAAGTTATGCAAAGTATTCATTATTTGGGAAAACTGTCATCAAAAAACCCACCACCTTTTTGGGTTTGGTTTCTGTTTTTTTTTTTTTTTTTTTTTAGCGGTAGCTCCTGGATTTAGGAAAGCATTCACACATTTTCTTGCCCAGGAATAAGCCTGAGGAAAATGAATTCTTCCCTTGCATTCACACGTGCCAGTATCCACAGCAGCCTTGTCTTGATGGGAGCCTGCAACTCTCACAAATGTCAGTGACAAATGCTTACCTAAGGAGGAGTAGGGAAGGAAAGATTCTGCACATCCATCTAGTTTTAAGGAAAAAAAAAAGCATCCAGAATCCACAAAATAAAACCCAAAAACAAACCCAAAAACAAAACAAAAAGAAAACCAAACCAAACCAAACCAAAAAACCAACCAAACAAAAAAAGTCTTTTCAAGTCTGGCAGGGAGCAGGGTGGGTTTGGTGATGCTTTTAACCTTGCCATGAAAATGGAGGTGCAGGTAGCAAGAGGTTGGGATTTGAGGGAAAGGATGGACGAGAAACAGACATTTATTGAAGCCATTTTTCTCCGTGGCTCAGGAACTGAAGCTTTCCTACTTCTTTTCAGCCCTGAATAAATGCATTTGCTTCATGGGCTCACATGCACATTATGCATAATCCTTTAGATATGCTTGCCAGCTGTGTGGCAGAGATATGGGCCGCTGGGACTTTGCTACATTAAAAATGGTGGAGATACTTCACCAAAAAAAGAACAAAAATGGAATCATTATTTGCATAATCTTTCTAGAGTCACCTAGATTTCTTGAAAGCAGCTTAACATGTTTGGAATAATCTATTAGGGAAATATTAAGGGGAAAAAATACCCCCTTTTTCTACTGACCACATGTATTTTTATTTTTCTCTCTTGGTCTAACCGATTGAAATTGCTTTATTGTCATTTTAAGAATCTTTTATTTTATAAGAATAGCTCATATTTTAAATGCTGTGAACTCATTAACTTCCTACAGAAAAACGGGGAAAAAAATAAGTTTTTCTGCCAAATAAGCTCACAGCAACTTCTTTTTAACCACATATTTTTTTCTTTCAAATATTTTTCATTTTCCACTTAGTATTTCTGACCTTTTGTTCTTTGTTTGTGATGCTTTAGCTAGAGTAGAATGCCCACATCTCTGCAGAATGTCAGGAAGAGTCTGAACATTACATAGATATGTAATCTCCATCATATTTAGCTAATCTGCTTTCTTACAATAAGGACTATTTGTGTAAAGGTCCTTGTTTTTATTGTCTATCTAAACCATCATTCCCTTCCACGTTGTTTTGTCTTCCCCCCGTCCTCCCCTTCCTCCCAGCGACTGAGATGAAGACAGAGGAGAGATATTTTTTCCTCTCAGATTTTCAGGTCCCTGTGTAGTTTTGGCTCAGAGAACAGCTGTTCTTCCAGAAAAGGAACCAAAAATCCACATTTTCCAATATTTTCAGGGTCTATTTTTGTGCTCACAATGTAAACATCCAATATTTACAGTCTAAATGTCCAGCAGAGCAATGTAAATATCCAATAGCAAATCAAAATAGATGTACCTCACAGATGTTATTTTTTATTAAAAAGGTGTTCAAACACTTTGGGGAATTGATAAGATGGGGCATCATGGATAAATAAAGACAAAAGGCTCAGCACAGAAACATCATCACTTCACTCTGCTTTTCTACTGAACATTATGTGGTGGCATTATACTTCTCTATACCCATGAAAACAAGGATAAAAAGGGCTGGTAGGTGCTTTTTAATCATCTCAGTGGGTTTCAAATCAAACAGCTCTTTAGGAGCACTCGGAAGCATGAAACAATTGTCTTATCTCCATCAGATGAGTCTTTTCTTGCTTTCAGGAGCTACATCACAGGCTCTGCAGTTTTCCTGCACCTGCTTAATTTGTCAGGGTTAATCTATTTATAGGCTGCAGTTTTGTTTGCCCAAGAAAGTTGCATTTATTTTAATAACAAGCATTTTTATGCCCATTAGCTTGCCCGATGTTTAAGACAATTTGAAATGTGTTTATTTTTGTTCCAGCTTGAAGATATTCTTGATCACTTGGGAATGAGAAAAAAAATAAATCAGGCTTAAATTTGTATGCAACCTCAGGTTCCTCACACTGGATAGCTAAAACAGTATGAAATAATAAAAACAAAAATTATGGTAGAGTCTATAATATCATCCACTAAGAAGAAAGCCTTGTATATATATATATCTTTTTATTTCAGGCTTGTGACGTGGTGTTACAAACCATACAGCAATGAAAACAAAAAGTAAAAGCTGTAAAATGTAGCTTTGCATCCTCATAGCATTCTAAGAAAAATAAATTTGTGGGGTAGTTAGCATCCTTTATAATACAAAGATAATTATGGCTTTTATTGTGGCTGTAACATATGTGAGGATGTTTGTTTAACTCCCCAGTTGTCAGACATGAGGTTGAAAGTTTTTAATAGCCTCTGGGTATCAACTCTACAGCCTCAGGCTGCTGTTTGTAATTTAATATGAGTAATTTATTATGAAGAGAGGAAAAACAAGAATTGCCCAGTAGCTATGAAAGCACATTTACATTATAATTATTAGGCACATAACAGCTCAAAAACAGATAAAAGGAATTTTAGAGTAGCACTGGCAGTAGCAATAGTATCATCTGCTAAGATGAAGCAGGGCAATGCAGCTCTAGAGAAATCACTTGTGAGGGGAGCAGTGGTTGTAGTGTAAAGGTCATCCCCGTCTCAGCTGCTGACTCGGTTTTCATGCACACCACTCATAGGAAGTTGTGTGTAACATAGAAATATCATCTTTCCAAGCTCTGTGAGGCTGTGTGGGGATAGCTGTGCATCAGAACAAGGGGGGTGCTCAGGGTAGACTGCTCTGGCACCACCACATCTGTAGGTGATTTCTAATTTTGTAATTTTTTTTAATGTTTCCGTTTTTGGTGAATTCATGTTTAATTAGCAACCAACATTGAGAAGTATGTAGTGCTCCTCCCCTGAAAACTCTGTATTGAGTTTCCCAAGAAGAGAAGCCACCTGCATCCCAAGTTTGCAAAGGGTTGGTGCTCACTGCTCTCAGAAGAATAGCTGAAAATCTTCTCCCTGATTGAATCTCTGTTGGGACCGATTATTCCCAGAGAGTTAAGCTGGCATCTCCACCCATTTCCTCCACATTTTAAGGTCTCAAAATCTACGATAAAATCAACACAACTGGCCTTCTAGGTAGCTAAGAAGATACCAAAGGTTTGCTTTCTGTCTGTGATGCAGATTTACCTTGTCTGTGGCATCCTAAATAACCACAGGCACGTGTGGCAGCCTGAGAGTTTCCGGGAGTGTTCCCTGGGGTGATTTCTCTCCTCTGCCTCCCCAAAATTTTCCTTTTAGTTTCTTCTATCCCAGTGATACATCACAGTCCTGTGCTTGTGTCCTCACAGACCCTGCTCAGGATCCTCATTCATTACGTTTTTTGGGGGAGTTATTTTCTAGCTCTCAAAAATGCCTGTTTTTAGGCACAGACTGGGATTCTCAGGGTGTCCTGTGTAGGGCCAGGAGTTGGCCTGTGATTATCCTTATGGGCTCCTTGCAAACCAGGATATTCTGTGTAGGGCCAGGAGTTGGCCTGTGATTATCCTTATGGGTTCCTTGCAAACCAGGATATTCTGGGATATTACCAACACTCACTCTCACAGTGCACTTCCACCTGTTGATATAAGTTGATATTTTTTGTCCTTTTCCTGCTCCCTGCCCTGGTCACAACAGCAGTTCCTTAGTGCCAATCTTTTCCATGGGTCCTGCATATTGGAGCAGCTGCGCTCACAGGTGTGTGCCAGTCCGTTTTTAAGAGGGTTATCCCACCCCTGATGCCCTCAGAAGGAACCAAATCCGTTTCCAGGTCATCTTACCGAGTCTCTGCTGACCATGGTGCTGGAATAACGTCTGTGCTGAAACTCCGGGGTTTTTCCTGTCACTGTGAATTCTGCAGTCAGCACGTGGCTGCTCCTGTCAGGATCCTGCAGAGGAAGGCTTGTAAGGTCTCCAGGTCCTGTGTGAGCCCAGGATTCCTCAGGGGTGTGGTACACGACACGTGGCTGTGCATTACCTGGTTACAGCACAAACAGAAACTATTCCTTACCCAGGAAATTTAAGAACCTCTACCCTTAGAGAGCAATACCCCCAGTAAACCTCTTAATTTTGTTTTATTTTTACACAACCGTAGGCAGAACACATTTTTTTTCCGAAGGCTTAAAGAGCTTGAATGCGTCCCTTTCTTTCCTGCAGTGAATCTGTCCTAATGCAGCACTGACCTAGGGGAAAGCACATCCAACAAGGCAGTGAAATCTGCAAATGCACATCTGGGGATGGCAAGGGGGCAATAACATCCAAAATTGCCAGAATAAAATAGGAGGCTGTGGCAGAAAGATGATGCATGCAATTCAATTCAAAGTGCAATGAAACTACAAAGGAAAATCCAGGAGCAAATAAGATTTTTAAAAGATGCTTATCATAGAAGCCTAATCAAGATAATGAGATTACTGAGCAAACCCTTTAAAATCATTCTCACAGATATTACACACCATTTGTCATATTATTAAATGCAATTTGAAAATGGCTGTCAGGTATACAGCAGGGTCTGTGTTCTCTCTCTGCATGGAATTCTCATACAATTTAAACAAAAAAAAATAGAAGTGCTGCTGTTCAGGACAGATTCAGGCTTAGGGAAGCAGCCCCAGCCACTGCAGACCCTCAGTACATGATTAAGTGCCTTCCTACACTGGAGTCTTCATTCTTTAATTCAACTTCACCTTCAATAACATTTGCAAATTCTTTCATCTACTCTGCATCTTTAATAAGAGACTCTGAGTAGTAAAGCAATCACTTTTGACAAGAATTAAATCATATTTGCTTCATTTTGGGGTGGTTTAAGGTTACTCACGATGAAAATGAGCTGCACAGAGAGGTTTATCTAGAAGTCCCTTCTCCAAGTTTTTAAGATATGTCTCTCTTGAAAAGCTCAGTCACAAAACAATGTCATGTCAAGCAACTGTTCTCTATTTCTGCTAATAGAGACATGAAAATATTTAAGTGAGATAAAAACAATTCAAATTCCTGTTGACTGGATGCTTCAATTATTTAATAAAAAAATATGAAAACAATAATAAAAATGAGAAAAAATATGTTATGTATCTTGATGCAATGAATTTTTTTAACTTATAGCACCCAACACCTTTTAAATGAGATGAAAAGGTAGAGGAGAATAACCATTGCTACCTTCAATAACTTCTGTGGGCTTTAGTGATTTGTATTTTTAAGAGGTTGACTAGCAGAAATTTTTAACTTTTTAGTTGCACTCTTGATGAGTGATTTTAGTGTGTTTTGCACTCAACTGAAGCTGTTCCTGTCATTTTAGGGTACATCTTAATGCCATAGGTGCATCTGAGTCATCTGCCATCCTTGTTCCTTCCCTTTAAAATGGGAAGAGCATCAAGAACAAGATGGTCAGATATGTGTGTTTATTTTAGGGTATTAGGTTGTTTTCTAGTGTTTGGTAGAGGACCTAAAATTCCCTGTTTCCTGAACCCTCTGAATCTTCTTGCTGAGCCAGCCTGGAGCAGAGAAGTGTGGGGACACCTCAGAGCACCTTCCAGGGTCTGAAGAGGGTACAGGGAAGCCAGAGAGGGGCTCTGCATCAGGAACTGGAGTGAGAGGACAAGGGGGAGTGACTTCAAATTGAAAGAGGGGAAAATTAGGTCATATTTAGGGCAGGAATTGTTCTCTGGGAGGGTGGGAGGCCCTGGCACAGGGTGCCCAGATTTGCTGTGGCTGCCCCGGGATCCCTAGCAGTGCCCAAGGCCAGGTTGGGCATTGGGGCTTGGATTAATGTAGGACAGTGGGAGGTGTCCCTGCCATGGCAGGGGTGCCACTGGGTGATCTTTAAGGTCCCTTCCAACCCAAACCATTCTCTGGTTCTGTGATTTAGCATTGTCCAATCACCTGTTGGATTATTGGATTTTTGGTTGCTTGACTGATGGTGGGAAAATAAACCATGATTTTTAGTTCATGTGTTCTGTGAAAATGTCTGGAGCCACCAGCTGCTGACTGAGTGGTGTCTAGAAAAAAATAAATGTCTGTAAATCACTTACTAGCATAAAATATGACTTTACGGCAGTGTAAAATTTGTTTGAGACATCCCAAGGGATGTGGAGTGTGCCTGTAGGATATGGGAAGGAAGATTTTGTGTCACCAGGCTTCTTGAAATTCTGTTTGAATTCAGTTGTAGTTCTATGAACACCTACATACAGAAGGTCATGCTGTTCTTCTAATTAGGGCCTGTCATATAATTAGCTGCAAGTGGTTGGAAATACTGGTGTCAAATCGCTTGTTTGCTATGGGGAATTTGTCACTGCTGAATTAACTGGGAGCAGGACAAGCTTTACTAAGGTAACCTCCATATTACTTCTTGAAGAGGGCTTGAGACAATTTTGAGGAAAGCAAATATGCTTAATTACCAAAAAATCAATTACCTAAAGAAGCACCTTGGTGCCCAACACAAAGTTTTAATGTGAATGAAATTGTCTAGGTAGAAGAAACCACTTCAGATATGAGAAGATTTTTTTTTTATGTGAATAGCTATGAAAATAATTTGCCTGAACTAATCATTATAGGTCAGGATCAAAATGTGAGAGATACTTCAGAGTATAAAAAAATAGATTAAATTATTAAAAAATGAGTAATTTGTTTAAGAGCAGCTCAGGACAGTGGAAGTTGACTAATGTAATGCCACAAAATTGCCATTATAGGATGATTGCTGTTAATTTTTTGATTATCCAGTAATAGAACAAGCAGTACAGTGATTAACTGGCTCATAGAAGAACAGGGAGCAGTTAATCTGAAGCAGTGCTGTCATAAAATCCAGAAAAACTCCGAGCTGGATTGCTGCAGATAAGTGGCTGCTGTGGATGCTATGTAGGGCACAGGAACTAAGGCAAAAATGAATGTGGGCCCAGCAGGGACCCAGAGCAAAAGAATTAAACAAATAGTGCCAGGCCATTGTGGTGCATTGTTGTGTCAGAGGTTTGAAGCAGTTGTGTAACAAGAATCTATGGACAGCCTTCCACGCCTACTGTTTTAAATCAACCTTTCGTTGCAGAACTGAACGGATTGTATATGCAGAGCTAATTCCTCTGGAAATCTTCCTGATGGGATTTTTTTTGCATCCTGATCAGAAGCTGTGTGACAAAATCAGTAATTCCTACCTGGCCACGGTTTGATAAGCAAGTCAGGGAGAGAAAAGAGGTTTATTTTTGTTTTCTTTCACATCATCACAGAATGGTCAGCCTGGAAGGGACCACAGAGGGTCACTTGTGCCACCTCCCTGTCCCAGCAGGGCCATCCCAGAGCACAGGGCACAGGGCTGTGCCCAGATGGCTCTGGAATATCCCCAGGGAGGAGCCTGCAGCCCCTCTCTGGGCTCTGCTCAGGGCTGGGCACTGCCCAGGGCAGAAGTTGTGCCTCCTGTGCAGGGGAATTGCTGGGCTCAGTCCCTGCCCGTGGCTCTGGTGCCATTGCTGGGCCCCGGAGCAGAGCCTGGGCCCTGCTCTGCCCCTGCCTGACACAGGGACAGCCAGGGACAGCCAGGGACAGCCAGGGACAGCCAGGGACAGCCAGGGCTCAGGGCCCCTCTCAGCTGGGGCTCCTCTCCAGGCTGAGCAGCCCCAGCTCCCTCAGCCTTTCCTGGGCACAGAGATGCTCCAGGCCCTTCCTCAGCTGCGCAGCCTCCGCTGGCCCCGCTCCAGGAGCTCCCTGTGCTGAGGGGCCAGAGCTGGACACAGCACCCATATGCTTTTAATTTAAGGAAATACTTTATTTTAAATAAATATTGTGAACATAAAGTAGATTTTTTTTTATTTTACTCTTTCATCCACCATCAAATTTGTTTGATTACATATTGGTCATTGCAGGATACCTGAGACACCAGCAGAAATCCCCATATGCTGAACCATTCTGTTGGCAATAAAACATTCTTGGTTTCTGTCTTTTGAGCCCAAGTGGGGGTGAGAATCACCTGAAACTATAACCTTGCCTGATTTGTGTACCTTTTGCTGGTGTTATTCTGTCTTGGCAGAAGATGTTGCCACCTTCCTCCTCCCCACTGTCATCCTCACTGGAAGAGCAGAGATAAATATTCCTCCTCTTGCCTCCCAGAGTGGGACAATAAATCACTCTGCCCCAAATTTCTCCTGAATGATGAAACCACTGTCAGAAACATCTCTGTAACGCTCACCTCTAAACCTGGGTTTTGGGGACACAGCAGAAATACTGGTTGATGGTGACATGGCAACCAGGAAATTATAGAATTCTCAGTGACCAAGGTCTCCCCAGCTCAGTGCCACAAACCCACAGTAACTAAGGCAAAACTGAAGGGCCCAGCTGATGGCAGAAGGTGACACTTCAGGTGTTACATTCACCACATCACACCTGCCCTGCTCTGGCAGCTGCAAGTCTGAGGGGAAAGTGCTCTAAATGAGCCTCACGTGGTGTTTAATTCCAAGCAGCAGCGAGGGCAGCCGTGAGCACTGTCACCTTCAGGGGTGTGTTGCACTGGTTGCTCAGGTGACTGTTAAGTACTCAAAAACTGCTCTGTTTGTACACTCCGAGCTGCTGGCAGCTGTGGGGCTGTTTATCCAGCACTTACAGCTGTGTGACCTGGGGACAGAGTCTGCTTGCACAAAACTCTCTCAGAAATAGTGCATATTGCATATTACCTTTGCTGATCCGTGCTCTTGGGGGGTCATATTGGAAAAGGGGATGAGCAGGTGATGCTGGCAGCAGCACCACTCATGCACAAAGGAACAACTTGGAAGGTCAAAACAAGCTGTTCTGAGTTTCAAATTTTGGTGGTATTGTAGGAAGGCAAGATTAAATAGCTTTGGTTTTGAGAATATAATTTTTAAAGCTTGGCTTCTATCACCTTTCTAAACTCAAAAATTTCCTTTGAAGAAATAATTCATTTATTGTAGATGAATTAATTATTTTTTTTGTTCAAATTAGATTTGTGGAACACGGAGCATTCATTTTATTTCCAAGTAATACAAACTATTATGAAATATATACATGTATTAATTGTTTTACCTTTTACATAAATTTACAGGGAAATACTGTCTTTAAACAAACTTCTTTCAAAATTTCTGCCTTGCAACTTTTCTTGTTTATGATTCTCTAAATCTCTGGGCAGCTCTTATTTTTGAAAACTGAACTCTCATGTGCCTTATTTATTCCAATAAACTCTAAGTGATTTCTATCTACAAACACCTTCAGGGCTTATTTTCTTGTTGTTGCAAGGTAAAACAAAAAATTATTACAGTAAATGGCAAATTTCATATGTTAAAACAAAACAGTATTTTGAAGCACCAGTTCTCAATTAATGGCACCTAAATTTTGCTTAGTTTAATGGCAGAAATTAAAGTTAAGATGGAATTTTATAGCAACAAAAGTGCTTTCAGGAGGGCTTGTGTCCCTGCTGCCTCCGTTGTTCATGCATTGAGAAGACTGAAATGGGCTTTGGAGGATCCCTGAAAATACAGAAGGAAAATCAGAGTATTCTGTTTATTTTCTGATCTCCTCTGTTCCCTCAGAATTATTTTGATCCCACGTTGATCACGATGTTGCATCCTTAAGCACCACATACAATGGTTTCAGCGCCCAGCTGCCTTTGCCAAGAACCATAAAACCGTATGAAAGAGTTTGGGCTGGAAGGGACAGTAAAGGTCACTCAGTTCCAAACTCCCTGCCATGGACAAGGAACCTTCCACTGGATGAGATTGCTCAGAGCTCCATCCAACCTGGTCTTGAAGGCCAGAATTCTAATATTAAATCATAATTATGAATAATAAATCACATGGCGGTGCACACAAGTCACATATGAAGAGGTACTTTTAACATGCAGTTTAAATACTTCAGTAAAGTAAAAAAAAAAAAAGAAAGAAAATCAGTATAGGATGAAAATGCAGGACAAAACACAAAACTTGGTGATCTGGCAAATTTGTATGGACTTGCCACAAGAGGAGAGTTCATTGTGCATTTCATACTGAGCCAGTTCAAGGACCCTTATTTTAGATCAGGAGGAGAAAGTGCATTTTCTGTGCTGCTGATAACACATTACCTGTTGGGCTGGGTGTAAAATGACCCTTTCTTTGTGGTCACACAGCAGCTGGGGTGCCATCTGCATGGAGCAGGGTGCCAGCTGCTCAGGGGGAGAAAAGTAAACACTCTTTGAAGCAGGAGCAGGAGAGGGGACCTTTCAGTCATGTTTGCTTTACCTTTCCCGGGGTCTGTCAACAGCAGATGTGTTCAGGAAGCTCAGAAACTTGCCTGGGAGGGAAGAAGTGTGACTCAGTGTGTGACAATTGGTTTATAGCTTTAAATAATAATTTTTAAAAGTCCATCCCCCCAAAAAAAACAGCATTAGAGGAGAAAAGTCAGGCTGAGAACAATGTATTTTATTAATGAACTATTTATTTCATACTGAACTTATATTTTTATTTAGAAGTCAGTGTTTATCAGACTTACCTCACCGTTCAAACTGCACTGTTTAATCTGTATATTTAGAATTTCTTCACTATCCTAAACATTAAATATTTTAACACATTCATTGATGTTAAGTTACTAAAACCACAGAAAGCTCTATTGCAATCTCACCGAAGTATGTTAAAATAGACAGTTATTGTTCCCATCCTTGCAAAAGATGGTGTTAGCCGATATTTTCACCTCAGAGACTCTTTCAGGGAAACTGAAAATTTTGCAATTTCCTTTTAATTATCATATAAATTAGCTATGCTTCTGGGAAGGGTGGAGTTGGAGAGTCAAATGGTAAAGGTTTTGGTTATTTCACTCAGCTGTTAATATTTTAATATTAGCTGCCATCTGTAGAAGAAAATGAGAGTGTAAAAATTCCTGCATATTCAAATGCCCTGGGGACAGGTCAGGAAATAAAAATTGAGGGGATATTTAGCCATTGCAGGGCCATGCTATAAATTAAAAAATACTACAAGGCACAGTCTTCTTTGTGGCAAGGCAAGACTAAAATGAAGGCAACAAAAGTCTGCTTCAGCATTTCATACCGCAAGCAAGGACATAAACTTTTTCCCAAAGTGTCATCAACTTTATGGAAGAGTTACCAGCCTTGCAGGTTGTAGCACCTAAATTGCAATTTTCTGTGCCTCATTTAGAATAACGTGAACTGGGGGTTTGGGAGGTAGATGTATTCCTCATTCAAAAACTTAAAAAAAATAAGTGTGGAAGGAAAGTACAAGACCTGCATCATCTTAGTGGTCGTCCCTCCGATTACAAGTATTGGAAGTGAAAACCTTTTTATTTTCTTATTTTTTGAGTCTGTTTTCTAGCAAAACACCGGGTGGCCAAAGGATCTTCCTCAGTTTCTTGTAACCCACAACAAACTGTGCACAATTTGAGGCCCAACATTAATTTCTTTTTAAGAGTATGAGGAAATTTCTAACTACACACTCAAGAGGTTTTTTTTGCTTAATTTTTGCAGTCCACAGCTGGTTATAGCAACAGAAATGCTCCAGTCCTCCAGGGAAAAATACAAGGACTGCCTTGGGTCTTAAGGACATTATAAAACTCAGGTTTTTTTCTCCTTCCTCTGCCTCTCCCCACATTTTATGTACCTTCTTCCTCCAGCATTCTCTGAAATCCTTTGAGGCAGCTGAAGACTGATGGTAAAAAGGGAGAAATAGAAAAAAAAGAAAAAGGAGTTTGTAAGGGAGGTTTAAAAGAGGTGACGGGAAAAAGAAAATAGTCTGTTTTTTCATGTCAACATTTTAACAAAAATATGAAGGTTGGTAGTCCTAGAACAGAAAATGGATCCAGTTGCTACAGGAAGCTGATGGGAAGTTAGGGATGGAGATCCGTGCTTGTGAAAAAGTCAGGGGAAAAAAAGAACAGATTTAAAGAGATTTTCTTTTTCCTGGAGATTTGTGAATTCTCTGGGAAGGCTGCTCTTTTCTTTCCCTTTTGAAGCTGTTAAGTTGCACAGAAATGGCAGGAGTTGGTGTGCAGATGTCACCAAAACGCAGCAGTCTGCAAAGCAGGATCCCTCTTGGGACTGTCAGGGTGGGATTTAGCCCAGCACACACAAACATCTGCATGGCAAATCCCTCTCCTTGAGCCATTTCATCTTCTCATTGCAAGACAAGAGAAACAGACATTTCTAAGATGTGGTTTTGCTTTCCAGGAGTAAAATTTCAGTTTGGTGAGAGAAATTATTCCCTAAAATCATGTGTGTTTATCCATTTGGCTTCAAGCAAGGCTGGACTGAAGAGCTTCAGACATTAACAGTGAAGTCGTGGAATATCAGAAGAGATTTGTGCATAGTTCTGAGGGGTCACAATTCCCGTCATGAAGAAGGGGTCTCCTGACTCCCCTTGAAGCACCAGGAGGGACAATTTTTCTGATTCTCTTCCTGGCCCCTGTGGAAATGCTCTTGTGGCAATAAAATTTTTATGGAAAACCACATTATTCCTGAGAAAAAGGCACAATGGAAGACAGGAGACTCAGTCTCAGCCTTCCTGAATTTAGATGAATAACTTGGTTTATCAGTAGTCCCCTAATGAATGCCATGGGAAAATATTTTATCTCCTGTGTCATGCTTCATGGCTGCCCCAATTGCACAGATTTTGGTAATGGCTGCAGGTGATTTGAAGTGACAAGTTTAGAGGCAGTGATACTTTGTGAAACCAGCACTTTCCTTTGAAAGAGTAAATTTGATTGTGTAATCCAAAGACAGCTGCAGGATATTGAATTTCCTTGCTACTTTAGAATGAACTATGAGCCAATGTGGCAGCCTCAAGCCACTGTCATTGCTTGAAAAAAAAAAAAAAAGATCCAGTTCTCAGAAAATTTTGACTGTGTTGTGGCCATTTGTAACAGGTGCTTGTTCCTTGGCAGGAACTTTTAGGAACTGATTTTAATTCAAGAGAATCTTTTGAATAATGTAGTGGAGAGCAATGAGCAGTGGCAGGAACAATGTGTGATGAACTGTCCATAATCCCCATTCCCTGTTTCCCTGCACTGCTGTGAGGCAGGAGGAAGACCTGGGAAGGAAGAAATGGTGAGGAAAAGGTGTTTTTAAGTGTTTATTTCACTTGTCATCATCCTGCTCTGATTTTGTTGGTAAAAAATACAATTAATACCCCCAAGCTGAGTCTGTGTTGCACGTGATGGTATTTGGTGAGTTATCTCTCTCTGTCCTCATCTCAACTCATTAACCTTTGTTGCATTTTCTCTCCCCTGTCCAGCTGTGGAGAGGAGTGATAGAACAGCCTTGGTGGACGTGTGGCGTTGAGCCAGGGTCACCCACAACACCACCCACCATGGGCAACTACTGATTCATTGAATTAAATTCTCTTTTAATGAGAAGACCCTACATAAAAACTCTCTTCTCTTTAGGTTTTCTCATTTCCAAGCAGCAAACCCAATCCAAGCCAGAGCCCTTGTGCGCAGAAAAACATTTGTTTGCAGAGAATAATTCCTTTTTGGTGTTTGTCACATATTTATTTTGTCTCAGCACCACAAAAGGGGGTCTTGTTGCTGCCTAAGAAGGAGCTCATTACAGAGAGACTTCACCTTTCAGCTGCAGAGGATGTTTCCTTGAAATGATAATGTAATGAGTGTTAGATCAGCCGTATGTAGCCGTTAGGCGGTTCTTTTGATCGGCTAGAAATGCATTTGTTAAAAAGCTACTTTATTGATTTCCTGGCTGGTTTTTGTGCTGTTTGGATCATCTGTACACACACACACACACATCACATCACATTTTTTATCACTTCAAAGCTGTTAATAAATTCACACTACTCAGGAGATTGAACACGAAATGGAGTGAACTCTTTCTGTGGAGAACTGTGCTGTTCCACCTTTGATGGAAGGAGCCTTAGCAGCACGCTGAGTGTCTCATGTAAAATATTTTTAAAACAATCTGCCACAAAGAGAGCAGGCTATGCTAAAGCAAAGGAATATTGCTCCTGGGGATATAAACATTGTGATTAAGGTTTGAGTAAGTCCAGAGCAGAAAATATTGCCAAGCTTGTTGGGAGTCAGTGTAGATCTTCTTCCCTGCTAACCTGTCCACATTTACATTTCCCACTTCATTGTTTTTATGATGTATTTGCAGTAGAAGTTTAGACAATCTGAATGTTAAAGTGAAATGTGCTTCTACGGCTAGAACTAAGCGAAAGAGCCATAGTTAAATCACAGAATCAGAATCACAGAATCACTGAGGCTGAAAAGAGCTCCAAGATCATTGAGTCCAGACTGTGCCCAGTGCCCACCTTGTCCCCAGCCCAGAGCACTGAGTGCCACCTCCAGCCCTTCCTGGGACACCTGCAGGGCACTGCAAAGCTCCCTGGGCAGCCCCTGCCAAGGCCTGAGCACCCTTTCCATGAAGAAATGTCCTGGGCTTTGTTTGCCTTGAACCTGTCACAGCTTTAGAAGTAGGTGACTGTGTTTAAGTGTGTTTTTGTTGAAAAAGTTTTAACACATTTTATCTTTTTAATTTTCTTTCATTATTGCTTTGGTTTAGTTTGCTAACCTGCTCATATTCTTTTGGGTTCAGAAACCTGGGGAGCTGTTCTTGAATTATTTAGATGAGCCTTGTGACTGGAACTCTTAAGGAAGTGTTTTAACTTCTGTGTTGTAATTTGTCGCTGCTTCTCTGGCTAAGGACACTCATACTTCACTTTCTCTGAGTAGAGCTGCTAACCTCTGGTGTTTCATACCAAGGTGATGCCAGCATTAGCAGGAAACTTTTACAACTCTGTGATATCTATGAAACAAAATCTACAACTTGCAGGCCATTTATTTAGGAGGCCATTCAAACGATCACGCTGCTTAATTAAGTGCTTGGCAGGTTAGGTTAGGAAAACCTAACCAGGCAGGTTAGGAAAACCTACCAGTCCAGGGTAGGTTTTCAAATCACAAGATACTATCTTGACGAGTCACGAGTTTTAAGATTTCTTTCCAGGTTTTTAAACTAAAATGCCCAAAGTGAAGCTTTCCAGTCCTATCAAACTTATTGCAGTTATCAGGTATGAAATAATGAAAATGAAATTACCCAAGAGGACGTAAGCATATTTTCAGTATTTTTTGCATAAATGTTCACATATGTTCAGCATCCAAGGAGCCCTGAGCATGAGGAATAGAAAAGAAATATTTAACAGAAACCATTTAAATTTTGATACCTGAGTCCTCTATCTATAAAATAGGGATAATAGACTTTCTTGCCTCTCAAAAGGATTGTGAAAATAAATATATTAAAGATTGCAAAGAACTGGAGTATTATGGTAATTGATACCATGTGCCCAACTAAGATAGCTGGCAACAATTTCTGAAGAGGCAGGAGTTTTATTCACAGACTCCCAGAGTCATTAATGGACTTAAGGACCTTTAAAATTCTCCTGGTCCAGCTCCCCACAAGGAGCAGGGCTAGTAAATCTTCCCTTTCTCAATCTAAATGTATGAATAGTGGGTATCTGACCTTGAAAAACTTGAGGGTCATTAGGGTTTAAAGTGCTTTAAAAATTTTATTTTATTGGTAAAATTCAAACAAAGACAGGAACAAAATAGAACACTCTTCTCAATTCTTGAAAAGGCATTCTGAGGAATACAGGACAGAGTTGATGCTTTGTTTCTTTCATTTGTAAGGTCTTCAATACTGAAGTTTCTAGATGAATGATTTTTAAAATTCAATGTTAAAATTCCTTGTTTATTTATTCTTGAACTTGAGGAAAATCTAGCCTGATGATTGTGATCCCAGAGCATTTTGATGTCAAAAAATCAGTATTTGTCACGAGAAGATGACTATATTTCACAGAAAAATATTGCCAGTTTCTCTCCTGTTGTTTATTCTTTTCCTTTTAAAAATAATTGAGATCTGTTTCTTCTAGGATGCTCCTTTAGTTACCTGGATTTAGATGTATAGATAGAATGAACACAACCACTGTTGTTTCTGAGGGAGGGGTTTTATTTCTGGACTTTTAAAGTAGTTGAATTTTGTAAAATTTCTCCTTGATCCCAGGAGTTGTTTGTTAAAGCATTCACAAAAATTTCAGATTAATCACTTAGGCTAGTGGATGACTGAAGCCAGTCAGTCTTTAAAGTTTATCTTCTTGTGGATAATTAAGGTAATTTCTAGGTGAAGTCTCTCTGAAGTGGCACTTGGGGACATGGTTTAGAGGTTGGTGACCATGGCCGTGCTGGGGTGATGGTGGGATTGAATAATTTTGAGTGTCTCTTTAACCTTGATGATTATCTGATTCTAAAAACAAAAACAAACAGAAAAGCAAACAATACCCCACCCCCCAAAACTAATGTTGATTTTTAGTAACTGTCTTCCTGAATATTTATATTAAACCATGGTAATTTATATGATATTCACCTGATGGGTGCAATTTTTAAAAAGGCATGGTAAAAAGCTATGATCAAAAAAGGTATTTTGATCATTTGGTCTGTTTGTAGAGTTTCACCTTTCAGAGACCAAAGCATCATTTCTATAATTCTATAATTTATATTTTTATCCTTTGATCAGCTGTCACTCTCATTTCCCTATATTTCTTCTCAGATCATTGAGTCCTTCAGATATTTAATGGTCTGCAGAGAGCTTCTGCCCCAAGTTTCTCTCTTTTGCTAAGCCTCATTGAGCAGATAAAAATACATGAATATATTCTCACTGTTACTCTTCCATATAAAAAGAGGCTTCCTTGTGACAGGGGTGTCAGGAGTGAAGGTGCAGTGTATGGCCCTAAAATGAGATTGTGTCCTGTCTTTTTTTCTCTCTCCCAAACTGGGAAGAATTTTTTCAACCAGTCCTCAAAACAGAGAGGTCGATGAGCTTTGGAAATCAACTCATTCAATGTATAATTACTCTGAGGCCAGACAAAACTCATGATCTCGTTCTACTTTTTCATTTGTTTGTGGTGGGTTTTTGTTGGGTTTGGGGTTTTATTTTAAAGATTTGTATTACTGCTGCTTCATCCTTTTGTTTGGTCTCTTCCCTGTTTGAGCTATGTGGGGAATGCTGTGCATTTCCCTCTGGAAATAGGGGTGGTACAAGGCTGTGTTTGTTAAAACTGCTGTCATTTTTGTTCTGACAACTGAAAATTGTCATGTGTCTGATCGGGTTACAAACATCAAGGACTGTTTACGAACGTGCGCTGTGGCTCGGAAAAAAAAAACCAGAGGGAATGCTAAGCAGAGTTTCAAATGTGTGTGTTAGCTGGCAGAGAGGGAGAGGGAGGGAGGAGAAGCCACCTGCTCTGACTGATGTGCCACGACTGCTAAAGAAGCTGGAAGGTGGCACATTCAGCAAAGCACCTGCAGCCCCAAAAGGGTCTGGACCTCAAAGGTTGAAAAGCTCTCAGTGCTGTAAAAAGAGATGAGAAATTAAATCATGGAATCATAGAATGGTCTGGACAGGAAGGGACCTTTCAAGGTGAGCTGGTCCAACCCTGCAGCTTCAACCAGATCGGGCTGCTCAAAGTCCCATCCAGCCTGACCTTGAATGTTCCAGGGATGGGCATCCCTTATCTCTGGGTAGCATGTCCCAGTGGCTCACCACTCTTGTACAAACTGTTTTCCTCGTATCTAGTCTGAATCTTTTAGTTTAAAACCATTATCACTACAAGCTCGTCTCAGGACCTGCTCCAACAGGTCCACGTTTTTTCTCCGACTGAGGACTCCAGAGCTGGATGCAGTGCTCCAGGTGGGATCTCACCAGAGTAGAACAGAGGTGCAGAATCACCTCCCTCAGGAGACTCTTGAAATCTCTCTGTTGATTTCTTCTGCAATAAAAGGGTTTTCTTGATCTACACTGAGTTTGTATTTCCACTGCAAATGTGAGAGAGAAGGAACTGCTTTTGTTCTTGAGCTATTCCCAGGTGTATCAAAGTCAGTAGTCTACAGTCAGCAATGGTGAGATCATGGCTGAGATCATCTCAGTCAATCTCTGTGCCAAAAAGATTGTGACAAATTAGAGCTCAGATAAAAATGCACCTCACTGCGAATAAGTTAAAGAGCAGGATCTGTTTTGCTTATCAAAGACATTGTTTAGCTTTCAAGAATGATTTTACCTGAAGTGAGTGTACGATTCAGGAAAAACTGCTAATTGCAGGAAAGTACAATGAAATCTGGAAATTCTGAAATTGAATGTTAGAGTGCTTAAAGTTGTTTAATTTTAGAGTTTCTTCTAGCTCAAAGGTAGTCTTGGCTGATAAAAGCATTGGAATTAATTGGGAAGGGTAGTGGTCATTTCCCTACTCTGTTGTCTCTCAGCCCACTCCTTGACTAACCTTCTAAAAGGTAAGTTTAGGACAAATAAAGGTAGTGAAGACAATTTCAAAATCCCTGAGGCAAAATTCCTGCACTCTGTGATAGGAGAGGTGAGGTTAGATGCTGATAATGTCCATGAGAAATGTTCTTATGTAGGTTAATCGCTTTCACAAAACAAGGCTGAGAGTGTTTTCTATTCCACCTGGCCCTTTTCCAATTTGCTTAATGTAATCAAAGTTGCATCAGAGTGAGCAGAATGATTGCAGCCAACTTAAATGGTTGTTAGATAGGGCTCAGTGGCCACATCTCCTCTGGTAAATAAAACAGGAGCAGGGAGTGAGGTGGAGTGCCAGGCTGTCCTGTGCTGACTGTGCAAACACTGCCTGCTTCTCACTGGGCTCTTGGGCCTGATTTGGTACTTCCCAAGCCCAAAGTAGGGACAAGACTGCCCTAGGGATGGGTACTCTGTCATCACCTGAGATACCACTCAAAGTACATAAGAAATCCCATTTTTCATTTGTTTCACTGAATCCCACTTGTGGACTCCTAAACTCTGGAGGTCTCAAGGCAAGGCTGGATGTGCCTCTGAGGGACCTGGTCTAGTGGAAGGTGTCCCTGTGCATGGCAGGGGGTTGGAACTGGATGGTCCTTAATGTCCCTTCCAAACCAAATTCTATGATTCCATGATTATCATTTATGACCTAAATGGTAAAATGGAAAAGAGTGACCTAAAAAATAAACAAATTCCTGTTTTATTTTGATAGAAAGCACATTTCTGCAGCAGTTTGCCTCAAAGACCCTTACCAGCCCATGTCCTGCTGACTGAGCAGAAACACTCAGTGTTTGTCCAGCATGGTTCTCACTTTGTTTCCTCCTGGAGTAATTTCTTGCCGGATAAGAAGTAGAGAAAGGATTGATGTCTAAACAAATACGTCTTTGGGAAAACAACCTGATGGCTCAAAGGAGTTGCTAACAAGTTTAGAACATTCTTGGGTTGAGAAGTGCTATCAATATCTGTCTGATTGAATATTTCCCCTCTGTTTGTGCCATCTCAACTCAGTCTTGTAGAAATGAACACTAAAGAAAAAAAAGCAAGACAGACCACTTTTGTAAATAGCAGAACTGAGCAGCCTATGGACCAAGAAGGACAACAGAGCATGGGAAGGGCCTGGAAAATATCTCCTCCTATGAGAAGGAATCAAGGGAGCTGGGGGTGTTTATTTAGGGAAGAGGAGACTCAGGGGGGACCTCATTGCTCTTCATAACTCCCTGAAAAGAGAGGGGAGTGAGGTGGAGCTTGGCCTCTTCTGCTGTGTCCCAAGTGAAAGGACGACAAGAAATGGCCTTTAATTGCACCAGGGGAGTGCACCAGGTTCAGTTTAGGTATTTAGAAGTTATAAAAAAATTTCACTGAAAGAGTGGTCAGGATTTGGAATAAGTTGCCCAAAGAGCTGGAATCACCATCTCCAGTGTTCCAGAGGTGAAATGTGACCCCATTGTTCTGGGGGGCTGGTGGTGGTGTTGAGGTGATAGTGGAACTGGATGACCATGAAGGTGTCTTCCAACTTTGATTTTAGGGAGCTCTGAGCAGTTGAGTTGCTGCACCTTTTTCAGTCACAAAAGTAACTTCAAAACACCACTGCAATTACATATCTGATTACTCTTTAAAAGCTTATGAGGTATTGTCTAAATTCATGGGATTTGACAAGGGGTGAAGCTAAAATATCTAATTTAAAATGTTTTAAAAAATCCCAGATGAAATAAACTAAAAGTGCCTCAGGGAATCTGATATGTTTTCACTATTCCATAGAGACTTCTTAGTTGGAGAAGAAGAGAGTTTATTAATGAATATGTGAAATCCTGGGACCACTCCTATTTTTTAGACTCCATATTCACACATTCTTTTCACACACAGATATGTCGTAAACTTAGCTTTACCTCAGCCTTTCAAACCCATAGGAAATGCTTAATGAAAAGAAAGAATAGAGCTCAAGGCCAGAAACCTGTCAGTATTATAATGAGGAGATGTTCTGTGCTTCCTAACCCTTTCTGTCTCCAAGGGAATGTTTTCTCCTCCAAGGTGAAATTTTGGAGGGCGCGTACATGTGCGTGTGCACACATAAATGTTAATGACAAAGGCTCAGCACCAAATCTTGTTCTTTCTCCCCACCTACAGCTAAAGCTCACTGGATCCACAGGCAGAGTCTGCTGCAGTTCATACTTGCCTGGAAAATGGCCACGAGTGAGAACTCACTGACCCAGAAATGGGAGAAACAAAATCAATCAGCGAGATAGTGGCAGCTAATCTGACGGATCCCAGTGCTCTGCTGGCATGGGTGATGTTTTCTGCTTGCAGGTTCATCCTTAATGATAACACCAGTGGGGAGACTAAATTGGAATGAGAATGTTGCATCTTTGCCGACTGTTTCCCAGTATTCTGCAATCACTGGAAACAGATCTGGGTAAACAAAATTCTCAGGGCTCGTTTAAGTGGTTGTGCTATCTTGAAAGCTTTGCTAAAGGAGGACACCAGCCCTGGTGCTTAATACCTTGAAGGATCAGTGAAACTAAGTGGCAGAAGCCTCAACATCTTAATCCTTTCTTTTTTCTTAATTTTAGTGTAGAGGATGTGTTTTAGTTTAGGTGGGTTTTTTGGGGGTTTTTTTGTAAGTTTTTCTGCTGCTGTGAGTTTTGGTTTTTCTGTTTTTTGTTTGTTTGTTTTTTGTTTTTTTACTTTTTTTCTTTTTTGCCATGCAAGTGATTCCAAAGAGTGTATTGTCCATATATTTATATAGTACTTATCACACAATCATAGAAGGACTGGGCTTGGAAGAGACCTTTAAAAATCATCTACATCTATCCCCTGCCATGGACACCTCCCACTATCCCAGGTTGCTCCAAGCCCCATCCAACCTGGACATGGACACTTCCAGGGATGGTGCAGCATCATCAGCTGTCTTCTCTGGGAAATTGGTTCTAGTGCCTCACCACCCTCACAGGAATGAATTTTTTCCTAATATCTAATTAACCCTATTTCTGTCAGTTTGAAGCCATTCCCCCTTTTCTACCACTCCAGGCTCTAATAAATTGTCTTTCTCCATCTTTCTTCATGATTCCCTTCAGGCCCTGCAAGGCCACCCTGAGCTCAGCCCAAAGCTTCTCCTCTCCAGGCTGAACAATCCCAGCTGTGCCAGCCTTTCCTCCCTGCAGAGCTGCTCCATCCCCCTGCTCACCACTCTCTCCAGCAGGTCCAGGCCCTCCCTGTGCTGTTCTCTATTCAGAGAGTTACAGAGTGGGAATGTTCCCACACCATGCACATGGGCAGCTTTTTGAGGAGGTTCATGCTGTGCTAGAATTTGCCTCAGTAACACAATTTCATGCACCTGTACAGCAAAGCATGGCTGGTGCCAACAAGTCATCATTCGTACCAGGGAAGTTGAGGAACACTAAGTAGTTAAATTCTGTTGCCAATTGAACCCATTAAATGCCAGAAAGAGGAAAACATACCTTTGTAAAAAGTTAGGTGGGTGTTTTGAGGCAGATAAATGTTCTCCCTAGCTTCCTGAGGAAAATGCCATTGGAGTGTTGGGATATATTCTATATGGCATAGAAACATCTTGCACTTGTGTGGGGTCTTTTTTATCTCAGTGTCATTTTATTTTCTTTCTGTCACTTTACTCTCATTATTTGCTGCCAGGACTGAATGAGAAGTTACCCTGTTCTGGTACATGACCTATGGACTTCTCACATTTTTAAAATTTCTTTTCCCAGTCTTATTTTCCTACAGCAAATTCTGAGTTTTTACCTCAGTTGAGTAGATATTCACATAAGATAAAGAAATGACTGATTAACTTTTCAGTTTCAGTGTAAAACTATATCTGACTCAGTTGTTGGGAAAATGGAATAGCTCCTCTCTCTCCATTTCCCTAACTTGAAAATGTTGACTCTTTTGAAGAGATGAATACACCCCTATTTGAATATTTCAGCTTTGGGGGAAGAATTAACTGAATTGAGTGCCAACATAAAATGAAACAGTGTGCGTGCACGTGCAGGGAAAATGCATTAAAGTGACAGTAGGTGGCTGAATGCATCAAAAGGAATCAGATTTGACGTACACTGAATTACGACAGCAGTGTGTTAACTTTTTATATTGTGACTGGAAGGGGAAGAGATCTATCAGTATGCAAATTGACTGCATGCTTAACCAAGTATATTCTAGTGTGAAAAATTAAAGTGTGTGTATGAGGCTTGTAGTCCAATTCAGGTTCAGAGGGTTACTTTGAAGTAATGTGTGTTGTATCAGCAGAAATTGTCATGGGTGAATACTGAGCAAACATCTGCTGGTACTGAATTGCAGGAGAGGTGGGATATGCTGGTCTGTTTTATTGAGAAGCAAATTAAGAGTAAGTTTTGACAAGATAACCAGATGCTGTTTAAAAATACGGCAATAAAGCTACAGAATAAGGTAACAAGAGGGTGTTGGGAGAAGGAGCAGGATGGGATGAGCAGCAGAGGTAGCACTTCAGCTTGCATGACAAAAACAGCTGTGCGCTCACAAAGTGCTGCATAATCTGGCTGTGGTCATTCAGGCACATGGGAAATTCTATGTACAGGGGCTTCCTGAGCAGGGAATGTGGAGGTGGAATCAGGGATGGGATGGAGCAAATTGTACATCAAAGGAAACAACTCCAGGAATAAACACAGGAGTGTCTGCACTGCTCTGCCCACCCCTGCAATCACAAAGAAGAAACAGAAATCAAAATGCCCTTTGGAGCTTTTCTGGAATTGCTGATGCTGAAAGACAGAGATGGTATAGCCTTCCACAATCTGAATGTTTCTGTTCTGAGGGAGGCAGGGGAGCATTTCCTCTCAGCTCAGCACTGAGGAAAGCTGGGAAACGTTACTGTGCTGGCAACTGAGTGGCCACAGGAAATAGAGCCCACAGCCAGACACCATAGCTCTGTTTAACTCAGGGAAGTTATTTTTGGAGCTGTCATGGTATCTGTCTCTTCCTGTTCTTTACCACACCTAATGACAGGAGAATGGCCACAGGGTGCCCTGCTTGCATGATTTTCAGTGTCAGTGCAGTGCTCTCTGTGCCATGGAAGCCTCTCTGTGCCTACAGAAGGATGTTACTCACCTGTGGTTTGTTTTGCAGCCATAGGTGAGGGGTGCAAAACGTGGATGACATCAGTTTGACATTCCTCCTTCAGCTGGTTTCAATTCTGGCTTCAGAATTCACTTTGTGTAGAGAAAGGAGGACAGGCATGTCCAGCTGTGACTTTTAGAGGCTGCCTCTTACAGTTCACAGGATGGTGTGGGGAATGAGCTTTCTGCTGCCTCAGTTGTAGGACAGAGCAGAGCTCTTATCCCATTTAATTCCTTTTTATGGAGTCAGGAATGCCTGTCTTCCATGGCAATAATGATTTGTTTTTATGGCACCTGCTTTGGGAGGCAGCCAGATTACTTTCCTATTGCCAACTTGTAATCTCTGTTTTAGTGTACATCACATTCAGGTATAAGGTTTGTTTTTTGGTGGTTTTTTCTTTCTTTCTTTTTTTTTCTTAAAAAAACAAAAACAAAAACAAAAAAAAGAAACAAACAAACAAACAAAAATCCAAACAGCAAAGCATCCTGAGATAATAATCAATTTGCAAGCAACAAACTTAATAGCAGCTAGTGAAGTGAATCTTCTAGTTATTTCTGGTGTGGATCTGTGTTCACTAAAAATGCCACAGCCCTGCTAAGAATGATAAACCCCTTCTCTGCTATTTATGTTTAGAAATGGCTGTCTGCCTGCTGGGTGCAGGATCTGAGAATCTGGACTTGTGCCTCCAATAACTGCACCGAGCAGCCACTTGTGTGGATTTAGCAGAGGCAACACAGGTTAAATACAATCAGTGTTGGATGGTTTAATCATTTTCCATATTACCTGGCCTTGCATTTTAAATGGTACTGACAATGCAGAATATTATCTTCCACGTGTGATGGATAGAGTTGCTCAAATGATGCTTTATGATCCAAGTAAAACTGACAAGATCATAACAAAGTACAAATAGAAAATAAACCTTCGCTGACCACAAATGGGTGTGAGTTGTACACAACTGGAGGAAGGGAGTCTTCTTTCTTCTTGCAAATGGTTTGCACGTTCCAAATTCTTTCTTTTGCCTAATGAAAAATGCTTCATCAAACATGCTTTACGTCTGAGATCAGTGCACATTTAACCAAGAGTTAATTAAGTTAACAGGGTTTAGAAATGAACATAATGCACAGTTTGGAATTTTCATTCTGGCGTGATTTGCATTTGGCTGAAACACCGTGTAATTGGCAAAGCCCCACGAAGGTGTGTTGCTCTTTTCATGCTCTAAATGAATGTTAACTGTGCTCGGAGCTTAGGATGACTTAATTGGTTAATTTTTTCTGGACATCCCTAGAATCTGGGTGCGCCCAAAGCTAAAAAGAATCCAGCTGTGGAGGCAGTGAGAGTAAGAAGAAAAGAGGTTACTGGGTTGAAAACAGTTTGAGGAAAGTAGGGAGGGAAGAGATGCTGCCATCTGTGAACACTGAGTTGCAGAGGAAACAGTAGGAAATGAAACCCACATAGACCAAGCATTCAAACTGCCTTGTTTTGCCAGGGGCCAAATGATGCACTCTGTCTTACTGATTAAATAGAGGCTTTTACTCACCTTTGAATCCTTAAATAGACAAACAGGGCTGGGGGAAAAAAAAAAAAAGTTTGAAGTTTCAGACAATTCTCTTTTCAGCACCTGCCAAGTTCCACCATCTTTTACCAAACAAACTAAAAATAAAATAATGAAATGAGGATGCCCTGCCAAGAAATCTGGTGCTAGAAATGAGAGAAACATAACATGGGACAGCCATGTGCTTCTGGGAGACCTGAGGTAGACTCAGAAGGGCCAGGCTTCCTAAGGGAGCTGAGGACATGTGAGTCTGACCCCTGAGCTGGGACCAGCACTGAACAGTGGAGTTAATGTCACTCTCTGCCTGTGATGAACATCAGGGATGTCCAGCTCAACAGAGCACTTGGTCAAAGAAAATCCAGGTTTCCAAAGCAGATTCCAGTTTCTCAATCTCCTCCTCAGCAATGTTCTTCTAGCAAGGTCCTGACCCACTGACCTTCCCAGGATCTGTCTTCTCCCATTCAATCCAGAACTGTACCAGTTTACTTAAGAAAAGGAGAAATCCAGATTTCTCCTGCAGCTTTCTTCTCCGGAGCTAGTTTTGCTTACCTGGGCACATTTTGGCCAGCTCACCTTGCAGCCAGCCAAGGGTGTCCTTCTCTTGGCCTCTGCTCCCAAGGAACAAGGGACAGGACAAAAGCAAATGGCATCAAGCTGCACCAGGGGAGGTTCAGGTTGGACATCAGGAGGGATTTCTTCATTGAGAGGGTTGTCAAGCATTGGAAGGGGCTGCCCAGAGAGGTGGTGGGGTCCCCATCCCTGGAGGTGCCCAAGGAAGGTCTGATGTAACACTCAGTGGGCTGGGGACAAGGTGGGCATTGCTCCCAGCTGGGACTCACTGATTTTGGAGGCCTTTTCCAACCTCAGCCGATCTGGGTGCCAAACAGCAGCCCTTTCCAGATGGGCTGCAGGCATCCTGTAAGGGTTTCACTGTCTCTGAAGGAGACTGTCCATCCCTGGAGAGGAAAACCCAACATGGGGAATGACGCAGTTATATTTAGATTTTTTGGGTGTCTGAGAGAAATTTAAAATATTTCCCCCAGAAAAAGTTGAAAAGTTTGGGAAAAAAAACCAACAAAAAACAGCCCATAGAACAAATCTAGTTAAAGGTGCAGAAATGTTATTTTTGCACAGTGTATTTTGTGGTTTATCCCTTTACATTTCTCATCGGCCTTTTTATTCCTGGCTTCTTTGTGTTTACGGTCCCCCAGACCTATTAGCTGTGCAGTGCCATCCAGCCTGGCTGGTGGTGACAGGCTGTCACAGCGCTGCAGATGTCCCCACTGCAGAGCCCCGGCAGTGACAAACACTGACTCACCGTGCCGGCCCTGAGCCACCACTGGGAAAAATCACAAACCCAACCTCTGAAGAGTCCCTGAAACTCCTCCAGCTCCCTCCCTCCCCTGTGTCTGTCTCTTCCACTCACCCCTGCTCCCACAATCTCTGCTTCCAACGTGACTGAGCCATTTTCCCTGAGCTGCAGCGGGTGCCACACTCAGGGCCTAAGCAACAGAGCAGCCATTTATGAATGTTAATTTTTTCTTCTTTTTCTTTTTCCCCAGTTGTATTTACTCTCTCTCTCCACAAGGCTGTTGATGTCTTTTTGGGCTACCTAAAAACAGAGGCCAGGCAAAATTAAGGGAATAAAAAGCCTTCAAGTACATCCAGGCCCTACATCCAAAATGGACGATGGGTCATGGGTTTTCACACTTTTATAAGTTTGGTCCATTTGCATATTGGGGATTCATCATCCAATTACAGCTTCAGGTAATGAAGTAATTTACCCCAAGTTTGCTCCCACCCAACTCACTTCTGTTTACATTTCTCATGGCCTGAGATAGTCAGGTGTCCTTGATGGCCAGGCCTAGAGGGGAATTGTGTTGTCTGATTAAAATGGGAAAGCAGTAGCCAACACTCTGTATGTTTTAGAGTTATAAACCAAAGAATTGCAGGATTTAAAATACATGAAAAATAGAAAAGCTAAAATTCTAAGGAACCACAGTGTTCTCTAGGAACAAGCTGGGCACTTGGAGAATGCTGGAGGAGCAGTGAATCTTTGAATTTTGCACATCCCTAGGAAGGGTTACAAACAGGGACATTACTGCTGCTGGTGCAGCTCGGAGCAGCTGAGAAAATCTGAAAGCTTCATTGCATTTGGTGCCTTAAAAAAATAAATAAATTGGTTGTGTGGTTATTTCTTTGCTGAAAGTTATGGATGGTGGTCATAGTGCAATGGAAAACACTCCATCAAGTTGATGGGAAGAACCTAGAGGAGGTGAACGGTGTCACTTGCCAGGGGAACTAATTTTATTTTCCAGAGAGGGAGGAAAAAAGAAGGTCATGCAGTACAAAGCTGGGCAGAGGCTGAAATTGCATTTTGCCACTTAATTAACAAGCAGCCAATCTATAGCCTGTAGCTGTCCTGCAGCCCCATAATTGGGAGCTGAACCCATTTGTTGCAACCCTTAGAGCTCCCCACATATGACACGAGGTACCAGAGTGTGTGACAGATCACCAGTGTAGGACACCTGTGCTGTCATGTGTGCCACCCCTAGCTGATCAAATTAATTCCCTGATTAATTATTGATAGGTCCTGAGGCTGCCATTGCTTTTATTTTTAAAATTTAATTTTAATTAATGGTTTGAGGAATGCAATGGTTTATCTGGGGGAAAAAAAAAAGAGGAATAAAAGAACTTTAATTAAGCCTGTTATTTGGGTTTTTTGGGGGGAAAAGTATTTGAATGAATATTTCAGAGGACTTCATTAAAAAAAAAAAGAAATCCACAAAACATCAATCTCATAAAAATGCTGAAAATGAAAGAAATGCTGATGAAAAAACACAAAGAAAGGTAGGGCAGATGAATGTAGGGGAAGAGCATTTCAACAAATGGATTCCTGCTCTCCTCAGAAGGTCTGCTTCCTAACCTGCATCTGCAGGCAGCACTGACTGGAGAAATGAGATGACAGCTTCTCCCTCCCCCCTCTGACTCTGCCCCTGAGGACTCGAAGATGTTTAATTTGATATGCTTGTGAGTCCTCCCCCCCACCATCTCCAATCTACAGGGACATTTTATTACTCAACACTGTTAAAATTTAGATGTTGTTATCCCGCCACCTCAGCTGAATTTGTGCTTCCTTTTTTTTTTTTCTTTGTCAAAAGGTGAAGCGAGTGGAGGATCCAAAATATGCACAAACCTAACTTTTAAAGGGCAGGCTATAGGCAAATATAGGTCTCAGGAACCAAAGGCTTCTGCAGGCTCCAGGTTCTGCTTTTCCATGGATCAGTGGGTTAACTAAAGCCTATGAGAAGGCTCTCGGTGGTGTGATGGTTGTGACAGGAATTAGATTGGAGGGAAAAATAGACAAAAAGAACTATCATTCAAAATGACACGAGGTTGGTGCTTACAAAAGGGAAGAAAAATCCTGATCTTAGGCAGAAAATGTTACTCCTGGTTTAATACTTGCTTCAGGTTTGCTATTATTGGAAGGCAAGAGTACACCAGATATTCCACCTTTTCTTCTCAAGTTTGTTTATTCATATAATTGAAAAAAAAATCCTCTCTGGAAGGAGACAAAAAGAAGAGCTAAAATTAAACCTAACAGCTTCTTTGAGTGATCACGGACACTTCCTGATGTTTATAATTTTTCAGGTCTTGGGAAAGACCATGAAGCTCAGTGTATGGATACCCTTAAATGTTCCTTGGATGGGCATTTCATTACAGGAGGAGCTGATGGTAGACAGGTAAATGATGTAGTGTAAAAATAAGCTCAGTGAAGCTGCCAGAAGCAGCCCTGGTTGTGAAAAGCTGGCAGAAATTGCCCTTGCAGCAATTAAAACCTACTTGGGTGTCCGTGGAATATCAGCCTCATTAGCCATTGTTTTTAATGCGGCTGCATCCTGATAGGAAAGGGAGAAAGCAGATCCCTGGACCCAAGACCTGCATAAAGGTGTCTTTATTGTGTGGTTTTCAGCTGTGGAATACTGCCAGCAGGTGTTTTTTACCTTAAATAAAAGGGATGGTGAAGGGGAATTGTACAGGAGAGGGAGTAGCTGCATTTTGTCCCGTGAGGTACCTGTGTGTTCAGTTCCACTCTTGGTGTTGTGATTTCATAATTTCAAGTGTCAACACTCTGAGGATTTTTGTTTGTTGATGATGCACTTCTGAATCCTGTAAAACCATGAGAGAATTCTTGAGAGGGAGCTTAGGGCTGTCCCTGATGGAGAAGCCCTGGATCAGCATTTTACTGTTTTTTTTGGTGGGGATAGGTTATCCATGATGCTGAGGCAAAGTTCACATTTCACTACCATCCTTCCTGTTTAGATTTATCACCTCCCAGAAGTCCCTAAATAGTCACATGGCTCAATTTCTCTTAATTAAATACAAACTGAGATTCAGGTTAGCATTTCACAATTTCATAATTACTGAGTTTTTTTGTATTATCTACAACAATGCAGTGGTGTTTCCTAATTCTGCTGCAGTCTTGGAAATGCCACGGCCTGAGTTTATATTCACATTTCATTTTCAGGGCTGTGCTCATGGGCTAGAAAATAATTATATATAGCAGCTTTAGGTTTAGATGCAGTACTGCTGTAGGGGAAAGATTAGCAGCAAATTCTGCAAGCATGGTGTCACAAAAGACAAGGGTTTTGAGCCTCAGCCTAATTTTGGGGAAGTGTAGAGGTGTTGGAAGATATTTATAACCTAGAGGGTAGAAATAACTCTTTAATTTGTCTTCCAAACTTCTGTTAGGGATCGAATCTAGGTGGGTGCACAGGCTTCTTTCTTATTTAGAGCTCAAATGCTTAGTGCTTAGCTGCATCCAAAGGTTCTTTTGGAAACACATGGACTGCAAGCTGCAAATACAGTGCTGAGGGGGATGCAGAGAAGAAAAGCTGTATTTGAATTCCTCTGGCTGCAGCACTGCTCAGTGTGAGCTGGTTTAGGTTTTTTTCCCTTTTCTCTGGAACTTTGCAATAAGGAGCCTCTCTCCTTTTTGATAAGATTGACTTGCAAATGGATTAGTTTGAAGAACTCGGAATAAATGAGATCTGCAAAGGTTCCTCTTTCCTCTTAGGGTTAATCTCCCCCCCTTCCACTTTCATTTTCATGCTGCAATATCAACAAAGACTTGACTACTCAGAAATCAAAGCAGCTGGGGAGGGGGGGAATAGAGGAAAGCAAACAGAAGGTCAGTGGTTGTATTTATTCCTGCACATATTTGCTTATTTCTTCTCCCCTTATGCTTCCTTTATATTTTTAGCAGTTTCCATCAGGTGGGTACATTATCTGATGCAGTGTCATTACATTGTGGAGATTGCTGCACTTCTGCAGTTTCCTGGATGTCATTCTGCCAGATATGTGTGCCTACAGCAGTTTGCATTTGTTACCCTTTCTGGTGTGCTCAAAATATCTCCCAGTATTCATGCACAGATATGAAAGATTGCTTCCCATAGAGATGAATTGAACCAGCTTGTCATACCTATAAAAATCAATGTATTTTCAGAAAGGGGAGACATATGAGGAATAAACCAGAATCCAGATATTCTCAGCATTTTATAGTGCTGTCAAAACTCTGAATTATTGCTACAGAAGTCACAGATCTTAAAATGAGCGTTTTCAGTACAGTCTCCATTTTGGTGGAGGGAATCTCCAATTAGGCAAGCTGGGATTTGTGATTTCCCCGGTAATGTCTACATTTCACATACAACTTGTGCTATGTGTCTTGTTCCATGACATCTGCCTGTGATTAATCACTGCTCTCCTCATGACTCAGAAAGAAATACAAATGTCTGAGAAATAAAAGATGTTTTTTCTCTGCCCTTCTCCATTCTCTGTAGGTCTTTGCAGAACACGTATGTCTGCTTTATTTTTTTTTTTTCCCAGAGCTGTGTTTTCTATTCCTTATGCTGTTTTACAGTGGTAGTGAATGCACAAATGCTGCAAAGCACCTGGGGAAAAATCCTCACCTGCAGCCTGCTCAGCTCCTGCTCCCTGCCTGGCATAAAACTGGAGGCAAGCTGAGGCAGGGGAAATAAAGAAAATAATGTATTTCAGGGGAGAAGGCAGTTTGCTGCAACAGATCCATCTCATTAGTGCTGTGATGACATTAGATGCCAGGATATTCCATTTTAACTAGATCATAAATTTGACTTTGCCTAAAGGATCCATCATCAGTGATGTCTGTGTTCCAGGAGCTTCTTTATGGTTTGCAGTCTCAACTTCGGCCTCCCTCCTCCCAAGACAGGTTTTACCCAGGAATGGGAACTTGGTGCTCTTGTAAATTAGGACTGAAGTGCAAAGCTGGATTCTTGTTGCCTCCCTCCTGTTGACAAATGTTCTTTCTTTTAATCCAGCTGGCTGACAAGGAAATGAATTAAACATTAGCTGAATTGGTGAACTAAGTGTTGGAATCCTTTCCTTGGGAAAGGAAAAAGCATTTCACCTGCCAGGTGTTTAGCAGCTGTTTGGTAAGGCAGGATTGAAGGAAAATGGGATCATTTTGTTTTATTAAAAATGGAAGAAGCCAGCAACATTTTTCTTGATCATCTTTTCTGTGGCAATTGCTTTCCTAATAAAAATCTCATTCTCCAACTGCAGCGATCACAAATGTCATTTTACACTCTTCAGGGAAAAAAGCAGACAGGCAAGACACAAGAATAAGTAGTCAAAGTAATTAATCAATTTAAAGAGAAATGATATGGTGAACTGCTGCATTCTGGTAGTTTTACCTAACTACTACCACAAAGCTATTAATAAAATTCTTGAAAATTTATCAGAATTCTATATTATTAAGCAAATTAAACAAATGAAGTGATAACACTACCATTTTAACCCCACATGTGATTGTACAGCTCCCTCCCAGGGTACAAGTGAGGTTTATGGTGGGGATTTGTCTCTTGAGTGACATCTCAATGCTTCTAAATTCAAAAATTTGAGTAATTTCGTGATTGATGCTATATGGTGCTCACTTCACAAGTTAGATAAGTACAGAGGTGGACTAAGGTAGATGAAATACTCTAAAGGATATATGGCTTTACTCTCAACAAGTAAAACTGATTCCCATTAAAAATTTTCTGTACATATGGGATATTTTTTTTACTGCTCCAAAAATGCTGTTATTAATTTACTTTTTTTTCCCTATCTTTGTGGAGAAGTGTGCTGAAAGGGAAAATTGAAATGGTGAGGTTAGTAAGAGTAAGCTGAACTTGCCCAGGCCTCAGTTAACATAAAATCCTTTACTTTTCCTATAAGCACAGCTCGATGATTTTAGGAGCATAGATACAGCATTAAAAAAAAAAAATACAAGTACGGTGACCACTTTCACAGAAATGAGTTCAGAACTCCTTTTTTTATCCGTGGGATGCTTTACTGGGGAGTTCCTTGCTGTACTTACCTGCTCACCAGTTCAGTGGGGCTCCTTCTGGTTTGTTTTGTTCTCTCCTCACTTTGGCAGATTTGATTCTCCCATCTTGTGCCAGCCCTTCTGATCCAGGAAATCCCAAGAGATGGAAGTTGCACTTTGGAACAGGGGATAATTTTCACTTCATAACAATCCTGGATAATAGGAAGGGAGTCCTTTGAAGCAGAGCCCACCAGAGTACGAGGCTGTGTGAGTTAAATCTGAGGCAGCCCCTTCCAGACAATATCCCTGTGCCAGGGCCTAGGACAGGATTTGTCCCTGCAATGAAGTGAACCAGTGCCTTCCTCCTCCACGGGCATGTGTGAAAAGTAGCCTCCAATTAAGATATCAGACAATATTTCAGAGCAAACACTGATGTCTATACATAAGGGAGAGAGCTCTTGGCAGCTGAATAACAATACCTCCTCAGTCCACTGCCTTTTGAAAGGGAAGCACAACTTCCCTTCTTATCCTTATCTGAACTGTGCTTATGAGACAAGAAACATCCTTTCTGCTTTTATTTTCTCATGTACTCAGCATAATCTGATAAAACTGAAAGAATCAAAATCCATCACCTGATGTGAAGAAGTCTCATTTACTGCCTTATTGAGCTCTCAGTTTGCAGCAGCCTAGACAGGTTTTTCCTTAGGAGGTTTTAACTGGAGGCTGGTTGGTCTTTTCTCTCCAGATGAGAGATGTCCCATGGTGTTTGGAGAAGAGATAGTTCTCTTCTCTCTTCTTTCTTCTCTCTTCTCTCTTCTCTCTTCTCTCTTCTCTCTTCTCTCTTCTCTCTTCTCTCTTCTCTCTTCTCTCTTCTCTCTTCTCTCTTCTCTCTTCTCTCTTCTCTCTTCTCTCTTCTCTCTTCTCTCTCCTCTCTCCTCTCTCCTCTCTCCTCTCTCCTCTCTCCTCTCTCCTCTCCTCTCCTCTTCTCTTTTCTCTTCTTTTCTCTTCTTTTCTCTTCTTTTCTCTTCTTTTCTCTTCTTTTCTCTTCTTTTCTCTTCTCTTCTCTTCTCTTCTCTTCTCTTCTCTTCTCTTCTCTTCTCTTCTCTTCTCTTCTCTTCTCTTCTCTTCTCTTCTCTTCTCTTCTCTTCTCTCTTCTCTCTTCTCTCTTCTCTCTTCTCTTCTTTCTTTTTCTCTTCTTTTCTCTTCTCTTCCTTTACGCACAGAATCATGGAATGGTTTGGGTTGGAAGGGACCTTAAATATCATCCAGTTCCAGCCCCCTGCTATGGGCAGGGACACCTTCCACAGGACTTGCTCAGAGCCCTGGCCAACCTGGCATAAACATCTCTAGGGATGGGGTATCCACAAATTCTCTGGGAAACCTGAGCACTCTCACAGTAAAGGATTTCCTCCAGCATGTGATGTGAGCTGTTAAAAAAAAAAAAAAAAAAAAAAAAAAAAAAATTTTTTCCTTGGAGTGGGATTCTTTTTAAAACACATTTGGCTCTGGGCCCGTTCATCATCTCTCCCAAAGTGTCTGGTAGCCTAATAACAATGAAGGTAAGGCAAATATTATGGCTGTGACCCTTAACACCTGGTCTGACATTCCAGGTTCATCCTTCTGCACGTAAAGTATTGATGCTGGATCACCCACCCCATTCCACAAGGAGCAGATTTGTTGGGCATTTGGCTGTAAATGAGTCACACACAATCATGCTCTGTACACAGTTATTTCTCTCAATATCTTTCCTTCTATTTTATTGTAATAATCCAGAAAACAACTGAATCCTGTGCTCTTCAGCCCACATTAAGTGCCACACACCTCCTGGGTAGGATGTACCCTATGGATGCGATTTGTGGACACTCCATGCAATCCATTCCTGCCCATGGGCTCTGCAATCCCACAACTGGCTGGGAAAGGACCTGAGAGCTCACTTGTGCCATCCCCTGCCTGAGGGGAGGATCCCTGACATCTGAGGGATGCTGAGCTTTTCCTGTCCTTCTTGCTCCTGATTGAGCTGTTCTCCTGAACTGAAACTGGACCCACCCATGGTGGATGAAACAAATCTTTTCTCTCTTCCACTCTCCACTTTGGAGGCTGCTGGTTTATATTCCAAAATATTTCTTGTTTAGATTAAAAAACATCCACTCTTTCAGCCTTTCCACATCCTGTTTTCTAGACCCTTTCATGTAGTCATGTCCAGCTTTTAATATTTTAATTACTTGTTAATCCAGGTCAATACTTAGCATTTAAATACTAAATTCTTATTATATATGGCCAAATTTAGATATGTCTTCAGGACATATGTAAAAAGAAAATTACCCATGTGCTTATTGATGTCTGCAGTTGCCTCTGGTGAGGTTTTCAAACCCTGACGTGAAAGATTCAGAGTGCTGCTGCTTGTGTTTGTTGTGTATCTTAGTACAGAACTGCTGCTGATATAAAGCCATTTTCTTCCCAGGGTGGTGGTAACCTAGCAAGACTTCTCATAGTCAGTGGCATTTTTGCCTCTTGGCATGTGCTGTGGACCATGTCTCCAGTACAGAATGATGACCTTTGTGTAAAATAATTTGGCACACTCGAAAGTGTGCAAAAATGTCACCTGTCTTTGTTCTGTCATTCCCACTGCTCCAGCACTTAATAAATAGAATTTTTCATTCTGCTCATTTGAAACCTCAGACATTTTGATATAAGAATTTTCCACATAAGGGGCAGGACATATTTTGTACTGAAGTGTCCCAACAAATCAAAATGCTGAGGATGCTCATTACATCAGATTGCCCTGGCTGGGCTCACCTTCTGTCTTCATCAGCCTTTCCTGGTGATGGACTTGGAACCATGTTTGGGTCTAAGAGGTTAATTCATCACTGTGAATAGCTGGGTCTGCTGCTAAAGCAGAGGAAGCTGAAAAAGGAAACAATAAAAAAAAAACCGAAACAATGAAAAAGCATTTACTGAGGCCTGCTGGGTGATTAGGCAGGCCATAGACATGAATTAGATTTCAAACTTTTATTTTTAGAGCCCTGGACGTTTGAGTCATGGAGATAAAACACTGTGTCTTCAGCAAGACAGATGCTTGCTGTTGAGAGAGGGATCATGGCAGGCCAGCAGGGAACTCTTCCAGCCTCTTAGGAGCAGCCAGCATTCACTTGGATGGCCAGCAATCTACCTGATAACCACAAGTGCAGGGCTCAGAAAAAAAAAAAGAGATTTTTAGTGGCATTGAGTTTTTAGCTAACGTACACTTCGATATTATGGGATAGTGTACAGTTCCCAGAATAACTTCACTGGAAATCATAAAAATGCTTTCATGCAGCTGCTGCATTCACCAAATAATTCCCTTCACCATATATATTTTTAGGCTCATATTTTATTTGATTATCAGCAAAACTTAATGCAGCCCTAGAAAACAAACGGCGGATGACATTTTGGTTGTTCTTGGATCCAGTGCCTTGCATCTCAAAAAGATGGAAATATTGGAACAAGAAGTGTTTGTTTTTGCTGTGGCTCTGCTGTTGTTAAATGTTCTGTCTTTTCATCTTGCTTCAGGAAGAAAGCATGAATTAAACATTAATTGAACTGTATTGACTGCCAACATGTAGAATAAGATTATTGTAGACGTTGGGGAGCGCAGGAGGCTGCAGGGCAGATTGCTGTTCCTTCATTGATTATTTCAGAGCTAGAAAAGACTTGTTGACAGAGCGCTGTTCTTACGTGAGCGATATTTCCTTCCCAGAGTATTCCTGCAGAGGTGAGAAACACAGCGAAGACAGCGTGCAAGAGATGTTCTGTGTGACACTTTGGGACAGGGAACAGCGATCTCACTTTCTGCTTTCATTTGCCTCTAACAACATTAATGCTTTTGGCACTCCTCAGAGAAAGATATTGTATAAAATTACGTCCTACGAGCGGCCGCGAATTTTCTTTGCTGCTCGCCTTTATTTTTGGGTTTTTTTTTATTTTTTTGTTGCTGCTGCAAATCTCTGTGCCTTTCCCTCCTCGTGGCTCCCACCCTTGTACAGTAATAGGCTTTCCAGTACCCATAGTAACGCAGATTGAAGGTGACGGGCAGAGAATCCCAAAGCTGAGATTCCTGGCCTGGATGACGGCACCGGAATTTAAACGAAACGCAGAGCAGGCTCTGCAGGAAGAGACCCCTTAAGCACAGGCTCAGGGGGGTGAAGGGAGGATTTCAAGACGTGCTGTGGCTTGGAGATTTCCATAATTCACCTGTAGAAGGGAATCTGGTTAAAGGGATGCTTCTGTTTCTGGGGCTGGCAGCCAGGCTTTGCAAAAACAGTCTAAAAATAAATACAGCTCTGGCAAACTGCTGGTGCTCAGAGCAGGTGGTCATATACTGCATATGAAAATAATGAATCCCTCACAAAAATGTCACAAAAAGACTTTTCTGGATGAAATAGTTGTTTTTTTATTTTTTCCCATGAGGATTGTTACCATTAACCCTAGAGGGTGCAGTAGCATTTTGATAGAATAAATAACACACAATTTTCATTGTTTCCCTCTGCAATAGAGGCCACTAAATAACCCTTTTCTCACGATTATTTTTTTTCTTTTTTAGCATAAGTATGTAAGAATTAATACTAGAAATTCTGCAGGAGTTTTGATTTTAGCGATACTGAACAATTACTACCTGTGCTGACAAATCCTTTGGAGCCACAGCAGGTACAAATCCTTTTTAAATCTTCCATTCCAGTTGTGTTCATCATCACCTTGCTTAAGTTTTAACAGTTGCTAACAAGTGTATAATGCACCTTGTACATGCTTCTCATATTACTGAGGCTGGATTTTCTTGCTTCTCTCCTCCCTCCCAAGCATTTTCTGATTGCATCTGCTTTTTGCTGAATTGCACTGGCTGCAAAAACTTGCTGTTATTCTCAGGGCAAGCGTGATGCATGAATCAGTGGGCTTAAATCTCCCTGTATCTCATGAAATCAACCTTAAGTATAAGCAAACACCAGCAGGTATAAGAAAGGAAGATTAATTTATCCCTTCATTCAGAGAAGTCCATCCTCCAGCATTGCCAGTCAGGATGATGGTTGGTGAATTACTGATGGGGAAATTCAATAGTTTGCTTCAGGAATATGAGGACTGAGGTTTTGATAAGCAAGAGCTCTGAAAAAGGGCATTTTTGACACATTTTTTGCAGGATCTCTTATGCCTCTTGCTGTGTGCTTCAGGCATCAGGTGCTGAGAAGGAGAATTAAAATGGATTCTTGATTTTGCATCATTGTGGGCAAATGGAATAGATGCCCTTGCATAAAATCCCAGAGCCAGCTAAATTTGTTTGGAGAATATATAAAATATTTGCAGTCTGAAGGGCCTCCTGCCTTGTGTCTTTCTGTGCTAGAGAAGAGGGCACAGATTACAGTGAATCCAAAGGTACCTGATTAACACATCAATGCACATCCAACTCTGCCTAAAGCACTGCAGCCTCCCTCCTCAAAGCCTAAATCCTTCATTAATTTTAGGTTATTTGGCTTGGATTAAAATCAAATCAGAGAATCCCAGAATCCCTGAGCTTGGAAAAGCCCTCCCAGCCCATCAAGTCCAAGCTGTGGCCAATCCCCACCTTGTCCCCAGCCCAGAGCATTGAGTGTTACATCCTGCTCTTCCTCGGACACCTGCAGGGTTGGGCACTCCAAAGCTCCCTGGAGATCTGAAAGTTTTTCAGCCTAGAAAAAGTCTGAGCACTCTGAGCAGTGAGGTACTGCCACATCTTCTCTCTACCACCATTTACCAAATGAAGTTTTTTGTTTAAAATAGGGGAGTTTGATGCAAGCTGAAGAAAACCGTGGCACCTCTTGCTTCCAACGAGGCACCCTATTTCAGCCTTCGTGCTGACATCCTTGCTGTTATTCAAATTAGTGTTTGCCTGATGGCTCTGAGCACTTTGCTTACTCTGGCTTGTAAAACGCCTGAGTTCATTCAATCAAACATTAATTCAGTCCTCAAAAGATCCTTGTGCTCCAGATTGATTGTATAGTTTGCATTAAACCAGCACACTGGTGTAATCCCAACTGCTACGAGCAGCTGCTTTTAATTGTCTCCAGTGGTGACCTGTCAAAAATTGATCCTCATCTTATTCTGAAACCACAGTCACTACTTTCTAATGTAATTACCCAGGTGAGCCCCAGAAAGGGAGATAAATGCATGATTATAAATTCTAGCATACAGAATCAAGTAATTATCAGTGTGAAGCATAAAAACCTGAACTGTCTTTTTCTTCCTTTGGTTTCTGCCTGTGTTTATGGTGCAATAGTGAACTGTACTTCAAGACCCATAGCCAGGACCATCTTTCTGTATGAAAGAACCATAATACCCTGAATATCCCTAAAACCATCAATGTTTGCTCTTGCTTAAATGAAAGTGAGAGGCCTTTTGAAAGTTGACTTTGCAATGTAGTTATTACACAGAGGTATTTTTTGTCTATTAAATAAATAATCCACATGTGGTTTAGAAAGGATGATTTGAATGCAACGTCACTGCTCTGGCTGCACTTTATGCAGGACATGACTCTTCCTCTTTCCAAAGTCAACAGCTCTGTGGTGCAAAAGAGACTGGAAATGGTTATAAATTTTGGCCAGCAGTAGCCTTTACCTGAAAGAGTGGTTTAGTATGTGGTATTGGGCATATTTCCTTCAATTACTCTGAAATCTGTGGCATGTGGTGTAGTAACTAGGGGAATGAAGTATTTGCTTTTTGGGGGGGAATTTTGCTCTCATTAGTCAATATATTTTCCTGTGGTAAGAAAAGGTGGTAAAGAAATTATACGTATGTCACAGGTCAGAAAGGCTCCTCTCCAACCACAATTCTATGCCAGGCTCTTCTAAATACAAAGACATGAATAATTTAAATGCAAATGGTATTTGTTGCCATTTATTGAATGTTGTTATCAATAATGTACCTGAGTTTGCAAATCATGGCATGGCTTGAGTTGGAAGGGACCTTAAAGATCATCCAGTGCCACCCCTGCCATGGAGAGGGACACCTCCCACTGTACCAGGCTGCTCCAAGACCCAGTGTCCAACCTGGTCCAGGACACTTCCAGGGATGGAAATAGTCCTCTTAAGATATATTTTTATGCTAAGACTTTCAGCCTAATTCTCCAGTCTTAAAAGCCTAAAAGCTGCAGAAATTTCTGTTTAGGAGGCACTGAATCAGTGAACACTGAAGTTTTCCTTGTGCAAGGATGAATTCACCTCTATGTAAAAATGGTATATTTGTATTTATTTACTGATTAATTTAATAAGGCTCAAATACCAGTTTGTCACTACCATGCAATGTATCATTAAATATGAAAAATGGGAGGGATACGTGCCTTTGAAACTCTTTCTGGGAAGAAATTAAATTAGTGCCCTTACATTATGCTTTTTGAATAATCTGCTTTCTGTATATATCTAATTAGCACTAATGTGGGTTTTTTTTGTGTTAGAAAAGTATAAACAGACACCTTTTTGTAAACCCAACTTGGATGGATTTTATAGCCCAGTGGAAAATATTTAACTTCAGTGTTGCTCAAATTTTCTTAGTAATCTTTTACCCTATTTAGCAGTTAGAACATTCCAGAAAGCCATGCTACCTCTGCAAGGAAAATGTCCTTGTGTGAAGTAAATTTGCTTGTGATTAATGCTTTTTGTCTGCTCTTTTTATTTTTTTTATTATTATTATTACTGGTAACCTTGGAAAAAATATAACTGATTTCCCATTTCTTATGTACTGATTACCCTTTTATTTGCATTTTGCTGCATATTCATTGCAGTAATTCAGTTTCACTCTGATGTTTCTGCAGTTTATTGTCTCACCTTTTATTTATTTGAAAATAAAATGTGATTTAAACCTGCAGCACCCTTAATTGGCTAAACACAATCCATCGCTTTGTCCTGACACATTATTCTTTGCTCCCTGGATCAGATTCATTGCAGGCATGCAAATCTTGCATGTGACAGTTGAAGATTCCTGATATTTTAATTCTTTTCTTCCACAAACTAATGCTATTAAACCTGGGTTTGCTGGTTTTGTTGTTATGGGGTTTTTTATTTTCTTCTCTTTTTTTTCCCTCTTTTTTCTTTATTTTATCTTTTTTTTTTTCCTCCCTTCTTTTATTTTATGTTCCCAGGCAGCTTCAATTTGCAAAGGCTGAGCAGGTCAATCCATTGTCCTTGCTGGCAGCCCCAGATGCTGCTGGGCTGCTGCTCAATAGGCAACCTTTGGGGGTCAGAGCCTGCATGAGGCTGATAAGGGAACTGTTCCAGGCTGGAAAACACCAGGATTAGTGAGCTTCACTCTGCCTCAGCATGGGGCTGGAGCCTAGGGGCAAAATCCTAAAGATGCCACATTCTGGGATCTCTTCTCATCCTTTTCTTTAAGGATGGAGGTGGCAACCTGAGAAATCAGAACATTGCTGCTTGGGTTTTATTTTTTTATTATTATTTTTATTTAAATAGATGATAAATAAGATTAAACCTGTGATAAATAACAGAATATGTGTGAGGGGCAGATTTCAGATGTGCTGTCTCATCTGCACAGCTTTGCACTCTCTGACATGTAGGAGCTTCCTTATTTCCATCCACACCAACCCACCTCGCTTTCCCTCACCCTGGGATGGACCAAAACCTTGGCAGGGCCTGACTGGGCAGTGGGAAAGGTGGGAAAAGCCCTGGGGGATGGGAAAATGAGCTGGACATGAGGACACAGAACGTCCTGGCACTATTGGTCCTACAGCAGGTTCTTCTTGGGCAGGAGGATGAGCAGAAACAAGAAATGAACCACTTTTTCTCCATGAGAACAGCTGGATGCTGGTGTGGATTATCCAGAGAATTTGTCCTGCCTCCATCCTTGGTGGTTTTGTCCTTGTCCTGCCTCTATCCTTAGTGGTTTTTTCCTTGTCCTCTCTCCCTCCTTGGTGGTTTTCTCCTTGTCCTGTCTTAATCCCTGGTGGTTTCTCCTTGTCCTGTCTCCATCCCTCATGGTTTCT